>CP139501.1:86167997-86767997 GCA_021014915.2 Artemisia tridentata subsp. tridentata
AAGTTTGGAGAATCTGCTTTCATAAGTTATATTCAGGATCAGTTAAAAAGCAATCATACTGACTATCTTCATTGCCTCTATGCTTGTTTTCTATCCCAAATTGAACCAAGCAGTATAGCTCAAGCCCTTGATAATTCTGATTGGGTTGAAGCTATGCAAGAGGAAATGCAGCAGTTCCAGAATCAGAAAGTCTGGAAGTTGGTACCTTTGCCTGAAGGAAAACATGCAATTGGAACTAAATGGATTCTCAAGAATAAAAGGGATGCAAGGGGAATTGTGGTTCGAAACAAAGCTAGGTTGGTAGCTCAAGGACATAGACAGGAAGAGGGTATTGACTATGATGAGGTGTTTGCACCAGTGGCAAGAGTGGAAGCTATTAGATTGTTTTTAGCTTTTGCATCATTCATGGGGTTTGTGGTTTATCAGATGGATGTAAAGAGTGCATTTTTGTATGGAAGGATTGAAGAAGAGGTGTATGTTACTCAACCAAAGGGATCTGTGGACCTACAGAATCCAGATTTGGTTTACAAATTGGTAAAAGCACTCTATGGTCTTCATCAAGCACCAAGGGCATGGTATGCCAGGTTGTCAGCCTTTTTGCTAAAACATGGTTACAGAAGAGGAGCAATAGACAAAACACTTTTCATAAGGAAGAATTACAGAGATATCATTCTGGTACAAGTTTATGTAGATGATATTATCTTTGGTTCCACAAATGAAGCTTGGTGTAGGGAATTTGAGGAGTTGATGAAGAGTGAATTTGAGATGAGTGCTATGGGAGAGATGACATTCTTCTTGCGTTTACAGGTTAAACAGAAACCAGATGGGATTTTTATCAGCCAAGAGAAGTATGTTCAAGACATACTTAAGAAGTTTGACTTGTAAAGTGTGAAGACTGCAACAACACCATATGAAGCTCCAAAGCCAAATCCAATAATGAACCTGATGCTGCTGTTAATGTTCACCTCTACAGGTCCATGATTGGTTCACTCATGTATTTGACAGCTTCTAGGCTGGATATCATGTTTGCAGTCAGTGCTTGTTCTAGACATCAGGTTACACCCTTGACTTCTCATTTAAATGCTGTCAAGAAAATTTTCAAGTATTTGAAAGGCCAGCCTAAGTTGGGTCTTTGGTACCCCAAAGAGTCTCCTTTTGTGCTGGAAGCTTATAGTGATAGTGACTATGCTGGGGCTAACTTTGATAGAAAATCTACTACTGGGGGTTGTCAGTTTTTGGGTAGAAGGTTGGTTTCTTGGCAGTGCAAGAAGCAGACTATAGTGGCTACATCTTCTACTGAGGCAGAGTATGTTGCTGCTGCTAGCTGCTGTGGACAGGTTCTTTGGATGCAAAATCAGTTATTGGATTATGGGTTCAACTACATGAACACTAAAATCTTCATTGACAACCAAAGCACAATCTGTATTGTTAAAAACCCAGTGTTTCATCAAAGAACAAAGCACATAGAGATTAGGCACCATTTCATAAGAGATGCTTAAAATACACACTGATGAGAATGTGGCTGATCTGTTAACTAAAGCTTTTGATGGTCCAAGATTCAACTATCTGGTGGTCCATATTGGAATGCTCAATCCCTAGGTGCTGAGATTGAGGGGAGGTATAAGCCTAAGGGGAGGCTTGTTGTTGTATATTTTCTTTCTTTTCTTTTCTTTCTAGTTATTTGGTTTTGTTTTCTTTTCTATTTTATTAGTTAAAAAAAAAACTTATGTATATTTTGTGTGCTAACTTGTATGGTTTTGATAGCTGTCATAGTTTGCTCAAAACTATGGGGTTCTCAACTCACCCATGTTTCATTACTGAGAGTTGAAATGGTTTTCAATTCACCATGGATTTTACTCCTTTTGGGGTTTCCAAAGAATTGGCTAGCCCACATGTATATGGCTTGTGGTAAAGGCAGTTGGAAAACCATATTTGGTATTCAATTCACCAAAGGTTATCTTCAACCTAAGAATTGACTAGTCCTGAGCAAACGGCTACAGGTAAAGACAAGTCAAATCCGTTTATAGTTGCTGATTTACTAAAAATCAGATGGTTATCAATGTACCATGGTCTTACACACCAAAACATTGGCTAATCCAGTAGTGATGGCTATTGGTAAAGAGACATCAAATCCATTAATTTTCAATGATTCACCTCTCACAGGAGTTAACACACCTGGAAGTGATAAGAATAGTATGAAACTTAAAGTGATTTGATGTACACATTGTCATAGTAGCAGTCATGATCAAATGAAGTTCATGGTAACCAGTTTAATTGGAGATGATTTCCTGTTACTGCTGTTATATAGAGGTTGCTGCGGGAAGTTTTGCTTTAAATATGTTGCTGCTGGTTACTTATTGATGCTGCTGCTCAAGTGCAATCCTCAGGCCCAAGTGTTTCAAGCTCAATCAAGAAACTAGAACTTAACCTAGTCAAGTACCAGTTTAGGGGAGGATTGTTAGGAATTTTGGAATAATAGTTTATTTCCATTCCTGCTGGTAGTGCAGCTGGTTCCTGCTGGTAGTTATCCATTGCTGCTGCAGTTGGTTCCTGCTTTTAGTGTTATTTTGTTTCTGCTGTTAGTAGTCATTACTGCGGGTAGTAGTAATAGTTATCCCGTAGGTTTAGAATGTTTGTTAGATTTATTTTTAGAAGAGATCATGTATATCTCTTTACACGGTTTGTATGAGCTGTATTAGGGTTTCTAAGTCTATAAAAGAAACCTGCAGCTAGGGTTTATGTATGCATCAAAACATTATCTTTAGTTAATAAACGATCCATAGAGGATCAAACCTTTGTTAGTTACTTTCTTCTTTATATTCTTGTGTTTAGTTTCCGCATAGGCACAAGTCTTACACTTAGAGATTCTCCTAAGCTGTTTGTGTTTACATAAACGGTTTAACCAAGCTCAAGCAATCAGGCATGATCCTACACCGGCACGATCTCTCAAAATTGGTACACTCTACTCAGACACGTCCTTTGCGAGACACGTTTACATCACTGGATAAACCAACTTGAAATTATTACCCGTCTAGGACATGTCTTTTCAATTACTGACAGTTGCTATTCGTCAATTCGAGGGTACAATCTGAGTCGAGCTCATGCGAGATTTCAAATTTTATTACCATATTTTAATCATATACTTATTCTCCCACTCAAAAATAGCATATTCATGTTGTTTTTGGAAAAAATTTGATTAAAATATGCTTTTTGAGGTTTATGGGAAGAATTACAACAAGAACTTTCATGTTTTGAACAAAGATATTTGTTTCAAGTACTTCCCCTTAACAAGGGCGTACTTGTTCTTTTGAGCAGAATTTTGAAAAAACTTTTCAAAATTTAGATTAATTCTGCTCAAAAGTAAGAAGCTTTTGCTCCTTATGTTAGGATTGAGGTACTAAAGCGTACCTCAGGGTCCTTTCTTTACAAGAATGGCTTGTACACAGTACCAATTGTTGGATCGTGTTATTAGGTTGATTATGTGATTCGGGAGGTCGAGTATGATGGAAATATATGAATTCCATGGTTAGAGAGTAGAGAGAGATAGGAAACCTGGTGTTTTATTTATGAAAGTGAAAGTAAAACAATACACATAAGTCTCACCCCTCCATGGAAGTATGGAGGGGTATTTATAGTCCAACATACGCACCACTTTACAATATTGACGCTTTTAGTACCTGCGTATGTTACATGATAACTAATGTAATCCCGTAAATGTCGTTCCATTTACATGTTAGGAGCATTCCCAACAATCTTCCCCCAATGGGACAACATAAAGGATTACTTACACCATTTCCTACCAGTACAAAAATAAGTAAACTAAAGTCTTCATAAGCTCTTCAAATGTTGAGGATGACTGCAGTTTACGCTCTTTGTCTTCATCTTGTACCTCATCTAGAGAACTTTTCTTCACTTGTAGGCAAATGATGTAATATGCATGAACTGGATTAACTTCCCCCCAATTCATGCTGCATGTCTTTAGCGGCTTCTTCGTACACTTCTTTTTGGCAAAGTTTTTGAATCAGCTTCCCCCCAAACTGACAACCGTCTTCAGCAGATTCGAAACTTTGATGTAGTGAACATATCTTCTAACTTTTGAAGTTTTAAGTACGCAGCGGAATTTGTAGATAACATCATAAACCACACCAAGCAAATCTGACTAGTCACTCAATAACAATTATACTCAATGCGGAAACTCCGTTCGAGGGTAACATGCAAGAAATCAACAAGATCTTCTCACATAAGTAGGCTACTTCACACTTCACAACCTACGAAAGTTGAAATGATTACACCAAAATCACAAAACTAAACCACTGATCATCTCTGTGAACGTCTCTCCGATAGTAATAAAATTGTAAGCTCGATCATGTGAATCAATTATGCATCCCCGATGTGCCCATTTCTTCCCCCTGATTGCAGATACTTGTAGAAAAAGAGTGTTTTCGCAAAGAATACAAAGAAATTCAAAGAAAATCCACTCTCTCTCCCCCCACGATGTCTTCGCGGAATCAGAAGCATACACACCATGTTTATGATGGAAACGGAGGCAGCGTAACCCTGTATGTCCAATTTGTAGAATATGTGTGAAGTAATATAAATAGCCCGTGAGAGTCAACTGCTGATAAAATCTCTACTCTTTATACTCCTCTCTGCTAACTCTTTACCGACCCCATTATCATTCTAACGGCTCTTTGTAGTGACTACTGATGGAGAAAACCCAGTATGAAGAACTTGAGACTAAAGTAAAATAACCCGAACTTGTGACTTAAGCTTGCACTAATGTCTGACTAAGAACCAATACTGAGAATTTCAATAAAGGTAGAATCATATACCCATCCAACCATCCTTAACTGTATATGAACTTCTCTCGAATTATCCACAGCTTTTTTGTGACACTTGAGCACTACAACGTAACTCCTTTAAAGTGATAGCTATACACTGTGAGCATAATAACGTAACTCCTTACATCAGGTATAACTAGATAAATCAAGTCTTAATCATTCTTGTGGTTAATAAGCTCGAACAAGGATCTCGAAGAATCATGCATCCAGCCAACCCCGATATCTTCAAGATACTAAGTACACGCACACATGAAATTCCACTTCAACCTCAAATAAATAATAATGAATTAATGCCGTAGTCAGATCTTGCGGTTATATGCCCAAAAACTAGCCTTTTGAAGGTTTAAGTGAACTTTGATAATGGTTTAATCCCGATCTAGTCAAAAATGTAACCCCGTGAAAAATATGTAATAACCAAAATACCACTCTTCTTGCAAAAAGTTATACCAAAAATTAACACAATGTAAAAAAATACATTTATGTAATCAAAGTGTTCAGCTCAAATCCAATACATTTCATTATTGAAAAGTTCAGCCCATAAATAATAACAAAAAAAATCTGGATGCCAGCCCGTCTTGTCAATTTTTCGGCCCATAGTCCATCCAAATACAATCCAACCCATACTAAATTAAATAACCCTAGTGATTAGGAGTATATAAATCACCACCACACTTCATAACCCTAATCTTTTACTATGTTATAACAAAAAAAATGCAATCATCAACTCCTAACCCTTCTTCACTTTCCCTAAATCAGACCATGCAGCCCTCAATCTCATTTCATATCCATATCAAGCGCAGCTCATATCACACAAAGATAATACCTTCAACCAATCTTATAACCTTTTGTCTTTTCGTTCAAGCTCATACACGACCACGAATTGAGCACCAAACAACCCTAAACGCTAAACCATTTTGATTGATTTGGTTAAGGTTTTAAGATCCTAGGATGGGTCTCGGGTAAGGTTTTACACGATTGTTATCATGTTGTGTTGTTGTGTTTCTATGAACGAATCAAAGAAAGTTTATAACATATTTGTTATAAAACTTTCTTTTATATTCGGATATAAAAAAGGCTTCAAAGGACCTGTGATATATATTGTACGAACTTTTAAGATCGTTAAGGATCCATTAATGGTTAACGAATCTGAGGTCCTCTTGGTTGTTGTATTAGTATGCTTTTATTTCGAACGAAACAAAGAAGGATGATAATTGTTATTGTTATTGCCTTATCTTTTTAATTTTCGGATAGTTAAATTGAATCCAAGCCTTCAATAGGGTCAATGATGGTTTGCTTTCTTTCATTTGATCGACCTTTAAGGTCTTGATATAACCTTGAAGAATACGAAAGATTCAACTAAGATCTATTGTTATTATTACTTTTTCTGTTCGAGTCTTGGTTGAGATATGAGATTGAGGTTGGGTTTTAATTTAGACGAGGATTCGGTTATGGTTGTGAATGGGCTAGTTTTGGTTTGCAGTGGGTAACCCAAGTCATAAGTGTCTCGTATATGATTTTTCTTTTTGGTTCATGTGACTTACGATGTTGTGAAACTGAAGTCATAAAAGAGTTGTTGTATTTGGTTTGTAGTCTACTGGTCTTGATCTCTTCATCTTTTTCTTTTTTCATTTTGCAATTCCGATAAGTGGTTAAAAAAAACCAATTCTGATAACATTGACTTGTTGACCTATCGAATTGTGATGATTGAGTCCAATTCAGACAGGTTCAATTCTGACAGGTCAATTTCGATGGATCAATTCCGATGGATCAATTGCGACGGGTAAGTCGAATTCTGACGGTACTTGCCGAATTTCTTTACAAGAAATTAATTTCAATTTCGATGAACTAGGGTCTGTCGGAATTTCTTTACAAGAAATTCCGATAAACGAGGGTTTTGACTTTTTTCGATGAACTTCTGACCATTATTTCCGACCTTCTTATCCGACCATATATCGACCAGTTTTTGACCTCAAATCTTCACGGGATGGTACCAAACAGTCATGACATAAATTAGTTTACATAAAACTGACCACAAGACAGTTTTATGAAACCAGTAATGAAAGATTTTGCACTATGAGAGGATGCTTCGATACACTATTGAGGATGTTAGACCTTTAGTACGAGTGTATGTGATACTTTGAGTTAATAAGATTAAGTATGCGGAATCTACTTAACCACACTTAGAAGGTTATTTTGATATGGAAATGGAACAATTATGTTTGTTATAGAACAATGAGCACAGAAAGTTTACCACCAAACGATTCAATATTATTCAAAATAATAAGAGTGATCTTCACTATCACTAGGGTTACAAAAGCTTGAATTTTATGTTTCTATGACTTGTGATATTATTGTGTTTGTTCTTTTCTCTTAACAGATATTCTAGATCTATTCTTTATAAATCTTAACACACTTAATATCTAGTCTAAAATCTCTAATTTATAGTCCAAGAGAGATCTTTACAAATATTGTCAAGTCTAATCGAACACATGCTTGAGAGTGTCAGTCATTAAGATACAACATGTATCTGTGTTTACAACTTGTTACTGAACACTTTGTCTAAAGATATTATCTACCGTGTATTGTTGACTATTATACACATAATATCTTCGTATACTTATCCAACCAGCAGTAGAATACTTCAACAGTTATCCACTCAGCAGTAGAATCTTCTTCACCAGCAGCAGCATCATTCAACAGTAGAATGTTTAACGCTAGCTGTAACACCCCAACCCGATAAGGGTAAAGATATCACAATAATGGTTTCATATCAGATCAAAACAAATCATACATCTATAGTAATACAAGAATTCTCAAAGGTTACAAATGAAATACAGAAACTACAAGGTTACAAATGAAACTTCCGATAAATACTAATCCTAAAGTATTATAACTTCTAATCATCTCTAATCCAGAATAGCTATCAAATCTTCTAGTCCAAGGTTCTCTCCACTCATACCCCAGCTTCCAAACTAAAACCTGCCGCAGGAAAAGAAATGCGGCTGAGCTACGAGAGTTGAGTGAACAGATATAACGATAACAAACAGTAATACAGAATAATGAACAGTAAATGAAATACGAATCAATCAGAGTTATGGCATTAGAAAAAAAAGTAACAGTAATGAGAAGTACAAGGGTATAAGGTGTAGGAGACAGTAATCCTCTACGAGCCCAGTAACAGTAACAGTATCATCATGTAGCCATATAGAGGGGAGACCTCTCAGTAATTAGTAAATATGAGGGGAGTCCTCAATCAGTAAGTGGAGTAGCTAGCTCCCAGAGTGTGAAAGACGTGTATCGCACACACCATCAGTCACCAGTAATAACAGTATATATATCAGTAACAGTAACAGTAACAGTAACAGTAACAGCTAGGATGCATCCATGCACCCCAGGTGGCCAGAAACTCCTCATATACCAAATCAGATAAAGTCAGGGACGGGACAGGTCATCACTCTCCTGCCCTAGAGTCATGCCATCGGTGCATCAATGACATGGACATGAAACCCTCATGCCTAGTGAGTGGCTCGTAGTCTCAAACTGTGGGTCAATGGTCAAGTACCAATTATCCAGAATTCAGTTCAGTTTCATAAGTCAGTTTCCATTTTAGTTATATCAGAAAGTTCATATCAAAAGGGGTCATATCAGATGGGTTCAATATCAGAAGGTTCAATATCAGAAATGTCAATATCAGTAGGTTCAATATCAGAAGGTTCAGTATCAGTAGGTTCAGTATCAGAAAGATTCAATATCAGAAAGCTCATATCAAGAGTTCACAAACAAAGGGGAAAATAGCAATGGCTTAGGGAAATCCTATGATGAGTCAGAAATCAGAAAATCATGAGTACGAAGGCACCTTACTGAGAAGGGCAGAATATCTATACCTTATACCGCAAATGAAAAACACAACAGAAATATAAAGGTCGGAAGCAACTCCATCTTTAGCGAATCTACACGAATTCAGGACTGTCTTATTATTAGCTTGTTTAATTCAGATTACTTATTTTAGTCGGCTTTCCATTTTTAGTAGCTTTCCTTTTTAGGTAACTTCCCATATTTAGTAACTTTCCAATTTTTAGCAGGTTTCCAGAATTAGTAAGTTTCCATGTTTAGCAGATTTCCATAATTAGCAGATTTCCATATTTTAGGGTTTTAATATAAATATACCAAGGTTAAAGGTTTAGAATGAAAATATCACAAGTTACTCATTTTAATCATAAGCTATCCAGAATTACATTTTTAACCATTTAACTTTACCAATTTTACAAGTTAAACCCTTTAGTTATATAAATCACAAATTAACCCTTATAATTAATTAAGTTACAAATTAATCCTTACAATATTCATAATTACACATTAAGCCTTCAATTATTCAAATTTACACATCACACCCCTTATATTTAAATATTAACGAATCAACCTTCAATTTCCAGAATTTACAAAATAGGTCCCTCAACTTTATTTATTTATAAACCGAATTTAAAATAATTACATAATTACCAATTAAACCTTTAAATTGCAAAATTGACACAAGATACCCCCATATAATATTTTATACATTTAACCCCTGATCCAAAATGACTTATAAAATAACCCTCATGTTTAAATAATTACAAAACACACCCTTATAGTTTCAATAATCCAATCGGTACACCTTTAAATGCAATTCCAAACCCTTATCAAATCCAATCATTGACCCATCATTATTAAAACCTTAAAACACATTAAATGACCAGATCATGTCCCAAAAAAACCTAACCCTAATTATTTCGATTAGCTTTTTTTTTATTTCTTTATTTTTTTCCAAAAATCCGGTTTGTACAAAAATTAGCCACACTTTATTTAAGCTTCCAAAATTCGAACCAATATTTTTCTCAGGTTCTATGATGCATAAGGAACTCATAAAAATTATATAACAAGCCCATAAAAATCGTATAGCCTATTTTATATTTTATGTATGTTTTTTATATCAATAATTACCTCGACATATTTAGGCCTCTACAATTCGTTCCATCATTTTTCCCAGATCATATAATTCATATGAGGTCCAAATAAAATAAACATATCTCCCAAAAAATTCGTATGACTCGATTTGCATTTTATGTGTGTTTTTGATCTCAAAATTTCGTACGATCATATTAACTTGCATGATTCGATTCTACCAATTTATATGAGTCATATATGATCTAAGTAACATCATAAAAATACCAAATCGATTTTAGGACGTGTAGATTTAGGCGCATGAATTATTACCTCTCGGATGAAAAATTCGACTAAGAAAATATCCCACGATCAAACCAGCGAATCCACAACCCTATGCTTATTTTTCCCAGCTCCCTTAGGACTTAAAGATCACCAAAAAAATACCCAATAGCTCCAAAAAAATCGGATGGAGAAAAGAGGATTTTGTGTGTGTTTGTTAGGGTTTTTCGGATGGGAAATAATAGAACTAAATAAAAATGCCGAGTGATGAGGAGGGGGGGGAGCAAATCATGGGATTTGATGGTGATTACAATCAATTACTGATTTTGACATGGTTTCCTTATTTGTTGTGATGATTATCTCTTTTAAATTTGTTTTATTTAAATTATAATAAACCGAAATTAATTAAATTTGTATAAATTTGGCCTATGTAAATGTAACAAGTATTTTTAGGACATTTAAGATGTTAAAGTGTCCATGCAAAAATTATCATATATCATATGTTGCTAATTTCCAAGAGTTTGGGATTTATTTGGTATTTTATTTAACTTTAAATTGAAATTTAAGGTCACAGGGGTATTTTGGTCATTTTGCATGCTTTTAAATTTTGGGTTTTACAACTTCTTCCCCCCTAAAAAAAATTTTTCGTCTTCGAAAATTGAGGTGAAACGAAACAGAAACACAACTGACTGTGAACAGAAAATATGAAAGACTTGTTTCTCATGACTCGAACTTGTCGATCCAAAATTGCTTCAGATCCTCAGAACAGACATAACATACTGAATCCAGATCAAAAAAATAATATACCAAACGTAATAGATGATAATCGGATTCTCTCGAAAGAGACTTAGGAGATACACAGGATTTTGACGGATATGCCGTCCACAGAATTGATGAGACAAATCAGATGAGAACGTACAAAAAATAGGTTGTCGATAACATCAATTGACAGAAAGTTCTACAACAGAACCTAAGATTCTTATCGGAAGTGCAGAGGTCAGCAAGATGCGTGGCAAGAATCCAGACGTATCAATTCGCATAACGGTGAAAGCAGATTGCGCTTATAGGTAGAATGAACTTAAAGTCTCACTAACGCAGATAATCTCAAACAGTTATCAGAATTTCTAAAGCTCTAAGGCACTCCTCGAAATATCCTATGCCCACAACAAGTGCACGTTATATGATGTAAGTATTATCACGTTGGCCAGACGTCATAATACTGGCATCATATAATATGCCCTCATGATGGTCATACTTTATCTCAAGTCGTGAACAAAATCACTTATCTTAATCCACCAAATCTTTCTACAGTCTCAGAGGTCATCAAAATCAAATACCATAACTAAGAGGAGAATGAACTACTCGAAAGAGTTAACGGAACAGATCTATAATGTTTTTCAGGATTGAATACGTCGCCAATAGCGTCAATCCTTCATCACTCACCAGAATCAACCCAGGCAATATTAGTGGTTGCTTCAAAATTCTCATAACAAACCATCATCCAACATACGCAAAATCTACACAAAACAGAATTACTAGTAGGGAAACAAAATCTTTCAGAGGATCTTATTAGCAGGCAACGAAAACTTAAGTAGGTCAAGGGGAAAATGAATTACGTCATCCATAGCTTCATTCTTCACAGAATCGACTCTTCCATACACAAACTTTCGCTTCAGAAATATCATACATTCAATACATGATTTCAAATTCCAAGTAGTCTGTCTACGTCTGTCCATATGATCACAGAGTGGAAAGGAAATATAAACTTGAGTCTGGTCCCTCAAGCCTTCAGCACTTCTTCTGGACACTGTGGTGTGGAACGTGAATCTCTGACATGGTCACTGTGCATCTTCCATTCGCGAGTCTGCTTCTGCTCTCAATTCATCTTAGTGCAACTAAAATGAATAGAGAAGCAAGACTGTGCGTCTTAGCCAGGTCTTCCAGCACAGTTCGAAATTCGCCAACTCAAACTGCTGTCATCACAGGATACGTGGTAGTGTTGTCTGCTACAATCTCTGGACGCCAATCAAATCTACTCTTCCAGAACAAGGGTCATTTTACAAGATGATCTACATGTTCCTCGTTCGTCTCTAAGTACAAACACACTGTCATACTATGAAAATTGTCCAATTACTCGCGAAAACATGATCCTATTAGCCAATACAATTGACATTATTTAAAACTTATAGTGGTCACAACGAGTACGAAAACAGCTTCATGAATCGTTTCAGGGAAAACTTCATATCTACTTCACATCACCAATCTCCCTCTTCATGCATAAACCGAAATGCTTCACGGAGGTTACTCTCAGTTAGTCATCTCCCTTCTTAGAAGTTCTTGTGGTTGCTTCTTCAGTCCTTCAAACATTAAATGAGGCCGTCTGATACGGAATTTACAAAGATAGAACAAATCAATCATTGACAAGCGGAAATGAAAAATGATTACGGTAGTGATACGGTTAGGTTTACGGTAGTCGATACGCTGACACATGATTTCCTCTTTCTTCTTCATAAACTAAAAGGGGTGTTCAAAGGAATACAAAGGTGAACAAAATCACATTCCATCAGCTTCTTCAATCTCTTAACTTCTATAGCATCATGGTTCGTTGACTGAGATCGGTTCAAAGTCAATTTTACTTCTCAACAGGAGGGAAACCCAAAAGTTTCATCAGAAAACATCAGAATATTGGTACAACAAAACTTCCAATGCCAAAGCTTTCTAAGGGTGGATATTAATAGGTGTCAGGAGAAATTTGACAATCAAATGAGATCGAGGTAACTGTTTCCATAGCAGCATTAAGCTTAACAGATTTGAGCGGTTAAAGGTTATCATAACAAAAGTAGGATGCAAATAGATTTCTGAAGTCACATATCAGATACGGTAATCCCTGGCAACTTATGAGGGCCAGCCAATCCATAACTTAAAGACCTCAAAATCGAATATATCAAAAGTAAACGGATTCGTAGGATGAGCACGGTCGCCAAGCCAGACGGATAGGTCATATATCAAGGTCAAGTACATGGTTCATCATAGTGTGGAAATAGATAAGCGAACAATTCAACGTGTTGGAGTTTTGTTTAGCTTTTTAGCATAAGTGGCAGGTAGGTTGTGAGTCATCGGTAATACGAATATCGTATAACTGTCAAAAGTGAGGCATATAGAAGCTCAGTTAACAATTTCATATCGAGACAAAATTATCGTCATGTCCTTCCAAAGGAAACTAGTTGACGGCAAGATTCATTATTCAAAGGGAGGAAATAAACTTCCTATATCCATGGTTAATAATCACCAGAGTTCTCATAGGAGTAGTAACGGGGTTTGCAAGACAGAGTAGTATCAGATGATACATTTATATCCAGCACTGGAAATGAATTAATAGGATGTGTAAAACACATTGGGGTTAAATGACCTTTGGGATGGTCGGTGAGGTATCAAACTGTTTGTCAAACAGATCAGAAGTGAAGATCAAAATCAGGTAGTGAAGCACGCCCAGAAGATATACTTAAGCAAGCTCACTTCCTGGTCTTCGGTTGCTGCTCTTTCTGGTTGCTCAAATCAACTGGTATGATCAGAAAGACATCTTCGCCTGGCGGCTAGACAATCTCTCGGTATCATGTCAAATCCTACTTCACATTCCGGTGGAAAACTTGATGGTTCAAATAAGAATCATATTCAGAAAACTCAGGGTGCCAATTAATTCTCAAGATAAGGTTCATTCATTGGTGTACGAAATGGTTTCCAGGAAGACTTCATAACCGCGAAAGTAACACACGAGTCTCCAGAGTAATAGTGATAGTAAGGAGTTTAACAATCGGTAATCATGGTAGGAAGTTCAAAATTTTTTTCAAACGCCAAAGGAGGATAGTTGTCAATACTGAATGATCAATCAACCAATCCTTTATCAGAATAAAATCAAAGTTAACTATCCAAGGAAAAAAAAACAGATCGACAAGCAAGTCTTATCGTTCAAAAGTGAAAGGAAAACATCCTTACACTCGTGGTTAAACACCACAAGGCTTCTCATGGGAACAGAGATGGTTAAAACGAAATCAATTTGTGTCAGAAAATCCATAGATGATTATCAAAAGCAAGAGAGAATTAACAGAATGTATCAAATAGGTCATCGTCATAGAGATTCTCAGAATGCCCGAAGAGGCATCAAAATGATTAACAAAAGAATCAGAGGTCGGAGTCGGAAACTTAGGTGGTGCAAAGCGTGAGCTTTCAATCTCCAAAAGTGATCTCAACAAGCAGGGCACGGATCAGAGTGATGCGGAAGCAATGATACTTAAACAAAAGCCTTATAGTCTACCCATTCCTTACTGGTCAGAACTTAATTTCCTATAGGGAAATCCTAAAGCAATTTCTTACAGGTTATCTTATGAGCACCTACAGTGGAAACTTAGTGGTCCAAACTTCACAGGCCAAGGGTAAATGTATTACAAGTCGCAGCCTATCGCTCTGATACCATAAATTATAACACCCCAACCCGATAAGGGTAAAGATATCACAATAATGGTTTCATAGCAGATCAAAAAAAATCATACATCTATAGTAATACAAGAATTCTCAAAGGTTACAAATGAAATACAGAAACTACAAGGTTACAAATGAAACTTCCGATAAATACTAATCCTAAAGTATAATAACTTCTAATCATCTCTAATCCAGAATAGCTATCAAATCTTCTAGTCCAAGGTTCTCTCCACTCATACCCCACCTTCCAAACTAAAACCTGCCGCAGGAAAAGAAATGTGGCTGAGCTACGAGAGCTCAGTGAACAGATATAACGATAACAAACAGTAATACAGAATAATGAACAGTAAATGAAATACGAATCAATCAGAGTTATGGCATAAGAAAAAAAAGTAACAGTAATGAGAAGTACAAGGGTATAAGGTGTAGGAGACAGTAATCCTCTACGAGCCCAGTAACAGTAACAGTATCATCATGTAGCCATATAGAGGGGACACCTCTCAGTGATCAGTAAATATGAGGGGAGTCCTCAATCAGTAAGTGGAGTAGCTAGCTCCCAGAGTGTGAAAGACGTGTATCGCACACACCATCAGTCACCAGTAATAACAGTATATATATCAGTAACAGTAACAGTAACAGCTAGGATGCATCCATGCACCCCAGGTGGCCAGAAACTCCTCATACACCAAATCAGATAAAGTCAGGGACGGGACAGGTCATCACTCTCCTGCCCTAGAGTCATGCCATCGGTGCATCAATGACATGGACATGAAACCCTCATACCTAGTGAGTGGCTCGTAGTCTCAAACTGTGGGTCAATGGTCAAGTATCAATTATCCAGTATTCAGTTCAGTTTCATAAGTCAGTTTCCATTTTAGTTATATCAGAAAGTTCATATCAAAAGGGGTCATATCAAATGGGTTCAATATCAGAAAGGTAAATATCAGTAGGTTCA
Source organism: Artemisia tridentata subsp. tridentata (assembly GCA_021014915.2). Taxonomy (NCBI): domain Eukaryota; kingdom Viridiplantae; phylum Streptophyta; class Magnoliopsida; order Asterales; family Asteraceae; genus Artemisia; species Artemisia tridentata. The sequence goes on from CP139501.1 coordinate 86,183,472, forward strand.
ATATCAGAAGGTTCAGTATCAGTAGGTTCAGTATCAGAAGGTTCAGTATCAGTAGGTTCAGTATCAGAAAGATTCAATATCAGAAAGCTCATATCAAGAGTTCACAAAAAAGGGGAACATAGCAATGGCTTAGGGAAATCCTATGATGAGTCAGAAATCAGAAAATCATGAGTACGAAGGCACCTTACTGAGAAGGGCAGAATATCTATACCTTATACCGCAAATGAAAAACACAACAGAAATATAAAGGTCGGAAACAACTCCATCTTCAGCGAATCTACACGAATTCAGGACTGTCTTATTATTAGCTTGTTTAATTCAGATTACTTATTTTAGTCGGCTTTCCATTTTTAGTAGCTTTCCTTTTTAGGTAACTTCCCATATTTAGTAACTTTCCAATTTTTAGCAGGTTTCCAGAATTAGTAAGTTTCCATGTTTAGCAGATTTCCATAATTAGCAGATTTCCATATTTTAGGGTTTTAATATAAATATACCAAGGTTAAAGGTTTAGAATGAAAATATCACAAGTTAATCATTTTAATCATAAGCTATCCAGAATTACATTTTTAACCCTTTAACTTTACCAATTTTACAAGTTAAACCCTTTAGTTATATAAATCACAAATTAACCCTTATAATTAATTAAGTTACAAATTAATCCTTACAATATTCATAATTACACATTAAGCCTTCAATTATTCAAATTTACACATCACACCCCTTATATTTAAATATTATACGAATCAACCTTTAATTTCCAGAATTTACAAAATAGGTCCCTCAACTTTATTTATTTATAAACCGAATTTAAAATAATTACATAATTACCAATTAAACCTTTAAATTGCAAAATTAACACAAGATACCCCCATATAATATTTTATACATTTAACCCCTGATCCAAAATGACTTACAAAATAACCCTCATGTTTAAATAATTACAAAACACACCCTTATAGTTTCAATAATCCAATCGGTACACCTTTAAATGCAATTCCAAACCCTTATCAAATCCAATCATTGACCCATCATTATTAAAACCTTAAAACACATTAAATGAACAGATCATGTCCCAAAAAAACCTAACCCTAATTATTTCGATTAGCTTTTTTTTTTCTTTTTTTTTTTCCAAAAATCCGGTTTGTACAAAAATTAGCCACACTTTATTTAAGCTTCCAAAATTCGAACCAATATTTTACTCAGGTTCTATGATGCATAAGGAACTCATAAAAATTATATAACAAGCCCAGAAAAATCGTATAGCATATTTTAGATTTTATGTATGTTTTTTATATCAATAATTACCTCGACATATTTAGGCCTCTACAATTCGTTCCATCATTTTTCCTAGATCATATACTTTATATGAGGTCCAAATAAAATAAACATATCACCCAGGAAATTCGTATGACTCAATTTGAATTTTATGTGTGTTTTTTATCTCAAAATTTCGTACGATCATATTAACTTGCATGATTTGATTCTACCAATTTATATGAGTCATATATGATCTAAGTAACATTAGAAAAATACCAAATCGATTTTAGGACGTGTAGATTTAGGTGCATGAATTATTACCTCTCGGATGAAAAATTCGACTAAGAAAATATCCCACGATCAAACCAGCGAATCCACAACCCTATGCTTATTTTTCCCAGCTCCCTTAGGCCTTAAAGATCACCAAAAAAATACCCAATAGCTCTAGAAAAATCGGATGGAGAAGAGAGGATTTTGTGTGTGTTTGTTAGGGTTTTTCGGATGGGAAATAATAGAACTAAATAAAAATGCCGAGTGATGAGGAGGGGGGAGCAAATCATGGGATTTGATGGTGATTACAATCAATTACTGATTTTGACATGGTTTCCTTATTTGTTGTGATGATTATCTCTTTTAAATTTGTTTTATTTAAATTATAATAAACCGAAATTAATTAAATTTGTATAAATTTGGCCTATGTAAATGTAACAAGTATTTTTAGGACATTTAAGATGTTAAAGTGTCCATACAAAAATTATCATATATCATATGTTGCTAATTTCCAAGAGTTTGGGATTTATTTGGTATTTTATTTAACTTTAAATTGAAATTTAAGGTCACAGGGGTATTTTGGTCATTTTGCATGCTTTTAAATTTTGGGTTTTACACTAGCAGTAGAATTATACTTAGAGTATTTCTTTAAGCAGAACTGATCTTGTGAACATGTAATTTCCAATACTAATCTTCAGAACATTTAATTCCCAACAATCCTCCCCTAAACATGTGAATGCTTTTCAACATGTTTCTTCTGAATTAAATGAGGATTGTGAAGATCTTTCAATCACTTCTTAGTCAGACCCTTGATCTGAGCTTCTCTTTGTTCTGTAAGACTAAATATCTTTCTCAGTAACTCATCTGCCATTTTCTTTTTACATCGACAATATTAGTACCTATCTTCAAGCTTCAAACAAAGCCTAAAAGATGGTGCAATTTCCTTGGATGAAGGAATTATAAGAGGCAATGGTGCTGTGTATCTTGAATTGTAGCGAACCGCAAAAATTTACTATAAACAACAACTTTTAAATATATACTAATCGACGTCGCTAATTTAAAACACCATTTTTACTGAAAAATTTGAACTTTTTATTTCATTATATATTTAACATTAAAACATCATCACGATAATTACCAAATAACGGGACGAGATTAACACGAAGCACGAGAGTTAATTACAAATTTAGTTATACACTAAACACCACATGGGCCAAGTATTAAACTTAGCCCACATTTTTTTCCCTGCCTACTGTTCACAGCCCGTCACCTAGGCCCAAACTCTCTTCTTTTATTTCCTTTCCTATTCAAGCAAATGCACCCTGAAAACGCCCCATTTGCTTTCAAATCTTAAACACAACTTGTATATATTTTCAAACCACCTAATTGCCCTCCCACCAAGGAACTAGTATGCAAATTATTAACTCGTGAAATGAACGTTTAATACATTTTCAAGGACCAAAGTGTTCGGCTAATACACACAAAAATCGAAATGTATAATTTTTCACAAAACTCAACCATTTTAAACCGGACTTGCTCTAATCCTATTCTAACTATTGTGCTTGATCATTATTGGATTATTAAGAATGTTTAACATCAAATATATGAAGACCTCACAAAAATGCCAACTTTTGTACACATTAAAAACCAAATTCGATCCATATAGTACAAGGATGTCGACATTCCTATCATCCCTCAATTTCACACATGTTAAAAGGACACAAAATCCATTAAAATAGTCCATATCTCTGCCATGATATCTTTGAAAGATTTCTTTGGATACCCATACAAGATATATACACGTTTTATGTGTATACATATGTATACCCACTCCTCACTCCACACATTTTTATGTTAGAAACAAGGACAAGTAAATCTAACAAAAATCCTCTAAGTCACTGCATGAAATCTTCCTTGCTAGATCTCCTTTGATCTCCTTGCAATATCTTATAAGTTTATAAATATAGATAAGTATAACACATTACATCTTCACCATCTCTCACACATACTCACTCTCGTACACTCACAAATAGTCCTACAAGTTATAAACTTATTTTGCTAAGCTCTTGAAGTTCAGAAAGAGTTGGTTTTATCGAGTGTAATATATTTAAGTCGAACAGGGTATTTTATGTTTTACGGGTTTAGTTTCGTATGAGTTCTTGTGCTTCTGCCATTCCCACGTACCACAATCCTTCTTCCACACTTGGTAAGTATCTTAAAACCATTTACAATTCATTCTCACGTATAAAGTTAACACATGCATGATTTCTTATAAAACCCACTCGTATAACCACTTTTATGTTTATACGCACATACGGTTATATTTTGAGTACGTAGCTTGCATTCGTCCATGTGGCCTAGGAAACTCTTATATACCACGTAATCACGTATACTATGCTCAGCTAGAGTTAAAAATGAACCAAGAATGTGTAATAGTCAAAACCGGGTAAAAATTATACTAAATATTTTGTTTTTAACATGTCTCGACCATGCCACAATTCGCCTATTTATTTTCGAATATGATTTAACGACCCACTATCTTTATTACACAACACGATTGTACTCATGGTAAACTGCATGTTTCGTGTTTTATGTACGTTCCCATAAGCTCATTTCGACATTTTAATCGAACCATTATAAACACTACTCGACTGGGTATTAAAAGACTTAGAATTACTTAGTGTCTCTCAGTTTGTAAACCATACGACCAGACCACAAAACCTTCTTGTATCTTCAAATTTCTGAATGTAACACATAAGTATTTTTACTCGACATGGTTTACAACCTGGAAAACTATATGTTTTGTATTTTTAGTTTGTCCCATACACGTATTTCGACATTCAAATTTATCAATTCTACATAGTACTTGACCGTATTTAATTTTTATATTTTCAGAAACATTAATAAGTTTTCCGGTTTGGACTTATATCAAGCCCAATAAGAGTTTGTGTTATAACAGCCCAACAGGCCCATTTGATATATTTTCATAATCATAAAAACAGCCCAAGTCTAGGCCCAAAACAGTTTACATGCCCTCACCTCTAAAATTTTAAATGGACCTTAAGTTAATTCGTTGTGTGGCCCATTAGACTAAAAATAAGCTCTTTTCTGGAAAAAGCAATTGAAATAAGTTGTAACGAACTTAATAAAGTTATAGAAATTTTTAGAATATTTTTCCCCGTCATTTTTGTGCAAAAAGGACTAAACTTGTAACGCGTTTTCACATTGAGGGACTAAAACTGTCAAACCTTTAAAGCATGGACTGAAACTTTGAAAATAGAACATATAGGGTATAATTTGACATATTATTGAATTTCAAGCCTTATCTGTATTTTGGACAAGTTATGGACTATTTATGGACTTTGGACTCAACGAAGGACTAATGGTGTAACGCAAATGCAGTTAGGGTAAAAAGAGTAACAATGGGAAAAGGACAAGGACCAACTAATTTTACTTGACATTCTTATTTCATTTTCCATTTTTCACCCCATCACGTCATATGCATCTTTATACATTTTAGTTACGTATTATTTAGTTTTCGTTATTTATTATAACTAGAAATTTAACGACTTAACTCTATGCATTATTTCATCATTTTTGAGGAGATAATATTTTGGGTCAATTGACATAAGAATCAGAATAATATTATACGTAATATTATTTTTGAACTTTAAGCATATCAAACTCACATCACTGTTCAAACCGTTATACGATTTCTTGTTTTCACATTCCTTAATTCATTGTAAGTCAAATACTCAGACTTCCCTTATATTCAGGTCACGTTCTAAAGCGGTACCCATAATCTTACTTAATCTCGTAGTTCCACCTTGTTAGATACACCCGAGGTGAGTCGTAGCCCCACTTTTTAAATTGTTTATAAAGTTTATATTTTTGGGGGAGATACAAGCTCAACTGTTTTGAATTACTTTAATACTCTGAAAACTCTCATGATTTACTCAGAATCATCAACTCTATTTTACATGTTTTGAATCACCCTTTGGAAGGGATGTATGCTCGCTATACTTGCAAATTGCTTGCTTAGCTTAAACACTGAACTCAAATGATAGCATTTTTCAAACTGCTTGTTGTAACATGATACTGATTTTCATCATATGCATTCACGTAACACAATGAATGTACTCTTATTGTTATATTGGAAATAGTTGCCATGATTAATGTACGCATATTCTATGAACCCCTGAAACCCATATTGCCTAAGTTTACTGTATTGCCATAAAGTCCCTCTATCATGAGCCATTAATCACTGCGGTGAGCGCGAATATAGTGAACAACTTCGAATCCTGTTAGAGGCTGACGACCTATCCCACTAAATACTTGGACGGAATGCCTTTGTGGTTAGTCGTATTTTGTCGCGATGGACTATATTTGAGAAAAATAGGAATTGGCAAACCACCTATTACTCGAGGGCCAAACCCATCAGTAACCTGCTATGGACTCCGCCGTTTTAGGGTACTTTGTTAATGTTTTGCGTGTCATGAGGCTTAGGGCAATATAACTTTATGAATATATATGTCTTCATATATATATATATATATATATATATATATATATATATATATATAATATATATATATATATATATATATGTATCAATGTTGCAAAAATCGGTCAACTCGGCCGATTAATCGCCGATTACAAGGTAATCGGCCCTATACCTTGTAGAATTTCAAAAATCGGCCAAAAAAACGGTCAGGAAAAAAAATCGGCCAAAAATCGGCCGAATCGGCCAAATCGGTCAGCTTTGAAAAAATAAAAATTTAGGCATTCTACTTAATTTGGGGATCGTTTATTTCACTTATAACGCACAATGAGCCTCATAATCATAATTGGAGCCTTTTATTGAGGTTTGGAAACATAGTAGGCTTGGAATCAGTTACGATCTTTAGTTTGGTCTTCAGAAATACCCAAAACATGCAAAAAATGCCAATCCGATTAATCACCGATTAATCCCGCCTCGTCCGATTACTCGCTGCAGGGTGGTCGACCGCCCGGCTACCGATTCACGATTTTTGCAACATTGATATATATATATATATATATATATATATATATATATATATATATATATATATATATATATATATATATATATATATATATATATTAAGATACAGCTGTATTTAGTTAAACACCACTCCACACTGATAGATTTCAGACACTATACTATTGTTTTCACTTTGTGTTAGGATTATGGATCCTGTACTTGGAACTTAACTGTTATCATATGTGACTTAGTTGTGACTCTAATAAAGATAACTCGTTACTTATTACAACATTATTAACATTACTTTCAAAAGACACTTCACATCCAAAATTGTTGGAAAAACCGATTTATTACTTGTACTCGTACAAATTTCATCTATCACTGTATACTCTTGAAGTTATTAAAATAAATTGTTTTTCCATTAAACTCTACGAACTCACCAACCTTTGTGTTGACATTTTAAGCATGTTTATCTCAGGTAATTAACGGAGCAGGACAAGACACGGAGCGGGCATTTTATATACTCTGATAAATTACGTGGTGTAAAATCAAATATGTCATTCTTTCCAAATTATCACATCTTTTCATGGGATTTTCAAATCAAATATTTCACCTTTGTGTCAAAATTATTATTTTGAATGACATATAACTTTCAAAACGCCTCTTTCGAGTCATTTTCTGTAATTATGACTTCGATCCTCACCGTAACACCCTAATTACTTTTCCGCTGCCACATAATAAATTAGGGGGTGTTACATGAATGCTTGTTTCAACAAGTGAAATCATCTATCAGCATGCATTTGCAAGTGATGAACAAAAGTAGTGAACTGAAATTGAAACTGAAAGAACCTAGATAGAACTTTCTCCTTTGGAATGCCTCATCCCTTCTGAATATATATAATACTCCAGAATCAGCTCTGTTCTTGTCATTTTCAACCTCCATGTCATCATCTTGTATGGTCTTGTCTTTTCCTCCCTTACATTTGGTTAATCTTCCTTTCTTGGGCTTTATCTCCTCCCCTGAGATATTTATTTCCTCCCCTGAGATGCAAATAACATTTCTATCCTCCCCCGTTTGGAAGATCTCTCACCATCATTCCATCATCATCTGATCTACCAATGTGAACTTGTTTTCAGACAATGTTGTACATGAAGCCATCAATTCCTTAAGAGTTTATGTGCTGCCCTCATCACTTCTAGGTGTGTTAACTCCTATGAGAGGTGATTCATGGGGCATTGACTCATTATCCATCAATGGATGGTTTTGCTGAGTCCCTTTGAAAATCCTTTTTAAGAAACTTTTGACTTAGCAGTATGTTCATGATTTTATTATAGAAAAATCATACTGCTTTCAACCATTTTGAAGGGATTAAGTGTATAACAAACACTTAATCAAGAATGCAGTTTAAAGCAACCTCTGGTTGTGTGAGAACCAATGTTTTCAGTTATAAATAACTGCATGTGTAAAGATGATTCAAAAGGCTTTCTTGACAGGGTTTCCAGCTCATAGCAATTGTTGCCTCTAACACAAGTGTTAGATTCACTTTTACTAGCTGTTCTTTCTATCAGATGTCCTTAGACTTGCTCATTATACTTAAAAGTATAAAATGATAGAAAGTGAGTTGAATCAGTTACTATCTAATCAACCAAACCATCAATTCAATGTGAAATATCATAATCAGATTTCAAGAAATAAGTTTTAAAGATTTTATTAACTTAGGGGTTAACCTTTGTTAATGAAATCTCAAACTCAGTCCATCATAAACCTATTATGTCAGCAACTGATATCATCATTCTGCTGCTTCCATTTCACTTGAAACTTCCTTTTAGTTTAATGTTCATACCTGAAAATGTTAGTCCAAAACCAAGAAACAAAATGCAAAGCATTTGTATTATAGCAGTATCATAGATATGACTAACAAAAATGAACTTAAACAAATAAAATTTGTACTAGCAGCACAAACTTTTCACTAACAGTAGTATTTTATAAAGTCAGCAGTACAATCAAAAATTTATATACAAAAACACATAGTTTTAAATCATTGAGGATTAAGCATTCCAATACTTGCTACCAAGTACTGAAACCTTCCAACATCAAAAGCTTTTGTAAGAAGATCTGAAAAGTTGTGATCAGAATCAATTTTAAGAACTTGAATCAACTTTTTCTCATTACAATCTCTAATAAAATGATGTCTTATTTCAATGTGTTTTGTTTTAGAATGTTGCACTGGATTTTTAATTATGCAAATTGTACTACTATTATCAATATGAATGACAGTGTTCATGAAATTGTACCCATAGTCAAGAAGTTGTTTTTGAAGCCATAGGACTTGACCACAGCAATTTGCAGCAGCTACATATTCAGCTTCAGTTGTTGAAGTAGCCACAATGGTTTGCTTCTTACACTGCCATGAGATAAGTCTACACCCAAGGAATTGACATCCTCCAGTTGTTGACTTTCTGTCCAAGCTAGCACCAGCATAATCACTATCCGAAAATGCTACCAAGTCAAAAGGTGATTCCCTTGAATAACAAAGACCCAACCTTGGTTGACCCTTGAGATATCTAAAAATCCTCTTGACTGCTGTTAAATGAGAAACCTTTGAAGTTACCTGAAATCTTGCACAAGCACAAACAGAGAACATGATGTCAGGTCTTGATGATGTGAGATACATCAAAGAGCCTATCATAGATTTGTAAGTGTGTACATCTACATTGTCTCCATCTAAATCTTTAAGAAGTGGCTTCTCAGAGTCCATTGGTGTGCTTGCCACTTTTGAATCAGCAAAGTGAAATTTTCTAAGTATCTCTGCAACATATTTATCTTGACTAATAAATATGCCTTCACTAGATTGCTTAACTTGCAGACCCAAAAAGAATGTAAGTTCCCCCATGGAACTCATCTGAAACTTATCATGCATAAGCTTCTCAAACTCCAAACACATCTCCTTCCTAGTAGATCCAAAGATGATATCATCCACATACACCTGTACTTGCAAAAGATCACTCTTGTTCTTCTTGATGAATAATGTCTGATCAATCTTGCCTCTTTGAAATCCATTTTCAATTAAGTAGGAAGCCAGTGTTTCATACCATGCTCTTGGTGCCTGATGAAGGCCATAAAGAGCCTTAACTACTTTGTACACTTTTTCTGGATGGTCAGGATCAATGAACCCTGGAGGTTGTGAGACATACACCTCTTCTTCAATAGTACCATATAAAAATGCACTCTTGACATCCATTTGATAAACTGTGAAGCCTATAAATGAAGCGTAAGCTAAGAAAAGCCTAATTGCCTCAAGTCTTGCTACTGGAGCAAAAACCTCATCATAGTCTATACCTTCTTCTTGTGTGTACCCTTGGGCTACTAATCTAGCCTTATTCCTAATCACTATGCCCCTTTCATCCCTTTTATTCTTGAAAACCCATCTAGTGCCTATTACCTTTTCATCTTTAGGTAAATCAACTAGCACCCAAACCTTCTGAATCTTCAACTGAAGAAGCTCCTCTTGCATAGCTTCCACCCAGCTTGAATCATCTAGGGCTATCAGAATGTTCTTTGGTTCTGCTTGAGAGAGAAAACATACAAACAAGCAAGAGTTGGAAAACTCATGTTGCTTTGAAGCATAAAGGGCATCAAGAATCCCTTGTTGGTCTGAAGACATCAGTTGTTGTCTTTTCTTCACACCTGATTGTACATCTCCAATCACATTTTCTAGGGAGTGGACTTTGTGAATCCTGGTGTGTGGAGTAGAAGGAACTTGATAGTTAGGTGAGATGATATTTCTCAAATCCACCTCTTTGTCTGAGAGATCTGCTTCATTTGAGTCTGAAGGGCCAGCAGTAGAAACATTTGGCTCAGCAGTAGAAAATTAAGCCTAGCAATAGAATGCTCTGTCTCAGCAGTACTATCATCAGTAGAAACATTCTCTTGTTCCTTGGTTCCATCTTCCTTGTGTTCATCTTCAACATCTTCTTTAGCTTTACCAGAAGAAGATTCATCATTTGTTGAAGTTGAAGCCACACTGGTACTTATTGGCATCCATACATGATCTTGATTTGTCTCCTTGTCTAACCTTGCCTCTTTTGTTGTTTGTGAACCTGAAAAATCATTAGTTTCTGCAACAACAGGCACATAATTCATAGAATGGGTTAATGACTCAAGATCAAATAGCCAATTAGGACCTTGACCTTCTACGTTGGATTTATTCTCTAAAAATTCCACATGCAGGTTTTCATCTACTCTTCTAGTTCTCAAGTTGTATACTCTAAAAGCTTTGCTATTGAGAGAATATCCAACTAAGAATCCTTCATCTGCTTTGCCATCAAACTTTCCAAGATGGTCTAAGGTATTCAGAATTGTCACATGACATCCAAAAGGTCTAAGAAATCCTATTGCAGGAGCTCTACCTCTAAAAAGCTCATATGATGTCTTATTGTGAGATTTGACAACCAAAACCCTATTTTGAACATAGCAAGTAGTGTTGACTACTTCAGCCCAAAAAGTGATAGGCAACTTAGAGTCGGCTAACATGGTTCTAGCAGCTTCTATGAGTGTTTTATTTCTCCTTTCAGCAACTCCATTTTGCTAAGGAGTTCTAGCTACACTAAACTCTCTCTTAATACCTTTTTCCTTGTAGAAGTCATCCATAACTCTATTCTTAAACTTTGTCCCATTATCACATCTAATGACTTTTACTCTTTTGCTTACTAGGTTTTCTATCTCTGTAATGAATGTTTTAAGAATGCTAGAAGTCTCATTCTTAGAACCTAAAAAGAAAACCCATGTAAATCTACTATAGTCATCAGTAATAACTAGACAATATCTTTTATGCATCATACTACTAACAGGAGTAGGTCCAAATAAGTCCATATGAAGCATAAACAATGATTGATCAATAGAGTTAAAAATCTTGGGCTTACAAGTGGCTTTGTGTTGTTTGCCTTTAAGACAAGCAATGCATGTTTGGTCATTTTCAAATCGTTTTTGAGGTAAACCTCTTACCAAACCATTCTTAACAATCTGATTTATGGTTTTGAAGTTAATGTGACCAAGCCTCCTATGCCATAACATTGATTCATCCAATGTGGCCTTTGCAACAAGACAAGTTAAAGCCTTTTTAGGAACAATGTTCTTCATATCAACACTGTACATGTTGCCCTTTCTTGGAATTCTAAGAAGTACTTGACTTTCATCAGGCATCTTAAAATCAGAAGAAAGTACAAGACATTCAGTGTCAGTAAAAAGAACTTTGTTCTTTTTGTCACACATTTGTGAGAAACTAAAAAGATTATACTTAAGCTTTTGTACATAGTACACATCTTCAAAATCTAAATTTCCAGTTTTAATTGTACCTTTACCGGAAATTTTGCCACCAATACCTCCTCCAAAGGTAACATAGCCACCATCTAATGTTTGAAAATCAGAAAGATAGGACTTGTTGCCTGTCATGTGCCTTGAACATCCACTATCTGATTATCCTTGATCCTCTTGTTTATCAGTAGAATGTTCCTACACAAAAATGAGGAATATTAGTTTCCTTTGGGGACGCAAGCCATTACTGACTTGGATCTGCCTCTTGCATCAATGAAATGTAATCTTTTGAGAACAGTTGATGCAACATTGGATTTAAGAACCCAACATGCTGAGGCCTTAACAGCATTTGCCCTGTTTTCCCAAGTAGTAGTATGAACTACATGCTTAGCAGTAGAAACTGCTAGCTTTGTAGTTGTTCCCTTTGGTTTCCAAACTTGTTTTTGGATCACTGCTTTTGATTGAATGGGCCTTTTAATAGTTTTTGATGCATTTTTGAGAGTTGATTTTGCATTTTTAACTATTGGTCTTGGGTTAACAGTCATGAATGGTCTAGCAGTAGAAACTGCTTGCCTAGCAGTAGGAACTGCTTTTGAAACTGCTCTGGGTTTTGTTCTCTTAGAATTAGAGTGAAAATGAAATTGAGGAGTTTGCCTTTTGTAATTCACCCTATTGTTTGCATACCCAGATACCCATTGGTTACAGAAAGCAGCAAGATGGTCAAAACTACCACATATGTAACAAGCTTTGTTATAAAAAGCAAAGTCATCACCTAGTCGGTGAGACTTGAGGTTATTCCAATTTCTATGGTTACCTTTGGGCTTGTTGGTGGTTCTATATTGTTCACAATATCTAATTGGTTGCCTAACATGTTTAATGTTGGTTTTAGGCCTATCAGTATTTTGTTTGACTATCTTAGGAACACTTGTTCCTGCTTTCTTAACAACTTCAGGTTTAGACATAACCTGTTCATCTTCATCACTATCAGATACCCAGTCTTCAATGACTACTCTATCTGATCTTCTATCAGAGGACACCTTGTCCTCAGGAAGTGAAGTTTTACTTAAACTCTCACTTACTTTCTTAGGTTCATCAACAACTAGCTTTGTTTTTGGCTGTACACTATATTGTAGCTCAGGTTGTTGAAATTCAGGTACACCTGAATTTTCTAGGTCAATCCCTGGGGGTTTAGGGATTCCTCTGTAAGGGGGTGGGACAGCATTATATCCTAACCCTGACTTGGCTCTATTAATCACTTGACATTTTATCCTGTCGGTCACACCTCTAGAAGCATGTTCTAGTGTTTATGTAGTCAAGTGAATGTTTCCATTTTCCTTTTTGATCCTATCAAAAGCCTCTCTTAAAAGCTTAATTTCAGCATCTCTAAAGAATATGTCTTGTCTAAGAAGAGCTTTGTCATCAGAAAAAGCAAATTCATTTTGTTTGTAATGAATGATCTGCTTCTCTAGGGATTCTAAACCACATTTATAGTCTACTAAGTCTTGTTGAGTTCTGCTTAAGACTTTCTTTTGGTCATCATAATGTTTGATTAAAGTTTGTAGTTCTGAAAGAGCTGTACAAGTATTAGAACAAACTTTATGATTTTGTACCTCAGTAGAGAAAACCATGAGTGCCATCTGTGAAGAATCTTCTTCTTCATCAGCCATGAAACTCCAATCAAAACCTAGCCCATCAATAGCTACCATAGCTTTTGAGTTTGGCTCAGAAACCTCCCTTGTTTTGGATGTGCTTCCAAAACTTCTATTCTTGCTATCTTGCTGCCTTGGCCTTCTACATTCTCTTGAGAAGTGCCCCATCATGTGGCAGTTATAGCACTCTATCTTTGACTTGTCAAAACCAATAGTATCATTGTTGCTGATTATGAGCTTCTTCCCCGTCCTTTGATAGAACTTCTTAGCCCTCATGCTAAGAAGAGAAATTTGCCATTTTAGATCAATTTCCTCCAAATCATCATCATTGATCTCTTGGAAGTCTTCATAAGTGAGCATGGACCCATCATTTCGACTTGTTAAAAATGCACAACAAGTCTTCTCATCTAAAATACCCATGGTACTGCTTGATGAACTAGTAGCACCAACACCATCAACAACTTTCACCTCTTTACTTGAATTTGAGGTACTAGGAGATGACATAAATGCCATGTTCCCAGTATTAGAACTAGTACCTCCAGTTTTCTTCAAATCTCTTTCCACAATCTTAAAGTTGCTATACAAGTCTATCAGTTCCATGGTGTCAAGGTCTGGCTTATTCTTCCAGACTACAACATGTATAGCCCACTCTTCTGGTAAGCTTCTCAGAAATTTTGAGTTTAAATCTTCTTGAGGTATTTCAACCCCAAGAATAGCAAGCTGGCTCACAATATTCTGAAACCTATTAAACATATGGTCAAGAGATTCATTGTTGGTAGAGGAGAAGTTTTCAAACTGCTGCTTGAGCAGTGTCTTGTGGGTTTTCTTGGTGGCTTCATTTCCACCATACCTGGCAACAATAGCTTCAAATAATGACTTGGCATCTTTGAACTTGTTGAAGTTTAAAATTTGATCATTGGCAATGGTCATCATCAACATGCTTCTTGCCTTTAGGTCATTTTTCTTCTTTATTCTGTCTTCTGCAGATGTTGGGTGCATCTGTAGAGTTGTCACCACTTTGCCGTCCACTGTTGATGTAGTGGTTGTAGGCTGGTAAGAGTTTCCATCTTCAATAATTTCCCAAAGTGCATAGTCTTGCACTTGGAAATATTGCTCTATCCTCAGCCTCCACATCTCAAACTCATTCTGTTTGAGCATGGGTAATTTTGCAGCAACATTTTTCTGAATAGATTCAACGTCCATTTCTTCTTCTTCTTCTTGTAATTCAAAAATATCAGCCTGTCTCTGATACCAATTGAGAGGATGGTTCGATACACTATTGAGGATGTTAGACCTATAGTACAAGTGTATGTGATACTTTGAGTTAATATGATTAAGTATGCGGAATCTACTTAACCACACTTAGAAGGTTATTTTGATATGGAAATGGAACAATTATGTTTGTTATAGAACAATGAGCACAGAAAGTTTATCACCAAATGATTCAATATTATTCAAAATAATACGAGTGATCTTCACTATCACTAAGGTTACAAAACCTTGAATCTTATGTTTCTATGACTTGTGATATTGTTGTGTTTGTTCTTTTCTCTTAACAGATATTCTAGATCTATTCTTTATAAATCTTAACACACTTAATATCTAGTCTAAGATCTCTCATTTATAGTCCAAGAGAGATCTTTACAAATATTGTCAAGTCTAATCGAACACATGCTTGAGAGTGTCAGTCATTAAGATACAACATGTATCTGTGTTTACAACTTGTTACTGAACGCTTTGTCTAAAGATATTATCTACCGTGTATTGTTGACTATTATACACATAATATCTTCGTATATTTGTCCAACCAGCAGTAGAATACTTCAATAGTTATCCACTCAGCAGTAGAATCTTCTTCACCAGCAGCAGCATCATTCAGCAGTAGAATGTTTAACGCTAGCAGTAGAATCAAATGCACTAGCAGTAGAATGATACTTAGAGTATTTCTTTGAGCAGAACTGATCTTGTGAACATGTAATTTCCAATACTAATCTTCAGAACATTTAATTCCCAACACACTATTTGACCACATGATACAATAAACATTGTAATAAAACTGTTATAAGCAGAAAGATATGATGACAATGAAAAAAACTTTGTAAAATTGCTTCAAAACAAATTCGTACCACACAAAAAGTATGATTTTGACAAGATAACACCACAAAAATCAACCAATAACTAAAACCATGCTCTGATGCCACTTGTTAGGTCCTAGATTAGATGTAACATAAGTAATATGAATCTTATAACAATTAATAGATAAGATAAAGAGAGAATAAGATGAAGAGAAGGTTGATTATATATCACTCGAAATAGTAGCAAAACTTCGGCACAATGTGAAATAAACCAACAAGAAATAAGAGACACATGTCTTGATATTTATAGGCAAAGTGTTAGGGCAACACTTTGCCTCATTCCTTCTAGAATCTATACTAACACTCATGGCCCATGGGCTTCTAATGGAGCCATGAGTTTTTTTCTAACTTAAAGCCCATAAGCAACCTTTACATAATGACTAATACTTGATTACATGTAAAATATGTTCCAAACAGTTTGGCCGAGTTGTGATTATTTATGACTTGCAACATTGAACTTGATTCGAATGTGATGTTATGGCTACGAGTGTTAGCCGAGACCTTGTGGTCTCGGTGCGACCTCGACGTGCCCAAATTATTGTTATTTGGACTTGTTGAGACATTGGACTTATTGACTATTTTGACCGGGCTTATAGTCGCGAGACTTGATTGGAAATGTGACTTGATACATTACTTGACCTCGTGACTTGTTACAAAACAAATATAAAAAGGAAAGATAAAAGTGGTGAATAAATAACAATTTATTTGTTATTTAAGGAATATAAACAAAAAGAGAAATATAAAGTTTTGGATAATATAAGTTGGGAAATAACGGAAAACGTGAGGTTACGGGAACGTATCGAGGCACATTTGCCTTATTATATTATTATTGGAATTGTGGAAATTATTTGAAGTTACGGATCGGTTTAACATTAATAGACCCGACCGGCATAGTTATTGGACTTATTGGGTTGACGAGCCCAATAAGGGCCCGATAAGTATGTTGGAGGAGTTTATTAGTGTGTGACCCATCCATATGACTTACCATTTATTGTGGTGTGTAGATTTGGCTTTGGATTAATAAGTGAGACGAAGGAATTGCTAGACTTATCGGGTTGACGAATTCGATAAGGACACGACAATTCGTCTAGATACCTTATTAAGCCTTTAAGCTTAATCACTTGACATTGACTTTTAATGTAATGAATTTGTTGGTAGTCGGATTAATTTGGGAAATTGCAACAACTTGGTGTGTTTGTTATGTGTGATTTTTGTGAGTCATTTCCGTCATGGTTACTTATTTTTGGCGTGCATACACTTGAGTCAGCGTCTTTTCACCACTACACCAACGATGATACCAAACACTAGTAAACGGATATAACAAGAATATTTTAGAAGTGAAACTAGAATAATATTTGGGAATGGTAATAGTTAACTTTTGGAAACTTTTACACTTTTGGGATATACGTTAAGACAAGTTTATATTATTAGGTTTTGTCGAGTCTGCTGTGTCGTGATATCTAGTTGCTGTTGTGCTATACTACTCTTGACTTGCTGTATTGTGCTTTTCTTATTTGAGGTGAGTTCATAGCCCCACTTTTACACTTACTGCTTTACTTGTGGTAGGAAAACATGCAAAACTATTTGAACGGACCAGATTATAACTGTGAAATTGCTATGACTGTACTTAGATAGATTAAGGTTAATGTTGATATTATTTGGGGCTCCTTGTGCCTGCTATTTATTATTTGGGGTTCCTTGTGCCTGCTATATATTATTTGAGGCTCCTTGTACCTGCTATATATATTATTTGAGGCTCCTTGTGTCTGCTGCTTATTATTTGGTGCTCTTTGTGCCTGCTTATTACATGTATTGACGTTAGCCTTATTCCAGTGTAGCAATTATATATTATTTGGTCCAAGACTATACTTTATGTTAAACCTATGAACTCACCAGTGTTAGCTGACCCTTTTTAGCATGTTTTCTCAGGTAATAATTGATGTTTGCATTTGGATTAGCTAGTATTTTGGAGGCTTGGCAAGCGGCATGGTTGAAGGATCAATTGAGACTCTGATAACTTATTTGGGGACCTACTTTTGTTATGTCTTGGGATTATTACATACTTTTGAATAAATGTAGACATGAAATATTTAGTTTGAAATGTTTTATTTAACAGATAATGCTATTCCGTTTTCTTTTGCTTGTGTTGTGTGCCAATCCCCGTAGCACCCCGAAACATTGATAAGTCTTCCGCTGTACCAAATTTTGGGGGTGTTACAACTAAGGTTAGCTTAAAGCCAATTAAAAACCCATTTCTTTTGGGTCACAATTTAATGCGTACCCTCCTTATACATCTCACACAGTTTGTCATATTGCATGAGTCTTTCTAACTATTTGGTACAAACATCATCAATCAATTAAAAGTTTAAGACTTAACTCTTAAAAACATGTTATAAATTATAAAACTTGCTAGTCTCTCCTGGGAGCAAATTACCGTGTGAAGTGAATCACTATCGGCACATAAGACTTTGTAAGATTAAAATTTATACACAATTAAGTTACACCATTATTTAGTCCGGTTTGTTTTTCTATTCAAAAAATTACCCTTTGCTTACAACTTGTCACACAAAAATAAACAAACAAGTAAAATAAAAAATAAACATCTAAACAATGCGCACATAACTTAACAATTAATATGTGTAAACAAATAGCCACATGCAAACTTTGTTGATCCCAGTTGAGCTATTGATCTTGTTAATTATCTTAGATATAGATCTAAAACAATAGGTATAGAAACTGTTCTTGAACAAACTATTAAATACTATGAGGAATCTAGTATTTAATCTTAAGAAGAATTATTAATCAAACACAATTGAATTCTATCAACAAACACTTCAATATATTAATGCGGTTACTCAAAAGTAACAGGGTTACAAAAACCTTGAAGTGAATCGACTTAGCAATAATACGTATGGTAAACTCTAACCCTAGATCCTCCTTTTATAGACTAAGGAGTCCTAGTCGGTTACAATAGCTTTCTATACAAGAAATATCTTTTCGTATCTATTCTATAATTATCCAAACATACTATACATAGTTATCTAATAAGCAGCAGAATGCTAACTCTAGCAGTAGAATCTTCGATGCCTAGAAGTAGTATCTACTTAGCTTATTTACTCGATTACTCCAGCAGTAGAATAAATACACCAGCAGTAGAATGATTTAGCTTAGCAGCAGAATCATACTTAGTGTATTTTCCATTTAGATCCAAGAGCAGTATTATCCACCCTTGAGCAGCAGCATCTCAAAACCTAACAATCCTCCCCTAAACTTGATATTTTACTCCAAAATCATCAAGTTTCCTTTAAGCATAGACAAACACCATGATGATGCTTCCAAACACTCACTTCTTCTTTTTCACCTTATTCCTATAATCTTTCCGATACAACTGTCTTTGCATTTTTCTAATAAGATCAACAACCATTTTACTCCAACGAGGAACAAAAAGTTTAACATCTCCATCAACCATCATCTCAAGTGTAGTTCTAGCAAGAGGATAAGTCTTTTCAACTAACATGTAAAGTTGAACTCCACCTCTCATTTCTATATTATGAACTCCACATGATTCAAACAGTCAGTTTAGCACTTTTAGCTTGCTCAACCCAAACTTTATTTTCAATATCAACTTTAAATAGAATCTTTAGATCTCCCCAGAGGACTCTATCTAATTCAAATTCAGGCCTTGAATTACCATATTTGTTCTTGATTAATCCCCACCAGTTCACCAAATCTTCTCTATCAAAGTTTCTGAGCATTTGAGGAAATGTCACAAACCTATGAGTTTTTCCACCAGCCCTGTTGATCTCCCACCAAGAAGCCTTTCCTTCATAGCCAGCTGTCCATCCAATTATAGGAACTTTAGAATCCAAAGGAACATGATCTACAAATATATAATCATCATTATCCACAATTGTAGTCATTTTTTGTAGCTCAATTGTTTCCTTGTAGAACTCCTTTGATTTCTTTCTTTTCTTTGTTTCTTCACTCTCAGACTCAGAGCTTTCCACAACTGCTTTAGACTTGTTGGATTTTCTCTTCTTCCTTCCAACACTCTTCAATACTTTGCCTTTTCTCTTCACACTAGTACCAGAAGTCTCCTTCTCCTCTTCCTTCACAACTTTTTCTTTCACATTTCCTTTTTGCACATTATCTTTTTCTTTCTCAACTTCAACCTTAGTCTCAGCTTTCTTAAACCTCTTTTTAATAATTTATTTTTCCAACTCAGACCCCATTGGGATAAAACTCTCACTTTCTCTTTTAGCCCTTTCATACTTCTTTTGAATTTCTTCATCTGAGTATTTCTTTAACTGCACAAGCTTCCAACCCTTCATATTCTTCAAGTAATACTCCTGAAATTTTCTGATTTGCTTGACAGTTGGAGGTTTGAGCATCTTTTTCTTCTGTCTCTTAGCAAGAAACCATTTCCTTCTTTTAGCAGTGAATTCCTTTAACCATTTATCTCTTCCTTCTTCAGTGAAGGTTTCTTGTATTTCGTCCTTGACTTGCTTCAACAATTCCACATCAGCTTCACATCTTATTCTCTCCTCATCCCAAGCATCCAACACAGCTTTTGTTTTTGCCTCATCCTCAGCATGCTTCTTTTGTCTTTCAAGCTCTGCAAGATTTTCTTCCTCATACTCAGCTTGATATTTCCTTGTAGCTTCTTCATTATACCTTTCTTGAAGATCTTTTGGCCAAAACTCAAAAGGAACATCAGTAGGATAAGGTTCAGACTCATCAACCATCTTACCTTTGCCTTTCCCAGAATAGTTATGTGTTTGAGTAGGCTTCTTGCTTGGAATGGGTTCTCTAATGGTAACTCCTTTCACAGGTGGTCTAGCAGCAGGTTGTAGTTGTGGTTGTGGTTGTTGTTGTGGTTGTTGTTTTTATTGTTCTTGTTGTGATTGTGGTTGTGGTGCTTATTTTGGTGTAGGTGAGGGTTGAAGTTTTGGTTTAGAAGTTTTAAACTGGACCATGGCTTCAGCCAAACTCATATCATCATCTATGGTCTTATCTTCATCATCTTTCTCTGGCCAGCAGTAGGAACTTGCTCTGACTCAGCAACAGAATGCTCTGAACTAGCAGCAGAATCTCCCTTAGTTACTTTTTCAACACTTTCACCAGCAGTAGCTTCTGGAACTTAAGCAGCATCATTACCCAAACTTTTGATTGTTTCCACCATAACCTCAGTATGCTTGAGTACTTGTTCAGGCTCCAGGGTTTTTAGCTTTTCAAGCACACTCTCATTTCCCTCTTTATCAGCAACTACAAAACCATATGCATTATCACCACTATCAACTTCCATATCAGCATTTTCATTCCCCCCATCACCAGCATCACCTTTATCATTCAAATTTTTCTTTGTTTCCTTGTTAGCCTCCCCTGAAGTCTTTGTCTCTTTCCTCCCCTGTTTGGGAGCATCCTCCCCCAAACTTATGTCTTCAGAAGAGCTAACCCTTTGTGGTCTCCCCACTTTCTTTAGTCTTTTGATTGCCCTAGTTCTTGACCTCTTCTCACCTTCCAAATGCCTAACTCTCATCTTCAAAGTTTTGACTGTTTGTGTGAGATCAAGAACTTGTGTTTCCAATTTGGTACATCTTTCCATAAATTCATTGATTTATTTCATGCTATCCTCACCACTTCGGCATGTGTTACCTGGCCCGAGAGGTGGATCCTTGGATTTTTCATTTTGTACATTTTGAGTATCCATCAATTCCTCTATTTCAGTCCTACCCTCATCACTTGGGGATGTATTACCTTCCGTGAGAGGTGAATCAATGGGTCTAAACTCAGTATCAAACCAGGTTTGATCAGCTGAACCCCCCTTGTTTGCCATTTGGCTGGGGTTTCCATCCTCTGTTTCTGGTTCATGAGAACCTTCAACAGTAGATGTTGCCATGGTTGAGGTCTTACTTATGTTAACACTTTCCTGCCCAGCTACTAAGCCAGAAGCAGTAGTTGTAGCCTCTTCCATCATGTCACACCCACACCTGTGACAGCCTCATCTGCTTCCATCCTAACACTGGCCTGAGGTTGCTCAGTGTTCTTATTTAGTGATGTCCTAGGTGTTTGGGTCTTTTCAGTTTGAGGAGATGATGTTTCCAAATTAGGTGTTTGATGGGAAGTAGTTGGGATTTCTACTTCTTCACCCTGATTTTGAACTAGTGTCAACATGTAAGGAAAAAGTGGTGTCACAGTTCCAGAAAAATCCTTTCCATCCTTTTTCAAGTAAGAAAATAATTTCTGTTTTAGCACAGGACATTGAAATGTCCTTTTATGTACCCTAAGATCCGAAATTTGGTTATTAAAAATGAGTTGCAAAAATCTTGAGTAAATATAATGTTTGCCTTGAACATGCTTTTTCAACCCATCCATTATCATAGCCGAAAAATTAAATGGTTGTCCTTTAGCCAGACAAATCAAAGCAGATACTTGAGTTGTACTGATCATTCCAACCAAATGTTTTAGGACTTAGACAATGGAGAAGAGTATGAATCAAAAATCTCCATTGGGGGACAGAAAAGACCTTTATAAAATTTTAAATTGTTATTTTTCTTCTCATATCCCATATGTTCAAGTTCCTCAAAAATGATAGAATTGTCAAGACAAATTATTTCTTCATCATCTGCAAAATGAAGAACTTCCCTCACAGATGCTTCAGAAATAATTATCTTGTGGCCTTCTACCTTGCCCTTTAAATATTCTCCCCCATTTCTAGTTTTGATCTCAACAGTAGACCAGAACTTTTCAATGTGGGAAATGTATACGGTAGGGTTTGCTGTTACCCTGTTAATGCATACCTTATGTGTGAAGCATTAAGAAAGTCAATAACTTCAGCAAAACCTTCAGCATCCTTAGGCTTTTCAAGAAAAGCAACCTGATTGTGACTTTCAGAAAATGTTCTTTGCGACATTGTGAATTAGGGTTTTGATTTTGGGGGTTTTTCAAATCAGATGTTAAAAAGTGTGTGAGGGTTTGAAATAAAGTCAATTTTGGGCGCACAAAGTTAATTGTGAGATCCAATTAGGTTTTAAACCCTTTCGGATCGATTTAGGTTTTATTCGCGCCAAATTTACAAAATTAACCCTTAACTTTGAAACCAAGCAGTAGAATCCCAAAAGTTCCAAAGCGAGCAGCAGAACCCCAGCAGTAGAAAGTTTTGCTTAACAGCAGAAAATTTTGCACTAGCAGTAGAATGTATGCTGATCTTTCCAAACATCTTTTTGTCATCAGATAAGCTTTCCCCTTTGACTTTTCCTGCAAAAGATTAGTCCAAAACCACAAAACACAAGAAAGAATATACCACAATAATCACAATCCATAGTTATATTTAGCAGTTCTATAATCATCAAGCAGTAGAACCAAATATAACTAACAGTAGAACTAAACAACACTTAGCAAGCAGTAGAAACACTTTATTGACTAATAACAGTACAAATCCTTACAAAACATTACAAAAATATAAAGAGATAAGAAATTTTCAAAGATTGATCATTCCTATACTAGCAATTAAAAATTGAAATCTACCCACATCAAAACCTTTTGTTAGCAAATCTGCAACATTATTGTCAGTATGAATCTTAACAATTTGAATTAATTTCTTTTCAAAAGAATCTCTTATAAAATGATGTCTTATCTCAATATGTTTTGTTTTTTAATGAAAAACAGGATTTTTAATAATACACATTGTACTGTTATTATCAATGTAAATTTTGGTGTTCATAAAGTTGTACCCATAATCCAGCAATTGATTCTGAATCCAGAGCACTTGTCCACAGCAACTAGAAGCGGCCACATACTCAGCTTCAGTTGTTGAATTAGCCACCACAGTCTGTTTCTTGCATTGCCATGAAATCAACCTATGTCCAAGAAATTGACATCCTCCAGTAGTTGATTTCCTATCCAAACATGCTCCAGCATAATCACTATCTGAGTATGCCACCAAATCAAAAGGTGAATCTTTAGGATACCAAAGGCTCAACCTAGGTTGACTCCTTAAGTACCTAAAAATCCTCTTCACAGCATTCAAGTGAGATACTTTTGGGGTCACTTGAAATCTGGCACAAGCACACACAGCAAACATAATGCCTGGCCTTGAAGCAGTTAGATACATCAAAGATCCAATCATGGATCTGTACAAATGCACATCAACCTCTTCCCCATCTTCATCCTTGATCAGAGGCTTGTTGGACTCCATGGTTGTCTTTGCTGGTTTCACATCAGAAAAGCCAAATTTCTTCCAAATATCAGCCATATACTTGTCTTGGCTGATGAAAATCCCATCTGCTTTTTGCTTAACTTGAATCCCCAGAAAGAAAGTGAGTTCTCCCATAGAACTCATCTGAAATCTACTATGCATGAGCTTCTCAAATTCCTCACACAACACCTTGTTTGTTGTAACCACTCGTAAAATTTCCTATTTACTTTACAGAATTATTATCCTTTTTCCACGGATAAATTTTTTTTCTTTTTATTTGATTGTATCTCCTATCTTATGTGTCGTAGCTCACATCCCTGATAAACGTGCTCCCACACAGATCTGCCTAACGAATCTAATGTTTATTTCATAAACATCATTATATGAAAACATTACAAAGTACCATTTACCACTTTACGATAAATTCTTAACAAAAGTACAATACAAAACATTCATTATCTATATAGAGTTTCTAGGAAACCCTAAAATTCATCACAACACCAAATATGAATGACTAAGCCTCAGAACAAAAAAATACAACTCATCTGAGTTAATGTACAAGTTACCAAAGCACCAAAAACCCTAATTCTATTTTGTTCCCGGTAAAACCCTAATTTCACATAAGTATGATTTTATGTACTCATTTCACAAACCCTAATTTATTTATACAATATTTTTACAAAATATTAAGTTTACAAATTATTTAAGCTAGTGTACAAGTCATTTATGCATAGACTCATTTATTTACAAAATCTTTATTAAAATCATATTTATATTATTTTTAAAGCATAAAGTACAAACCATTCATGCATAATTTTTATAAATTATATTTTCTAAACTCCTTAAATATTATTACAAGTCTTTTAACACAAAGTACAAGTGCCTAATGCACAAGAACCATAAATCCTATATATTTACTTTTAAACATGATAAAAATTAACAAATAATTTTTACAACTTAACTAATTATTAAAACCATATTTTTCTTAAATTCTAAATATTAGTACAACTCCATTAAAGCATGTTTTACAACATTCTTAAGCTCAATATATTTTCCTTTCATATCTTACTTATTTCGATTCATATAAATATAAACAAAACCAAAAATATTTTTCTAAATAACCAAACACTTGAACTAAACTAGTTTCCTCCCCTAGACCTTAAATACAACCCACCAAAGCCGTATTGTACAACCCTACTAAGCTCTTTACGCCCCTCTTCTCTAAAAACCTGGTTCGACATCTAACTACACAATCAAACTAAATTACTTCCACATGACATCAACACCAAATACATCCTCCCTAGTCCTATTATACACGACACACTCTCTTCCTCTATAAACAACACCACCACATGTCCTACTTCATATACAAGAACAAATCTCATTGGTAGTTAGAAACCATGGCTGTGAATTTAGCCACATCTCCTCTAATTTCTCCTATCCAAGTGTCATACTTCTCCCATTTGTTTCAGCCTTTGTCCCCCTTATCATGTCCCCTCCTAAAAGGACACAAACCCTAGTCTCCCTTCTTATAAATAGCACACATATCACCCTTTCATCTCACACCATCACTCGACCAATTCTTAAACACACACCCATACCAATTCATTCCTGATCACAGCCCCACAATACTCTCAACTCAACCCTAGGAAGTCCAGGAGAAGAGGAGAAAAATAGGAAAAAGAGTCGAACCAATCTAAGTCATAAACCCTATAGTCGATCCCCAACCTTAAGTAAGTATTCTAATCCCTTTTAAATTCAGTTTTATTTATCTCATATTATCTAAAGACATCAGTAAACAACAGCTAAAACATACCCAGAACAAAAACTTAAAGTTTCATTTCTTTCTTTTGCTTCTGCTTGATCATTAATTCACACGCACTCATAATATTCGAAATAATGTTAAAACAAATCAAGAACACATGAAACATGTTAAAACATATTAAACATGATCATATTATACATAAAAAGTAAGTTACAAATGATTAAAAACCCTAAAACTCTATCAAGTTATTTTCTGTGTTTATAGTAGAGCCAACAACACCCCACAGACCCAACTTGTGACCTTTGAACCGACACCCAAACGACCCTAGTAAATTCTTATTTTTCGCATGTGTGTAGATCACCTAGTAAGATTTATTTAGGAAAAAGAATCAATGAAAATGGTCAAGTATCCACTGAAATATCGAGTCTTAAAATCTGCTTCAAGTCGCTACAAGTATAGAATGATATTTCCAGTTATTTAGTTTTCTCTTTACACGACCAGTAACCTAACTTCTAACCTGTAAATCGACCCCTTAGAGACCTTGATAAATTCTGATTTTCGGTATGTGTAAACTTCACCCAGTAAACAAAACATAGGAAAAGGAATCATTAAAAATGGTTGAGTTTTGGCTAAGATATCGAGCCCTAAAGATCACCTCTTATCGCTAGAACTAGAAAAGATTTTTCAGTTGTTATTTTTCACAAATTGTCGACCAACAGCCCAACTTTTGATCATGTGTTCAAACCTCATGAGACCCTTAAAAATTCTAAAGTTTTGGCATATCACAGTCTCCCTAGCAAACTTAATTTAGAGACAAGAAACACTTAAAATGATTAAGTGAGTGAAAAGTTAGTTACATTTAAAGTTCTTCCCATCGCTAAGTCATAAAGCCCATTTCCAGATTTTATTAAAAACCTTTTCACCCACTCGACTTTAACACCAAATTTCAACTATCAAACTGATTTCTAAAATAACGAGACTTGGCATGTCTAGAGTCGACCTAGCTAACTATACATAGGAACTGAGAGCACATAAAATAATCTAGTATTCGTTAAGTTCTTCAAATCCAAAACTCTAGCCAAGTCGCTTAATTTGTAAATATTGATTCTAATCAATTAGAGATTACTTAGACTAGTTTTGAAATTATTATATGTTCAGGATCATTTTTGCAAATAACAAATGAACAGGGTAGAAAATGTTATTTTTGAAACTTAAGGGTAGAAACTTTCATTTTCCAAAAGTCCAGGGTATAAACTGTCATTTGACCAAACCTTAGGGATCAAAGCGTAACTTTTCATAACCATTATTTTTATCAATTCTATTCTTATTTTCTGAAATAATACTAACATAATACGTTTATTTTCTTGACGAACGAAAGAACGAACAAAAGATATAACAAACAAACAAAGAACAGAAACATAAGAACGAAAGATGTAAACAACGAAACAAAACGAATAAGCATATAATCATCTGAAATGATTACTAAATATTGACATAACAACCCAGGTTCCTTGTCCGGAGACGTTTATCAACTTTCTTTCATTTTGTTTTCCATCCAGATTGCTAAGGTGAGTTTCATAGCCCCTACTTTTATACGTTTTGAATTATTTTTGGGGGAGATACATGCTCAACTACTTGTTTTATACTCAAAATGTTTATAAATTTATGCTACGCTATACTTTTTATACTTTATGGACATGATGTGTAGTTTCATTCTATTTAACTGCGTTATACTTGATTGCGTTATACTTAAACTTGAAAGTCTCCTCGTGAGCATCATAAAGTCTCCTCGTGAGCATCATAAAGTCTCCTCGTGAGCAGTATAAAGTCTCCTTGTGATAAATCATGCATTGAGTTTCCGGAGATGGAGTGGAGCCAATGATACTACTTTCCTTGTGAGCAACATACCCACATGAGGTTTCCGGAGATGAAGTGGAGCCGCATGACTAATTTCATATGACATGACCAATATGTTATTTACGTACTTAAAACGTTTATACTTTTGACTACTATGATGCGCGTATTAACATATGTCTTACTCATACTATAATTTAGCAGTGGATTGTGAACACACAGGTTGCAAGTTTTGTATGAGCGGGATTTGCAACTGAGTGGATTTACAAGGCCTTTGCTGTGAAATCTTTATTCAATACTTTACATTTTAAACTAAACTCTATGAACTCACCAACCATTGTGTTGACACTTTTTAGCATGTTTATCTCAGGTCTATAATGAGCGAGGATGGCATGAGGAGACACGGATACTGATAGAAGGCTAACTATCATTTGAAACTTAATTAATAAACTGTAAACCTACTGGGACCTCATTTGTAAACTCTGATATTTATAAAATTCGAATGATAAATCTTTTAAAACGACTCCATTAGAGATCGTTTTCTATTACTATAACTGTTGTACTGTCGAGTAACACCCAGCTTGAATTTCCACTGCGTATCACGAAATTGGGGGTGTTACATTTGTAGACCCAAAAATGATATCATCCACATATACTTGTACTAATAAGATATCCTTTTGGTCTTTCTTGATGAACAAAGTCTTGTCAATGGTTCCCTTGATAAAACCATCGGTTAACAAATACTTTGATAAGGTGTCATACCAAGCTCTATGAGCTTGATGTAAACCATACAATGCTTTCTCCACCTTGTAAACCCTATTAGGATAATTAGGGTCTTCAAAACCAGGTGGTTGGGTGACATATACTTCCTTATCAATTGTCCCATATAAGAAAGCACTCTTCACATCCATTTGATACACAATGAAGTTCTTGAATGAAGCAAATGCCAAGAATAGTCTGATAGCCTCTACTCTTGCTACAGGTGCAAATACTTCATCATAATCAATTCCCTCTTCCTGAGTGTATCCTTGAGCCACCAATCTTGCTTTATTTCTGATCATTATTCCTCTTTCATCTCTTTTGCATCTGAACACCCATTTAGTACCAATTGCCTTTTTCCCTGAAGGCAAATCAACCAATGTCCAGACTTCTTGAAGCTTGAACTGCAACAACTCCTCTTGCATAGCTTCAACCCAACTTTCATCTTGTAAAGCTTTGTAGGCATTCTTGGGTTCCACTTGTGACAGAAAACAAGCAAACATACAATTCTGTAGATCCTTGTGGCTTTTCCTCTGATGAAGAGATTGAGCAAATAACCCTTGATCAACCAAATCTTTGAAACCTTTTGTTTCACTTCTTGTTTGAACAGCAGAATGAACATCTCCAATAATTTGCTCCTTTGGATTATTCTTGTGTATTCTGGTGGTTGGGATAGGACTGACAGGAATTGCATTCTCCATATTGTTTAAGTCAGCCTTTGCACCAAACCCATCCAAAACTTCATCATCAGTATCTTCATAAATGTGAACTAAACCAGGTATATCAGGGTCACTTGGATAGTTAACATCATTAGAGGATCTTCTAACTTCATCAACAGTAGAAAATTGGAGTGCAGCAGTAGAATGAAAAGGCTTAGCAGTAGTTTCTTTTTGCTAAGCAGTAGGATCAAAGTTACTACTACTAGTCTTGTTCTGCACTCCTACACTTTGTGGTTCTTCATTAACCACCTTTTTACCATCAGAAGGTTTATCCCCACCTTCTACATCTTTGTGAATAGCATCATCTTGTGAACTCTTGCCCTCTTTCTCTTTGGGTGTGAAAGTTTTATCAAGCTTTCATTTCTTTATCAAGACAAACTCCTTTGCAGATTCATCCATCGTCTTAGCTTTTGTACCTGCATTGGAATTATCTTGTGTACCTGCAGATGTGTTAGTTGTATCTGCAATCACTGGCTCATAATTCATACTTTTGGTTAATGAATCAATGTCAAACAGCCATTCAGGTCCACTCCCTGCAACATTAGATATGGTTTCACTAAATCTAACATGCAGGTTTTCTTCTATATGCTTAGTTCTTTTATTATATACTCTAAAAGCTTTACTATTAGTAGAGTATCCAACAAAGAAACCTTCATCTGCTTTCTCATCAAACTTGCCTAGGTTATCAATTGTATTTAAGATAGTAATAGGACACCCAAATGGTTTTAAGAAATCTATCATAGGTTTCCTACCATGCAACAATTCATAAGGGGTCTTGTTATGAGGCTTAACTACCTTACTCCTATTTTGCACAAAACAAGCAGTGTTAACTGCTTCAGCCCAAAAAGTAGTGGGTAATTTTGACTCAGACAACATAGTCCTAGCAGCCTCAATTAATGTCATATTCCTCCTCTCAGCAACACCATTTTGTTGTGGAGTTCTAGCCACACTAAACTGTCTTAAAATACCTTTTTCAACACAGAACTGATTCATCACATTATTCTTAAACTCAGTTCCATTGTCACATCTGATTACCTTAACTTTGTGATTAACTAAGTTTTCTACTCTTGTTATGAAAGCCTTAAGAATACCAAAAGTCTCATCCTTAGTTGCTAGAAAGAAAACCCAAGTAAATCTACTATAGTCATCTGTGACAACTAGGCAATACATTTTCTTATTCAAACTTTTCACATAAGTTGGCCCAAAAAGATCCATATGCAACATGTATAAGGGCTCAGAAATAGAGTTCACCACTTTGGACTTACAAGAAGCTCGGTGTTGCTTTCCCATCTGACAAGCAACATAGGTTTTAGGATTTTCAAAAACTTTTGAAGGTAAACCTCTCACAAGATTTGCCTTAACCAATTTGTTTATTGTTTTGAAATTTAGATGGCCAAGCCTTCTATGCCAAAGTTTGGATTCATCAATTGTGGCATTAGCAAACAGACAAGTTAAATCTCTTTTGGGAATGATGTTCTTTATGTCCACACTATATATATTGTCTGTTCTAGGGACTCTAAGTAGCACTAATTTATCATCAGGCAACTTATAGTCAGGAGATAAGACAAGACACTCAGTGTCTGTAAAAAGAACAAAATTCTTTTTGTCACACATTTGTGAGACACTAAAAAGATTGAACTTAAGCCCATTTACCAAGTACACTTTTTCAAAATCCAAATTGCCTATTCTAATAATACCTTTACCAACTATTTTTCCACCTTTAGGGTCATTACCAAAAGCAACATAGCCACCATCCATGGCTTGAAAATCTTCAAGGTTGCCTTGGTCTCCAGTCATATGTCCAGAGCATCCACTATCAAAAATGCATTTATCCTTTAGCTCATCTTGTAGATTGCCCTGCACATAAAGTAAGAGAGTTAGTTTCTCTTGGGGACCCAAGCCATCACTGACTTGGATCTGCCTTGTGCATCAACATAATCAAATTTCTTCAAGTCCATTGATGCACTGCTGTGTCTGAGAACATGATCTAAAACCTTGATTTTAGGTTTTCAGACCCAGCATGCTGAGGCCTTAACAGCATAAAAGTGATTGCCCACAACAGTGTCTGTTACTACTTTTGGCTCAGCAGTAGAAACTACTTTAGCCTTAGCAGTAGAAACCTCTGTTTTCATTTGATTAGGCCTTTTTGGTGCGGCAGTAGTAATTATCCTAGTAGCACCATTTCTTAGCAAAACTTCCCTAGGAACCATGTTTCTTTTAGGGTGTGGGTGAGTCTTTTTAGCAAAATTCTTATGGTTCACCCTAGTGTGTTGGTTCAATACAGGTTTTTGGTAGTAGTGACAATCTTTCTGAAGATGGTCAAAACTACCACAACTATAACAAGCCTTTTTGACCAATTCAAAATCACTACCTAACTTTTGTGAAATTAGGTTGTTCCAATTTCTTTTGTTTCCTCTAGGCAAGTTATTAGTTTTCCTATGATATTCTCTAGGTTTCTCATCAAATTCAGCCATTTTTCTAGAGATACTACTGCCTAACACAGGTTTTATAAATTCAACTTGTTTATCTTTAGAGTCAACTGGTTTAGAAATTTCTTCCTTTTTAGCCTTAGGTGTTGACTCAACCTGTTCATCTTCACTATCTGACACCCAATCTTCAATGATTAAGGTATCAGACAACTTCTTCTCTACCTTAGGTGCATAAGTTCTATCAGGTATTTCATTATTTGATTCAATGGTTTCACCTACAGGTTTTGCATCTATCTCAGTAATGAAAGACAATTCCTTCCTAGGAGGTGCAAAGGCAATTTTGACTGGGGGAGCTACTTCATTGTACCCTAAGCCACTCCCTCTTCTTATTATTTGACTTATTGACTAGGTTAGATACAAATTTTTGTTTTTCTACCCTAACAACATGTTTCTCTTTCTCAGATAAGGCTATATCTTTAGCTTGTTCTGCTTCCTCTAGCCTTTTGTTTAGCACATTAATCTCACAATTTTTCTTAATAAGCTCACTTTCTAGAATATGAATTTTATCAGCATACTCTAGCTCATTTTGCTTAAGAAATTCAAGTCTATCTTCTACTGATTTTAGACCATATTTATACCCTAAGTTATCAAGTTTTAGTTTTTCAACTTCAACTCTTAAACTCTCATTCCTAGACTTGAGTTCCTCAACATTATCTAAGCATGATTTAAATGAACAAGTAGACTCATTAGATACCTCAGAGTCTGAACCAGATGATGAAGAAGCATAAGCCATCAAAGCAAAATTGTGTCCCTTCTGTCCTTCTTCAGCCATAAAAGAAGCATTTGGTCCTTCTTCAACTTGATCACTCCAATCATACTCTCCCAAAGCCATCACAAGAAATCAGAGCTGATGTAGTCTTGACTTCTTCAATAGGAACCTTCCTTACATTCTCTCTGTTCTTCTTGGGTGCTCTGCATTCCCTTGCAAAATGTCCCTTTTCTCTGACAGTTATAACACTCAACCTTAGACTTGTCAAACCCCACATTGGTTTGTCCTCTGTACTTGAGCTCCCTACCAGTCTTCTTCAAAAATCTCCTAGCCCTCATTGTAAGCATGGCCATCTGCCACTTCAAATCAATCTCCTCAAGATCATCAGGATCTATTTGTTCCAAGTCCTGATCTGTAACAGAAGTACTTGTGGTGAGATCAGCTAAAAAGGCACAAATAGCAGCATCACTGATGTTTTCACTATTTGTACTAGCAGCAGAAACTATATGCCCAGCAGCAGAATAGTTTTCTTGAGAGCTACTAGAACCCTTGTTGTTTGAGGTCATAAATTCTAGGTTTTGTCCACTACAAGATGAACTGGATGATCCCTTGACTTCATATTCATACACCTTTAGATTATTGTACAAATCATCCAAAGTTATTGTATCAAAGTCTTCCTTATTTCTCCTGACCACAGTATGCATGCTCCATTCAGATGATAAGCTTCTGATAAACTTGAGATTGATGTCTTCCTGAGGCATTGGAACCTTCATGAGTGCCAACTGACTAACCAACTTTTGAAGTCTATCATAAGTGGCATCAATGTTTTTAGAACTTGAGGCCACAAAGGTCTCAAATTGATGCTTCAATAAGTTCTTCCTAGACTTCTTTGTAGCAGCATTACCACCAAACCTGAGTTCAATGGCTTCCATCAAGGACTTAGCATCCTGTATGTTACTGAAACTCACTTGATATTCATTCGGTATCCCCATCAAAAGAATATTGTGAGTCTTTATCTCCAATCTTCTCTGAGCTTTGTCCTCATTAGTTCTAATGGGCAAAAGTGTCCCATCAGCACCCTTAGCAGGTAAAGTATCCCCATTCTGAATGACTTCCCACATGAAGTAGTCAAGCATCTTTATGTACTGTTGAATCCTCATCTTCCAGAGCTCATACTCACCAGGTTTGAGCATTGGTACCTTAGAAGCAGTCACCATATGAGTAGTTTCGGATTCCATTACTTCAGTGAATGATGAACAGATCTTAATCAATAAAAATTCTTCTTGATTGCAGTCTCTAGATCACAACCTCTGATACCACTTGTTGATCCCAGTTGAGCTATTGATCTTGTTAATTATCTTAGATATAGATCTAAAACAATAGGTATAGAAACTGTTCTTGAACAAACTATTAAATACTATGCGGAATCTAGTATTTAATCTTAAGAAGAATTATTAATCAAACACAATTGAATTCTATCAACAAACACTTCAATATATTAATAAGGTTACTCAAAAGTAACAAGGTTACAAAAACCTTGAAGTGAATCGACTTAGCAATAATACGTATGCTAAACTCTAACCCTAGATCCTCCTTTTATAGACTAAGGAGTTCTAGTCGGTTACAATAGCTTTCTATACAAGAAATATCTTTTCGTATCTATTCTATAATTATCCAAACATACTATACGTAGTTATCTAATAAGCAGCAGAATGCTAACTCTAGCAGTAGAATCTTCGATGCCTAGCAGTAATATCCACTTAGCTTATTTACTCGATTACTCCAGCAGTAGAATAAATACACCAGCAGTAGAATGATTTAGCCTAGCAGCAGAATCATACATAGTGTATTTTCCATTTAGATCCAAGAGCAGTATTATCCAACCTTGAGCAGCAGCATCTCAAAACCCAACAAACTTATTCGATAAAAACCTATTAATAATCAATTCTAGGTTATAATAACGCATATATTTAACTAAGGTTTTCACTTGTAAAGCAAGTGAGCCACATGCATCGACGAATCGATTGCATAAGCCATAGCTAAATATATACCATATAACACATAATTGATTCATTAATTTAATTGAGGTCTTCCCCAATTTAAGATTTATCAATAAACACATGTGAAAAAATCTTAACAATTAAATCATATAATCAATAATCCATGACGAAACATGCATGTTTCCATCATGGATTCCAGATAGCAATTATTACAAGTCACAAGATCGCATACAATTAATGGCATAACATATATCCATTAATTAATAAATAAGCTAAGCATGCAATCCTAGGGTTTCTAATCCAATTAAAAAACAAAACCTTTTTTTTTTTTTTTTTAAATATAGGGCAATCGGCCCTATTAAAAAAATTAGGGTTTTCGATTTTCTAAACAATAGAATTCGACAACCATGCAAACACAATACAATATTCATTTTTTGCGTGTTTCGGTAATTAATTACTCAATATAACCGCTCGTGATGCCACTGTTGGAATTATATAACATGACACGCATAAATATAAACACATAAAACATCAAAGAGCATGTGGAAGCGTAGGATCATATATTAGCAATTTAATTAACCGAATTTAAATAGTATGCGTACCTTTTGTAACACCCCAACCCAATAAGGGTAAAGACGTCACACTAATGGTTTCACATCAGATCAAAACAAAGCATACATTTCAAGTAATACAGAAATTCTCAAAGGTTACAAATGAAATTATGAAATTTACATGGTTACAACGGAAACAAAACTAAACACTAAGTCTGCAAAAGCAACTCCTTCTAATGGTCTCTACTTCAGAACACTATCAAAGTCTTCTAAGTCCAAAAGTCTCTTCACTCATACCCAAAACCCGTCGTCCTGCTTATTACCTGCCGCACACGAAAAGAAAACGTGCGGCTGAGCTTAAAAAGCTCAGTGAACAGATACATATACAAAGCAAAGAATAACGAAACAGAAATATAATATGGGCAATGGGAATGTCATAAGGTATAAAAGAAATAAATGGATAATAAGAGAAGAGTAGGATAGTCATCTACCACGAGCCCAGAAACTCAAAGTCATAATCTCAAAGTCATCATCTCAAAATCATGGTCTCACAATCAGAGGGGATACCTCTCAGGCAACCAGATAATATGAGGGGTGTCCTCATGTATCATAATAGTGGAGTGATCAGCTCCCAGAAATGTGAAAGGCGTGTATTGCACACAGCACCAGTCACCTCAAAGTCATACTCAAATTCACAAACAAAACATGCCTAGGATTGCAATCCATACGCCCCCAAACTCAAAGTCAATCTCAAAGTCAAGTAGCCATGGCAGATAATATAAAAGGGACGGTGTGAGAAATCACTCCCCCACACAGGAGTCATGCCAGCGGTGCATCACAGACATGGCCAGGTTACCTTCCTGGCTAGGAAAGTACAAAAATGGCTCGGGTATCAAACTAAGAGTCATGTCTCAAAATGATAGCTCAAGGTCATATATCAAAAGGTGCATCTCAAGTCATATCAAGAGTATTATCAAAGGTTCATTCAAAGGGAACATAGCAATGGCTTGGGGAATCTTAACTGAATCATAACTCAAAATCAATATATGGCATATGAGAACCCTTACTGAAAAAGGGCAGAGTATCTGTACCTTATCCGATAGCAAAACAAACCAAAGGCAGATCATAAAACACCAGATTACTCCCGCTTCAGCGAATCTACATGAATTATAATTGTACCTATAAGTTTCATGGCTTTATGATTTCATAGTTTCTTAAACATAAGGTTTCATTTTAGTTTCTCTCCATCTTAGGTAACTTTACACATTCAGTAACTTCAGTTATTATCATTCCTGTTTATCAACTTATTAAAGATGACCATGTTAGTAAGTTAAGGTTCATAATGCCTTTTACATAAGTTCAAGGTTAAATATGACAAATTTTTCATAAATTAGGGTTTTAATTGCAAATATCCCAAAGTTAAGGGTCTTGAATGAAAATATTGCAAACTACTAATTTAAATACATCATTTATTCAGAATCACATCTCTCGTCCTTTAAGTTTCATAATTTACACATTACACCCTTGATTTACCAAAATCACAAAATAAACCTTATAATTATACACATTACACTTTAACCTTTAATATGTTCATAATTACACAACTAACCCTCATATTTACTAAATTACAGATTATACTCTCAAATATAAGTGTGGCACGAATCAAACCCTCAAGTTTCATAAAATTAAACATTTAGTCCCTTTAGTTTTTAAAGTAAACACAAAACACCTTTCAAAACCCTTTTTATACTTTTCATCAGGTTCTAACAGTTTTCAACTTGAAGTTGTCAGGTTTTCTATAAATCTAAAATCATATAAGAACTCAGAAATAAATTCCCCAAAAATTCTCAGAGATACTTCAATGTCTTAAGTATTTTATCTAATTTTTCCAGATTTTATTAAGTAACATAGATATGGATTAAAATTCACTTAAACCAACTCGTCCAGATTTATGATTAATTTTGCTATACGAAAAGTTATTAATTTGAAACCTTTTAAGAAAAATTCAAAAAAATCTATAAAAATTCCAGGAAGTAATAGAAATCCTAAATATTACCCAGTTCAAAGGAAACCTCCTAATTAGACACGGTTTGGAAATTAAAATTCAAAAACCCGGACTGATTTTCCAGACTCACAAATCCGATCAGACACATAATTTTCTAAAAATCAAAAAGTAACCTTCCAGGCCTCTAAAAATTACAAACTAAATTTTCCCAGGTAGCCATTTCATTGAATTTAGTTCTAGACTCCAGAAACACCAAAATATACGTTCACATCATTTATTTACAGCCGGTTAAAGTCGAACAAAGTTTTCGATCAGCAGCAGTTTTCACAGTTTCAAGCATAACTTAGGGTTTTATCATTTTAACCTTTAACTCTTGACACAAAACAACTATAGATGAGTTCATAACATATTTAGGTCGATTTATCCATATTAATATCATGTTCATAATCATTTAATTCTAGATTCCCAAGTACAATTCAATTCCTCTTAGGGTTTCTTATCCATTATTTCATGTGAACAAATCATGATTTTATGTAATTCTTTCCTTTTCTTTTAGGTATAGAGATTGACACAACAACAAAGAACAAAACAAGATTCGAGCTAATTAAGGTTGTATTGAACAAGAATAGTATTTATTACCCTCGTAGCATGATCGAAGTAAGAAAAGAACACACGATCTAACACCAAGAGCAGCAGCCGAACGAAACCCTAATACACCCTTCGAACAGCCCTTAAACAAACGATTAACACACCACCATGAACTGGAAATCAAAGACACGAATAGACACCAAGTTGTAGTCACAAGAGACCTCCTTTTTCTGCCATTGGGTCGAATCAGCAGTAACAAAAGAGCAGCAGCAGTCGCAGGTCGCACAGCAGAAAAAAAAAACATGATCATAAGGTCGATTAGGGTTTGGTTCAACAAAATTCGAATGGACTAAACACGAAGAAGATGAGATTACCTTAGAACAAGAGCAAGGTCGAGCCCTCCTTTGGTTGTATTAAGATCGACAGCAGCAGCAGGCAAGAAGAGGAGCCGAAGTTTTTGAGAGAGTTAGGGTTTTTGTTTTATTTTTTTCTTTTGGCTGCCGGATGAATGAGGGTGAGGGATTCTAGGGTTTTATTTTTCTCTTGGTTTTGGGGAGATAACAAAACACACGGTTTGAGAGGGTTTGTAGGGGGATTGACCGAATTTTTTTGGAGTGGAATTAAGGGAGAATTATCTCCTTCCATATTTATAAATTGTATACTTTATTCTTGTATTAATTTGGCCGAATTTATTTATTTAATTATTAAGTCATAAGGTACATGTAGAAATCGACTAGCTTAGGTTCAAGTTGTAGAATTTCATTTGTAACATTTTATTTATAGTATAAAACTTACATTTAACTTAATTTGTTAGGTAACTTAAGTTATGTCCAAATGAGGTTACCTGCATATTTTCATAAGTTCTTAAAAGTTCAAATTCAGAGGGTATTTTCGTCATTTCAGATTGTTTAAACTTTGGGGTTTTACAACTCTTCCCCTCTTAAAAAGAAATTTTCGTCCTCGAAAATTGAAGTCGCAAGGTTAGACGGAGTCGTAGCAAGTCGCAAAATATCATCACAAACATTCTTATGCCCAGGGAGTTTCTTTCAAAAAGGTCTTCAGACAAAAGTTTCTCATGACTCAGATCAAAACGAGGTGGGTTCAAATTTCTCAAAAGGAGACAAAATAAGTTGATTTCTAATCAAAAGGTCCATGCGATATAAACTGGACGATAGGTGAATCTTTAGAAAGCTCATATAGAATACGAACACGAATTTCAAATCGAATTAATCGCATCATCCGTAGGAAGTTCTAAAAGGAGTTTCAGGACTTATAACTGAGGTCAACAGAATTCAAATTGAGAGTTCAAACTCAATCAGATATCTAATGAACGAAAACAGAGTACACACACAGGTAGAATGAACCTAATGCCTCACTATTCGCGGATAACCCAACGGAGTTCAAATTCTAAACTTCTTAAGTACATCCCAAGATATCCTATGCCCACAACAAGTGCACGTTATATGATGTAAGTATTATCACGTTGGCCAGACGTCATAATACTGGCATCATATAAATATGCCCTCATGATGGTCATACTTTATCTCAAATCGTAATCAAAACCACCTATCTTAATCCACCTAGTACTTCTACAGTCTCATAGATCAATAAAATCAATTGCCATAGTCAAAAGAAAACAAAACTATTCATAAGAGTATCAAAATCCCAGATTGCTTAGCAGAAGTGAGGTACGCCGTCACGAGCATCACATCTTCCACAATTTACCAAAATCTCTCAAAACAAAGTCATCACCGAACATACGAAAAATAAAGACGAACTGAAAT
This sequence comes from Artemisia tridentata subsp. tridentata, assembly GCA_021014915.2. Lineage (NCBI taxonomy): Eukaryota > Viridiplantae > Streptophyta > Magnoliopsida > Asterales > Asteraceae > Artemisia > Artemisia tridentata. Next base: position 86,222,522 of record CP139501.1, read on the forward strand.
GCTTCAAGGGAACTTAAATCATAAGAGGATCTTATTACTGTTTAACGAAATTTAAGAGGGTCAACGGAAATGAAAGTTAGTTGCCAAGGACTTCAGCCTTCATAGAATCAATTCTTCCAAACATAAGGGGTCTGTTTCAAAATTCCGTTCATTCAAAACTTCCAATCTCCTCAAGTCCGGCTAATCTGTCTTCGTCTGTCCATTAGTCGGGAAGTGAAACCAAGATCGGGAACTTGTGTCTGTTTCGTCGAGCCTCCTGCAGTTCTTCTTGGAATGTGATGGAGTAATGTGGATTTCTGGCACGATCTTTAATTCTCTTCGTCATCCGGTCCGCTTCCGCTCTCAATTCATCTTAGTACAACCAAGATGAATAGGGAAGTGAGACTGCATGTCTTCATCAGCTCCAGGTTCGCCATCTTGACTAGAATTTCTTCTTCTGCATCGCCAACACTTCTGCCTTGTAAGGAATGTCTTCACTCTTCAGGGTAGTCTCCATTGTTGTCAACTCCAGGTCAGGCAAGGAACACCGTTCTCTTAACAAATATCCATCTCCCAGAGTGCACAAATGATCGTCAACTTTCTAAGAAGGTGCAAAGAAATGATTTTCATGCTCTTCCTCGTTTCTGAACATACTATTAAGTCATACAATGACCACTTGCCCAAGTACTCACGAGAAAACATTACTTATCAAATTCACAAAATCGTCAGAGCTTTAGCTAATACTATTAGCGTCACAAACCGTCATAGCAGTCGTTTACGAATATGGGGGGTCGATTCCAAGAATAGAATCAATTCATCAGAAAGAAAAACTTCGCGCTCTGAATTTTAAACAAAACACATAGTCGTTCCAGGGTGGAGGAATATTGGTTCCTAACAGTATTACGATTCAGCTTCCAGAAATCAATACATATCTCCTGTCATCATTCCTCTTTATTGCGAACAAAACTGAATTACGCCAAGAGAATGTACTTAAGCAAACTTACTTTACACTCCGGTGGAAAACTTGGTGGTTCAATCAGAAATCGTGTTTCAGAAAATTCAGGGTGCCAAATAGCGTTCAACATAAGGCTCATGCTCAGACGACTCAAAGTGCCAAATAGCTTCCAAGATAAGGTTCATTCATTAGCGTACGAAATGGGTTCTAGGAAAACTTCATACCCGCTAAATTAACACAAGAGACTCCAGGGTAATAGTGATAGTAGAGGGTTTATCAATCGGTAATCGTGGTAGGGAGTTCAAAATTGTTGCAAACGTTAAAGGTGAGACATAGAAGGGAAATTGTCCATATTTGAATGCTCAATCAGCTGATTCCTTGTCAGAATAAAATTGAAGTTAACTATCCCAAGATAGACGGATCACAAATCAAATCTTTATCATTTAAAAATGAGAGGGAAAACATTCTTATCCTCGTGGTTACACACCACAAGGCTTCTTATAAGAACAGAAATGGGCGAAACGAAATTGAATAGTGTTGGAAGATTCATAGATACTTATCAGAAGCAAAAGTCAATCAAAACATATCCAGTACGTTATCGCCATGGAGATTCTCAGAATGCCCGAAGAGGCGTCAAAGTGATTAACAGAAGAATCAGGGTGAAACGCGGGTCTTTATCAAAATGATTAACAAAAAGGGTTTTGAAAATAAGGATCAAATAGTGTCAGGCCATTATTACGAAATTCTCAATGTCTTCAATATTTAATCAGGTTCAAAACTTAGGTGGTGCAAAGCATAAGCTTTCACTTTCCAAAAGTAGTATCAACAGGATCTAACCAAAAGCAAGGCACGAATCAGAGTGATGCGGAAGCAATGATACTTAAACAAATACCTTATAGTCTACCCATTCCTCACTGGTCAAAACTCACGTTCCTATAGGGAAATCTTAAAGAAAATTTTCAAAGGTTGTCTTACGAGCGCCTACAGGGAAAACTTAGTGGTCCTAACTTACACAGGTCAAGGGTAAATGTATTACGAAATCGCAGCCTGTCTCTCTGATACCATAATTGTAACACCCCAACCCAATAAGGGTAAAGACGTCACACTAATGGTTTCACATCAGATCAAAACAAAGCATACATTTCAAGTAATACAGAAATTCTCAAAGGTTACAAATGAAATTATGAAATTTACATGGTTACAACGGAAACAAAACTAAACACTAAGTCTGCAAAAGCAACTCCTTCTAATGGTCTCTACTTCAGAACACTATCAAAGTCTTCTAAGTCCAAAAGTCTCTTCACTCATACCCAAAACCCGTCGTCCTGCTTATTACCTGCCGCACACGAAAAGAAAACGTGCGGCTGAGCTTAAAAAGCTCAGTGAACAGATACATATACAAAGCAAAGAATAACGAAACAGAAATATAATATGGGCAATGGGAATGTCATAAGGTATAAAAGAAATAAATGGATAATAAGAGAAGAGTAGGATAGTCATCTACCACGAGCCCAGAAACTCAAAGTCATAATCTCAAAGTCATCATCTCAAAATCATGGTCTCACAATCAGAGGGGATACCTCTCAGGCAACCAGATAATATGAGGGGTGTCCTCATGTATCATAATAGTGGAGTGATCAGCTCCCAGAAATGTGAAAGGCGTGTATTGCTCACAGCACCAGTCACCTCAAAGTCATACTCAAATTCACAAACAAAACATGCCTAGGATTGCAATCCATACGCCCCCAAACTCAAAGTCAATCTCAAAGTCAAGTAGCCATGGCAGATAATATAAAAGGGACGGTGTGAGAAATCACTCCCCCACACAGGAGTCATGCCAGCGGTGCATCACAGACATGGCCAGGTTACCTTCCTGGCTAGGAAAGTACAAAAATGGCTCGGGTATCAAACTAAGAGTCATGTCTCAAAATGATAGCTCAAGGTCATATATCAAAAGGTGCATCTCAAGTCATATCAAGAGTATTATCAAAGGTTCATTCAAAGGGAACATAGCAATGGCTTGGGGAATCTTAACTGAATCATAACTCAAAATCAATATATGGCATATGAGAACCCTTACTGAAAAAGGGCAGAGTATCTGTACCTTATCCGATAGCAAAACAAACCAAAGGCAGATCATAAAACACCAGATTACTCCCGCTTCAGCGAATCTACATGAATTATAATTGTACCTATAAGTTTCATGGCTTTATGATTTCATAGTTTCTTAAACATAAGGTTTCATTTTAGTTTCTCTCCATCTTAGGTAACTTTACACATTCAGTAACTTCAGTTATTATCATTCCTGTTTATCAACTTATTAAAGATGACCATGTTAGTAAGTTAAGGTTCATAATGCCTTTTACATAAGTTCAAGGTTAAATATGACAAATTTTTCATAAATTAGGGTTTTAATTGCAAATATCCCAAAGTTAAGGGTCTTGAATGAAAATATTGCAAACTACTAATTTAAATACATCATTTATTCAGAATCACATCTCTCGTCCTTTAAGTTTCATAATTTACACATTACACCCTTGATTTACCAAAATCACAAAATAAACCTTATAATTATACACATTACACTTTAACCTTTAATATGTTCATAATTACACAACTAACCCTCATATTTACTAAATTACAGATTATACTCTCAAATATAAGTGTGGCACGAATCAAACCCTCAAGTTTCATAAAATTAAACATTTAGTCCCTTTAGTTTTTAAAGTAAACACAAAACACCTTTCAAAACCCTTTTTATACTTTTCATCAGGTTCTAACAGTTTTCAACTTGAAGTTGTCAGGTTTTCTATAAATCTAAAATCATATAAGAACTCAGAAATAAATTCCCCAAAAATTCCCAGAGATACTTCAATGTCTTAAGTATTTTATCTAATTTTTCCAGATTTTATTAAGTAACATAGATATGGATTAAAATTCACTTAAACCAACTCGTCCAGATTTATGATTAATTTTGCTATACGAAAAGTTATTAATTTGAAACCTTTTAAGAAAAATTCAAAAAAATCTATAAAAATTCCAGGAAGTAATAGAAATCCTAAATATTACCCAGTTCAAAGGAAACCTCCTAATTAGACACGGTTTGGAAATTAAAATTCAAAAACCCGGACTGATTTTCCAGACTCACAAATCCGATCAGACACATAATTTTCTAAAAATCAAAAAGTAACCTTCCAGGCCTCTAAAAATTACAAACTAAATTTTCCCAGGTAGCCATTTCATTGAATTTAGTTCTAGACTCCAGAAACACCAAAATATACGTTTACATCATTTATTTACAGCCGGTTAAAGTCGAACAAAGTTTTCGATCAGCAGCAGTTTTCACAGTTTCAAGCATAACTTAGGGTTTTATCATTTTAACCTTTAACTCTTGACACAAAACAACTATAGATGAGTTCATAACATATTTAGGTCGATTTATCCATATTAATATCATGTTCATAATCATTTAATTCTAGATTCCCAAGTACAATTCAATTCCTCTTAGGGTTTCTTATCCATTATTTCATGTGAACAAATCATGATTTTATGTAATTCTTTCCTTTTCTTTTAGGTATAGAGATTGACACAACAACAAAGAACAAAACAAGATTCGAGCTAATTAAGGTTGTATTGAACAAGAATAGTATTTATTACCCTCGTAGCATGATCGAAGTAAGAAAAGAACACACGATCTAACACCAAGAGCAGCAGCCGAACGAAACCCTAATACACCCTTCGAACAGCCCTTAAACAAACGATTAACACACCACCATGAACTGGAAATCAAAGACACGAATAGACACCAAGTTGTAGTCACAAGAGACCTCCTTTTTCTGCCATTGGGTCGAATCAGCAGTAACAAAAGAGCAGCAGCAGTCGCAGGTCGCACAGCAGAAAAAAAAAACATGATCATAAGGTCGATTAGGGTTTGGTTCAACAAAATTCGAATGGACTAAACACGAAGAAGATGAGATTACCTTAGAACAAGAGCAAGGTCGAGCCCTCCTTTGGTTGTATTAAGATCGACAGCAGCAGCAGGCAAGAAGAGGAGCCGAAGTTTTTGAGAGAGTTAGGGTTTTTGTTTTATTTTTTTCTTTTGGCTGCCGGATGAATGAGGGTGAGGGATTCTAGGGTTTTATTTTTCTCTTGGTTTTGGGGAGATAACAAAACACACGGTTTGAGAGGGTTTGTAGGGGGATTGACCGAATTTTTTTGGAGTGGAATTAAGGGAGAATTATCTCCTTCCATATTTATAAATTGTATACTTTATTCTTGTATTAATTTGGCCGAATTTATTTATTTAATTATTAAGTCATAAGATACATGTAGAAATCGACTAGCTTAGGTTCAAGTTGTAGAATTTCATTTGTAACATTTTATTTATAGTATAAAACTTACATTTAACTTAATTTGTTAGGTAACTTAAGTTATGTCCAAATGAGGTTACCTGCATATTTTCATAAGTTCTTAAAAGTTCAAATTCAGAGGGTATTTTTGTCATTTCAGATTGTTTAAACTTTGGGGTTTTACAATGCGTACCTTTTGCAATTCCAAGCTAGCACAAATCGGATCAAGATTAAAACCCTAATTAGGGTTTTTGTGGTTTAACGAATTGACCCTTACCGTTTTTCAATTCAAATCAAGATACAAACAATAATGTGTTTGTACCACGTTCTTGTACAGATGTACTAATACCGAATTAATGAGAATGCTAGTTCAAGAAAACACAAAATTAAAACCAAATGTTTTGTTTTGGTAATCAAAACCGATCGACCCTTATGGGTTTGTTTGATCGGTCGATTACCACAAAGAGGGAGGAGAAACAAGTTTAGGGTATTATGTGTGTACAAAAGATTACTAAACAATGAGCCCTTAGCCTTGTATTTATAGCATGACAAACTTAGAGGGAAAGTTAGATTTGGATTGGGTTTCCCCAAGCCCCAAACGATCGGCCACATAATCCCAAAAGGATTCCGGAAGCTTCTTGTTCTCTATTTTCATCTATAGTCCTTCCCTTTAATATTTAACGTCCGTTAGTCAATTACCGTTAATTACTTAATGCTCGTTAGTCGTTATTTGTGTAATTAATAATTAAACACAACATTTTACATTCAATTATTAAACATTAATTCTCATACGTAAAGTGTGCAATCCCGTGGTGTTAATTTCGAATCCGGACATACACGTATTAAATTTGTCCATAAAACTAACGATATCTAGGTTATGCTGTAGCTTCAACGTTTTGTTTTTTCATTCAAGAGTATGGATTTCGTATTGTCGTCATCTCTTAGTTTTAATTTTAATTTTTAATTTATTTTATTTTTTTAATTTTTTATTATTTTTTTTATCACCTCTATAAATCCAAGCCTTATATTATCTAAAAAAAAACCTTTTCAACATAGTGCGAGATTGCAGCATGGTACTCTTCAGGAAAAAAATTAATTTTTATCAAACATTTCGGAAATTTCCACTCCTAGTTTGTTGAGTTGATTTTAGGCTTTCCATCAGGCTCATTACCACCTTGTTTTCTTCATTCTAATGGGATTTATACTCTTTGACAACATGTGCTTTTATAGTTTGAATAATCCAATAAGTTTCAGTAATTTTTTAGATAGAAAAAACAGAAGCACCCCCACACGTGAGGTGTATGTTAACGTGTTCTGTTTATTGAGCTTTGTATGACTTCCGAATGGTCGTACAATTCAGGGTTAATGATATATAGGTCATGGCCTCCGATGGGACCACATGTACTTATGGCCCAAGGAGCAATGGAAAGGATGGCCTCGTTTGGTGGCCTCTAGACCATGTACCAAAGGTTGCTTTACACTGCTGCACTAATTATTTTGCATCAGGTTTCCTACTTTAATCTTACTGCTCATCCTCCTATATCTCTCACTTAGCAAGATTGATGGTGTAGACGAGAAAAGATAGTTAATGGAAGAAACATGCATAGATTTTTTTGGGTAAGAAGATAAATTATACTAGTATGATGATATAGGGTTACTTTGGGTATATAATAGGTTCGATTTTCTGATGTAACATTTATATCGCTGAAAGTGCCTTGCGTGTATACTCGATAGAATTTCTGCAAAGTAAAAAGAATATGAAACTATGGTGAGCAACTTACCTCTGTTTTTATAAGATTAAAAAAAATAATAATAAATAAAAAAAAATAATAAATAAAAAAAACCTAACATTACTGCTTTGAATCTTACTAAGGGGCCGTTTGGTTTGTTGCTAGGAATCACAATGGGTATCGGATTTGGTATGAATTGAAAGAAATAAAATTTGAATGATAGTATTAATGTTGTTTGTTTTATAAAATGTAATTGGGAATTGATTTTTATTTAATTATATTATATGATAAAAAGGGCCCACTTAAAAATAATTTAAAAATAAAATAAGTACAATATATAGTGATAAGCACACAAAAGTCAATAATATACAAATGAAATGTCAGAAAAGAAGGGAGCGTGTCAGAAAAGAAGGGAGCGACCAAGGCTTTTGGTGATACCTTTCATCAAAGGTTTCAAATACTGTGCTATAACCGACAACTCCAACCAAACAATTGATATTCACGATCAAAGTATTCCTTGAATCCAAAAAGAGGCAACCAAACGGGCCATAAAATTCTAAATTGCAATATTAACTGTATATTACATATGGCAGAACACCTGTCCAGCAAACACTCAAAAGAGGTATTAAATAACTTGATAGTGTTACATTACTGAGAGAGCCTATTTAGGAGATCAGCACCCATGGCTTGCATGATCATGTCCTAAACAAATACAGTAGGTCAGGATTTTAAATGCCCAGCCGTTCAAAAATAAGAAAAATAGGGAACTCTAAATGCCTCATTTTGGCACTCCCGACTATATAAAGTTTAGTGCTGATCTTTTCTTTTTGTTCTTTTTCGCATAACTCGCGATTAATGCCTCATTTTGGCATTAAACATCATTTAAAGTTTAATGCTGATCTTTTATTTTTTATTTTGGGATAATTACCAAAATAGACCGAGCAACCAAGTGGTTGGCGGTTTCCGCCCCGAAATCAAAAACTTCTGATATTAGACCAAGCAACTGGGCAGCTCGACCCATACAATGACAAGTATCCTCCAGTTGCCCAAAAAATATACAAGTTGCCCAAAAAATACACAAGTTGCCGAAAAAATAGTCAGAAAAGTTACACTTGTCACTTGCAGATTTCAGTTGCCCAAAACGTACAGGTTGGCCTGGTCTAATATCAGAAGTTTTTTATTTCGGAGCGGAAACCGCCAACCACTTGGTTGCCCGGTCTATTTTAGTAATTATCCCTTTTATTTTTTATGTGTAACTCAAGATTAATGCCTCGTTTTGGCACTCCAGATCATTAAGTTTAATCGACCTTAAAAGGCTTTTTTTTTTTTTTTTTTTTTTATCTGCTTGCTTGGATTTGAAACCATATAACTCAAAAGGAAAGCATTATACGCAAGATTCCATGTTTGTGACAACTTTTCCAAACAAGTCCTGACAGATATCATTTCTTAATTCATATGATTGGGCTTATTTAATCATATACCGAGTATCAGCTTAATTAATTTGGTTGTCTCCCCTGCATCAAAATTTTATTTCAGACCATCATGTGCATGGTACTATTATATTTCAAGCCAGCTTTCTCTATTGCATGGCTTGACAGGGCTGTCTTTTTCATATGTCCTCCAAGTTGTTAATATATAAAACTTGCATAAGAAATCAAATATTTATTAGACTTCCGAAACGTTTCACGAATTGAAAATTACCCAATTCAATTCCCACTAGCTCTATATGAATTTAAGGCTGGGTAATAACTTATAACGAACCTAAACAGTGTAAAAGTTTTTGTTCTACTATACATGTTTGTCCTATTGATCAATCTTATGGAAGATATACGCTAGGCGGATAATTGACAAGCAGCAAAAAAAAAAAAAAAAAAAAAAAAAACTGATCATGACAAAAGCTTGAGGTTGAGAGTTTATTTTCAAAAAAACACAAAAGAATGATATTTATGATGAGCCTAAGAATGCTAAGAGATATATATGCTTCACTTAATATATGTTTTGGAAAGGGAAATGCTTCACATAAAGCACACTACAAGAAAAGATACAACAGGCGACTAACACCACGCCGACGACCCAATGTCGTCGGCACCATACGCAAAACGATAAAAAATTGGCTTGACCCAGCCAAGGTTGCGTTGAATTTTTAAAGTAGAATATTACCGACGACATGTCGTCGATATCATAACAACATGTTTGACTTTCACTAAACCTGGCGAAAAAATGGGCGGGAATTTGACCCGCCAAAATAATGTCGATGACATGTCGTCGGCGGGATATAAACACACAAATAATTGTGATTAGCGTAGGATTAGCGAATGATTAATAATTAATAAGCCTTAAGTTTAACGGCGCCGACGACATGACGTCGGTAACTATTTAAGTCAAAATTTTGACTTTTCCCGCGTGTGAATTATAGCGAATAATTGGGCGGGTTTTTTTCCCGCCTTCACGACGCCGACGACATGACGTCGGCAATATAAAAAAATAAACGGGTCATTTCGTTTGATCTGTTTCGTTTGGTTGTCGAGTTGTTTAGTTTGAGTTGTTTCGTTTGGTTGTCGAGTTGTTTAGTTTGAGTTGTTTTGTTTGGTTGTCGAGTTTTTCGTTTGAGAACTCTTGCGTGTTTTAAATAAAATGTGTGCATTCGTGTTTGTTAATTGTGATGTTGTTTCTTCAAATAAGGTCATAAACCAAAACACCCTTTTGGTGCAGGAAATAAGCAATCCCAAACACCCCTGTTTGGACAGCATAAACCAAACGGCTCTTGTGGGCTGTTGTTAAGAAAACAACATAAACCAAACGGACCTGTTTGGACATCATAAACCAAACGACCCCTGATGGTTGAATCTTGATGGATACTTAAGTTTTCACAACGCCTCCAACATTAAAGCGTACAAATTAAAAATATAAAGCATGTTCGACATCAGTTTTCACAACAACAGCAACATTTTATTAAACAACAACAATAACACAACAAACAACAACAACGACAATAACAGCAACAACAACAACAATAACAGCAACAACAACAACAACCTACATACGAAGATTTCTCATATCACCTACCATGTCATTATAAAGGTCGTGAAGTAAGGCAGCTGAATCAGTTGTGTGTTTGTTTGGATGCATATACACTTCTAGCATTTTATTGAGTACCATTATCTGGTGATTCAGTTTGATGCAGTTTGAGCACTCTGTATTTCCAGGACTTGATGTTGAAGGTCCTGCAGTGTATCGAGTTGGAGTTGTGGATGGTCTTGCGGAATGAGTTGGAGGCGTTGAAGCTCCAACAGAAGCGGTCATTTTGGCTAGTCGTTCATCCTTCCATAAAAAAAATCGCATCCATACTCCTTTGTCCCACCCTGTTAAAGAGTAAAAACTATAATTTTTAACGACTAACCAAATTATTTAAATAACACACAAAAAAGTATGTAATTGTTCACCATGGATAAAGGACACGCATAGTATTGTTTACCACGGGAGTGAGGTCGATGCGATTGTCACAGAATTACGTCTCCTCGTCCACAAGGACAAGCAAAAGCTTCAAATTCCGCCATCTTCACCATGATAACAGTGTGTGTTTGTGGTTGTGAGGATTTGAGAGTGTATAATGTGTTTGTGTGGTTAAGAGCAGATCTGCTAACTGTTATATATAGTAAAAAAAAAAATAGATCTTTTGGAGGGAAGTTTTGGCGCCATAACATCTCGTGTATAACCATAACATCTCGGCTCGTTCGTTTAACATCTCGTGTACAACCATAACATCTCGGCTCGTTCGTTAAACATCTCGTGTAAAACCATAACATCTCGGATCATTCGTTTAACATCTCGTGTACAACCATAACATCTCGGCTCGTTCGTTTAACATCTCGTGTACAACCATAACATCTCGGCTCGTTCGTTAAACATCTCGTGTAAAACCATAATATCTCGGATCATTCGTTTAACATCTCGTGTACAACCATAACATCTCGGATCATTCGTTTAACATCTCGTGTACAACCATAACATCTCGGCTCGTTCATTAAACATCTAGTGTATAACCATAACATCTCGGCTCGTTCATTAAACATCTCGTGTATAACCATAATATCTCGGCTCGTTCGTTAAACATCTCGTGTAAAACCATAACATCTCGGATCATTAGTTTAACATCTCGTGTACAACCATAACATCTCGGCTCGTTCGTTAAACATCTCGTGTATAACCATAACATCTCAGCTCGTTCGTTAAACATCTAGTGTATAACCATAACGTCTCGGCTCGTTCATTAAACATCTAGTGTATAACCATAACATCTCGGCTCGTTCGTTAAACATCTCGTGTAAAACCATAACATCTCGGCTCGTTCGTTTAACATCTCGTGTACAACCATAACATCTCGGATCATTCGTTAATCATCTCATGTATAACCATAACATCTCGGCTCGTTCGTTAAACATCTCGTGTAAAGCCATAACATCTCCGCTCGTTCGTTAATCATCTCGTGTATAACCATAACATCTCGGCTCGTTCGTTAAACATCTAGTGTATAACCATAACATCTCGGCTCGTTCGTTTAACATCTCGTGTACAACCATAACATCTCGGATCATTCGTTTAACATCTCGTGTACAACCATAACATCTCGGCTCGTTCGTTAAACGTCTAATGTATAACCATAACATCTCGGCTCGTTCGTTAAACATCTCGTGTATAACCATAACATCTCGGCTCGTTCGTTAATCATCTCGTGTACAACCATAACATCTCGGATCATTCGTTTAACATCTCGTGTACAACCATAACATCTCGGCTCGTTCGTTAATCATCTAGTGTATAACCATAACATCTCGGCTCGTTCGTTAAACATCTCGTGTAAAACCATAACATCTCGGCTCGTTCGTTTAACATCTCGTGTACAACCATAACATCTCGGATCATTCGTTAATCATCTCGTGTATAACCATAAAATCTCGGCTCGTTCGTTAAACATCTCGTGTAAAGCCATAACATCTCCGCTCGTTCGTTAATCATCTCGTGTATAACCATAACATCTCGGCTCGTTCGTTAAACATCTAGTGTATAACCATAACATCTCGGCTCGTTCGTTTAACATCTCGTGTACAACCATAACATCTCGGATCATTCGTTTAACATCTCGTGTACAACCATAACATCTCGGCTCGTTCGTTAAACATCTAGTGTATAACCGTAACATCTCAGCTCGTTCGTTAATCATCTCGTGTATAACCATAACATCTCGACTCGTTCATTAAACATCTAGTGTATAACCATAACATCTCGGCTCGTTCGTTAAACATCTCGTGTATAACCATAACATCTCAGCTCGTTCGTTAAACATCTAGTGTATAACCATAACAGCTCGGCTCGTTCGTTAATCATCTCGTGTATAACCATAACATCTCGGCTCGTTCGTTAAACATCTAGTGTATAACCATAACATCTCGGCTCGTCCGTTTAACATCTCGTGTACAACCATAACATCTCGGATCATTCGTTTAACATCTCGTGTACAACCATAACATCTCGGCTCGTTCGTTAAACATCTAGTGTATAACTATAACATCTCGGCTCGTTCGTTAAACATCTCGTGTATAACCATAACATCTCGGCTCGTTCGTTAATCATCTCGTGTACAACCATAACATCTCGGATCATTCGTTTAACATCTCGTGTACAACCATAACATCTCGGCTCGTTCGTTAATCATCTCGTGTACAACCATAACATCTCGGATCATTCGTTTAACATCTCGTGTACAACCATAACATCTCGGCTCGTTCGTTTAACATCTCGTGTACAACCATAACATTTCGGATCGTTCGTTTAACATCTCGTGTACAACCATAACATCTCGGCTCGTTCGTTAAACATCTCGTGTAAAACCATAACATCTCGGCTCGTTCGTTAAACATCTAGTGTATAACCATAAAAAATTTAACTACTTATTTTTTAATTTTATAAAAGTATTTTTAATTTTTTTTTTAATTTTATAAAAGTATTTATAATAAATAAAAAGTTTAACTACTTATTTTTTATTTTATAAAACCATTTTTAATTTTTTTTTAATTTTATTAAAGTATTTATAATAAATAAAAAATTTAACTACTTATTTTTTTATTTTATAAAACTCTTTCTTATAATTTTATAAAAGTATTTATAATATTACCGTCGACTTGTCGTCGGTAATATAACCGCCAAAATTTTCACCAAAATTTTATACGTCCCGCCAAACCATAAACGATAAAATTCTTTTATGTTACCGACGACATGACGTCGGTAACATTAAAAGTTATATCAAAAGTAGATCTGGTCAACACTTAGAAAAAAAAAACGTATAATTTTTATTCTTATACCTACTTCATCTCGCCGGCGATTAACAATTACTACACCCCTACTCCACCACTACCGCTACTCCAGCTCCACCACAGCTCCACCATCACTACACCCCACCACCTACGACACCACAGCTCCACCTCCTACCACTACTCCACCACTACCACTACTCCAGCTCCACTACTCCACCACTACCATCATTACAGTGTGCACCACTACCACTACTCCACCACTACCACTACTCCAGCTCCACCACAGCTCCACCATCACTACACCCCACCACCTACGACACCACAGCTCCACCTCCTACACCACCGCAGCTCCACCACAACTACACGAGCACCACTGTGCACCTCCTCCTCCTCTCATGTTTAATTCACTCCTCAACCCCTCCTTTGTTTAATTCTTCTTCTTCCCCACTTCTTCTTCTTCTACAAAACAGCCGAGACACCACAACAGGTAATTTTGATTTTTATTAGTTTTGTTTTTTGTTAATTTTGTTTAATCTTAGAGGTAATGTTGTCCCTTTTTTATTTTTTTTAAAGTTTTGGTATCCCGACGACATGTCACCGACAACAGTTTTTTTATAACTTTTTATATATTAATATGCTCTCTTTTAATATAGCCCGAGCCCGAGACCGCAGCCCGAGACTGCCGCCCGAGACCACAGCCAAGAGCCCGAGACTGCCGAGACAGTATGTTGTTATATATGTTTGTGAAATGTTGCGTGAAATGTTTGTGAAATGTTGTGTTTAAAAATCAGTTAGTGTAGGATAGAAGTAGGGCGCGTTAGCTGCTAAATGTTTGTGAAATATTGCGTGAAATGTTGCATGAAATGTTTGTGAAATGTTGCGTTTAAAAATCAGTTGGTGTAGGATAGAAGTAGGGCGCGTTAGCTGCTAAATGTTTGTGAAATGTTGCGTGAAATGTTTCGCTTATTTTCTGCACAAATAGGGCGTTAAGTGACACTTAGTTATGATACAAATCAAATGGATGGGCATGAACTTTTCGAGCATTTTAGAGTATTCTTGCTAAATATGTTGATTAGGTAATAGAAACATAAATATACATTCTATTTAGAATGTCCTATTTGAATTTCATGTAAACGTGAAAATCATTTATAAATCTATTGCAATAGAGTCTGATTTTTCGTTAAAGAATTGAATGCTCTTGTTTGGGATTAATACTCGATTAGTGTAACATTTGGACTTTATCATATGGACTGTGATTTGGACTTTATCATAACGTTTTGTGGTGAATCAATTGCAAAAGTGTAACATGTATTTATATTCTATTAATTGTTTAACTTTATCATAACTTTATCATATTGTTAGACTTTTGTGAATGTTTTAGGATTTTAGTGATTAATTTCGGAAAGTCCCCGTCCGAAGTTAATCATCCTATAGAAAACCCGTCCGGAATTAATTTATTAGAAATTAATTTCGGAAAGTCCCCTGTTTGGGACTGCTTTTTGAATGTTTTGTCTCATTTAGGATATGGATGCGTATAACTGATTTACTATTTGAGATTATTTCAACAGTGTTTCTCCTTTACTCCTACGAATATGTCCTTAATGCACATATTTGGGGAGTTGAGGGGAAATGCTGCCGAAATTTTCTCAAATAGTAAATCAGTTATACGCATTCATATATGGGACGAATCATTCAAAGAGTGGGTTAGGATTGCCTTCCATAGTTGCGCTAGGTGAACAAAACAACTCGTAATCATTAATTAAGTACATATAATAACCGATTGCATCATAAAAATGCAGTTATGATAATTGATAAGAGTTGGACCCGTATAGAGCATCGTGGTTCAAAAGAATTTCTTGATGGTCTTGCCGCCTTCCTCGATCATTGCAAACCGTTATTGAATAGTTCCGGAAACATAAAAATGTCTGTGTCGTCGTTGTCGTAATGTTCCATGGGTATCTCTCGAAGGTCTTAAATACCACATAGGCCACAATGGGTGGGACCCAACTTATACACAATGGAAGGATCACGGTGAACCAGATCCTCCGAATAATGATCAATATGATATTCTTGATAACACAACACAACGTGAGATGAGTGACATGGGTGCGTGCCTTAATGATATTCTTGATATTCCTCCGAATAATGATCAAAATGATATTCTTGATATTCCTTCGAATAATGAGCCGACTCATGGAAATATTGGCGAGACAAGTAACGAGCCTACTCAAGCAGCGACACCTCCTCTGCGTAACGAGTATGAAGAGTTACTTGTAAGTTCCAACAAGCCTCTGTACCCGGGTTTTGACTTTATGACAACATTGGATTTTATGGCAAAGTTTACACATCTCAAGGTCAGCGGTAAATGGAGTGATACTTCATTTAACAAAACGCTAAAATTTCTCCAGGAGGTATTTCCGCCCAGGTTAGGTTACAATCTCCCACCGTCATACTATCATATAAAGAAGACATTTAAAAAGGTCGGGTTAGGGTACGAGTCGATACATGCTTGTGAAAATGATTACTTTCTATATCGGGGGGATGATGGCGAAGATTTGGAGTATTGTCCGGTTTGCAAAACGAGTAGATGGAAAGACAATAAAACAACGGGGAAGAAAGTTCCTAACAAGGTGTTGCGTTACTTTTCTATCATTCCTAGACTACAACGTTTGTACAAGTCTATTCACACTGCAAAACATATGACTTGGCATGCTACTGGAAAGTCTACGGACGGTAAGATGCAACACCCGGTTGATGGTAAAGCATGGCAGAAGTTTGACAATAAATATTCGGATTTTGCTATAGAACCAAGAAACGTTCGATTAGGGTTGGCTGCTGATGGTTTCAATCCGTTCGGAAACCTTAGTCAGACTTACAGCATGTGGCCGGTTATATTAACAAAATACAACTTGCCTCCGTGGTTATGCATGAAAGAGACTTCTTTGATGCTGACGTTGTTGATTCCAGGCCCTAAATCACCGGCGAAGGACATCGATGTTTACTTGAAGCCCTTGATTGATGACCTTGTGGAATTATGGAAAAAACCAGGTATCTTGACTATGGACGCTGCTACAGGCACTCAATTCCACATGAGAGCGATGCTTTTATGGACCATCAATGATTTTCCTGCTCGAAGTAGTTTGTCTGGTTGGCAAGGGCAAGGTTACTACGCTTGCCCTACATGCAAAGTAGACACTCCGGCTACGCGTGTGATAAGCAAAACAGCTTATGTTGGTCATAGAAGATTCTTAAAAAAAACCATAAATGGAGGAGGGACTGTACGACATTCAATGGTGAACCCGATTATAGAGATCCTCCTAGAAAAGATACTAGGGCTGATATCTTGACTCAACTTGCGACATTGCCCACACGTGTGCCAGGGAAACAACCGGATTATGGGGGTGGGAAGATAAAACGTAATCATACAGTCGAGCTGAACTAGACTAAACGGTCTATCTTCTATGATCTTGAATATTGGTCTTTTCTTTCTCTACCACATAATTTAGATGTCATTGATCGGCCTCAAACAGTCAACTTAAATCAACCATGGATGTGGTCAAATAAAGTCAAACCAATTGAAGACAACTAACCAAGGGTATAGTGTTTTCCCGGGTCGTTATATCCCAGCGAAGCGTGAAATTGTGTTTATAGACGGATTGTGATCAAGTGCAATTGAAGGGAAAAGTGTTTTGGAATTATTGAACTAAGAAAATAAAAGAGAATAGCTTAAAACAAGCTATGGAAATAAATAAAGGGAACCAAATTACTTAAAACGTACGTTTAACTTTAAATAAAAGTAAACGTACAAAATAAAAAGTGAGATTTAATAAATAAAAGTCCTACGGATATGAAAATTATACTTTTACAATCCTAATAATAAAATAAAATTATTGGAAAAAGAAAATTATTTATATGACTTATTAATTAATTATTATTAATTAAAAACTATTTTTAACTATTAAATAATTATCTAAAAAGTGAGAAAATAAGAAATAAACCTAGAAAAATGAAATTATGACTTAGATAAATCTAAAATATTATAAAACTTATTTTAAAACTGAAAATATATTTATTACACTTTTTATCTAATTATTATTAATTAATTACTATTTAATTATTATTTAAACTAATTAAAATTCTAATAAATACTAAATGATCAAAGAAAAATCTGAAACTTTTTCTATAAATATTATTAAGTAAATAGAAGCTAAGAAAATTATAAAAATGAAACTTGCTTAATTAAAATTTAAAAAGATAAATTCTATTAAATAGAAGCTATCACTATTTTTCTATTTTTGTTTTTCTTGAGGTCTAAAAATATAATTATATTTTTCCTAGATTAAAAATGACAAAAGAAAATTATGAAAATTGGATTTATATTTTTCTGATTAAAATTCTATTTATTATGATTTAATTACTATTTTAAATATTTTTTAACTATTTTAAATTCTAATAAATACTAAACAAACTCAGAAAATTATGAAACTTTTTCTATAATTATCCTATGGTGACAGAAAGCTAAGAAAATTATAAAAACAGAAAGTGCTTAATTAAAAAGCAGAAAAATAAGCTAAAAAGCTCAAGCTTCTTAAATAGAAGCTATCACTTTCTTAAAAGTGGTTTTTATCTAAAACTTTCTACTACAAACTTATTACACTACTGAAAATAAAAAATTTTAATGAAGACAAAAAATTTAGAACTAAGAAAATAAGCAGTTTGAAGCTTAATGGCTTAACAGCCAAGCTTTTGAACTTGTGATTTTTCTTGATGAGCTAAAAGCTTGAAAATAAGCTAAGAACTTATGGAACAAAGATGAAATGGACTAAGACACTTGTAAATGAGCTAAAGGAACAAGGAAAAGCTAGGCCTATAAGCTAGAAAGCTCAAAATAAGCCAAAGCTTATTTTGGTCTGCTGAGGTGTTTGCAGGCACAGGGCAAAATGGCCCTATTGCAGGCCTAGATTAGAGGGCTCAAATGAGTTCTAAAAATCACAAGAAAATTCCTATATGGAGACAAGCTAGGTGAGCTTATTAATCCAGAATTTCAGCTTTTGAGGGCTTATGGTGTGTGAATTAAAAATTCTACTAGGGTCTCTAAAAACCACAAGGACTGCTCAGTACATAATGAGCAGGTCTGTTTTGGTTTGTAGCTTTGTGCACAAGTATGCACTGGTTATAAGACTTATGGTACTCACTAAGTGGACTATTATGAACTAAAAAATGCTAAAGTTATGGTCTAAATAAGCCTGTAGCTTATTAAGGCTTGTATGAGCTCACTGATGTCTGAAATTAACAAAATCAATTCAAACTTAGACTTTCTATTACTGAGGCCAACTAGAACTTCAAAACAGCTTGTTATGGCTTATTAAAGCTAGTTCAAAGTTGAGATTATGGTAATTCTACAGTAACAACTGATTTTGTCTATTGGACTGCCTTAAACCAAACACCCCTTTATGGGTTGTCTGTTTTGGTTTTGAACTGAAAAAGGGTAAATTAGGCTGAGATATTGAACTTTTACTGATTAATAACTTATATTAATGATATTGAGTAACTTACAAAGTATAAATAAGCAGTTATATAAGCTAAGCTAATTATGACTATTTTTGACTTTTTTTATGTGTTTTAAGTGAAAATGAAGAGACAAGCTATATAATACTGATTATACTAGTGAAATATGATTGTGAACTACTAATAAGCTAGAAATAATACAGATGAGCTACAAATAAGCTGATATACAGTAACTTAGAATATTAAGCAAAAATCACATAAAAGCTTACAACTGATTTTAGCTTGGGAACAAAGAACAAAGGACCAGAACCCTTCTAGCTTGTTCACACAAGCTAGAAAACCAATATAAGCCTTCCTTTATAGCTTATTTCACCCCAGACAGCTTATTTGACTCCCTTGTTGACTTCCATTGACTTTTCTTCAAACTTGGAATTAAGAACTGAATTGCACTAAATAAACTTACATAAAGCTATGTAGAGCTTATATAAGCTTATCACAAGGTTATTTGGAGCTTATGATGGTATTTTAAAGTAACTTAGAGCTTATACGGTTTAACTTGTAACTTGAAACTTAGATTAATATTGAACTGAGTACAATGATGCTTTAAACAAGAACAATTATACTGAAAATAACTTTTATTGATCACTGGAACTTGAAAATACAAAAGTACATTGACTTGAAATAAAAATACGAGTAAACTAAAATTAACTACTACTTTTTCTAGTCTATTACAAGCTTATAAATACTAAAAATATCTGGGATAATCTCTGTCGACATCCATGATCATTTCCATACCCTTGGATTAGCTTGAATTCATCTCATTCGTTGATATGCATTTTTGGCGCCAAAAGTCATACAAGTAGTTTGAGCAGGTTTTTACAATTAAAGAAATTTGGTGATATGTGGAGGTGGAGGGGAGAGGTTAGACAGCTGGGGGGTGAGTTGGAAGGGTGAGGTGTAAAGGTTGAGTGGTTTCCGGTTTTAATGGTGGAAGGGTGGTTTTGGCGGGTTTGTGTGAGAGGGAGAAGGATTTGACTGGGTTTGACCCCAGTATTTAAATACTGGGGTGGGTTTGTTTTTGGATCCGGGTTTTATTTAAAAAGGTGGGCTGGGTTGGTTTTGTTTGGGCTTGGGTTTATAGTTTAAGGGTGGGCTGGGGTTTTTATTATATAAGGGTAGTGGGTTATTTGATTTGGATTTTGGGTTATTATTAAAACTTGGTCCGGTTGGTTTGTAAATAATCACAAGGACCATTTTTGTATTTTTGGATTTTTAGGGGTTGAAAGTGTAACTGTTTCAAAGTTATCCAAAGGACCAATCTTGTCAAGTGTGAATAGTACAAGGGTATAAAACATAATTTTCCATTTTTTAAAACACCCGGGGACTAATTTTGACTTTTTTCAAACTTGGGGGACCAAAGTTGTAATTTTGCAAACTTGAACCTTAAAGGACTAATCTTGACAACTTATGAATCCCCAAGGACCTTTGATGATATTTAACATGTTTTGAATAACCAGGGACTAGTTCTGCCAATTTGTGAAACTTCAGGGACTGAAAATGACAACTATGCAAACTTTGTTCGTTTTTCACTTGTTTTCAATCTTTTTGTTCCTGAGTCAAATAAAAACACATTTTATGATATTTTCTGCATTTTGAAGCATATCTGCATGTTTTTAAATGATTTTGCAGATAAAATGTGACAGAAATGATGAGTATTTAGACACTCATCAATTCCCCACACTAAACTATTGCTAGTCCCTAGCAATCTTTTATGAAAATTTAATGGATTTTATCTCTTTACCAAAAGCCATTACTTCTGGAGTAGCCAAATGTTTCAGTTCAAGTAAGAACTATGGTACACTGATAACCATATGATTTTGAGTAAATCAGCAGCTGTAAACGGTTTTGATTTGTCTTTACCAGAAGCCGTTTGCTTCTGGACTAGCCAATGTTTTAGTATGTGATACTTTGGTACAATGATAACCAAATGATTTTGAGCAAACCATCAGCTGTCAACGGGTTTGATTTGTCTTTACCAGAAGTCGTTTGCTTCTGGACTAGCCAACTCTTAGATAAAATAATTATTATATTTGGTGAGCTGATTACCAATTATGGTATTCCAATGCCTTTACCACAAGCCATAACCTTGCAGGCTAGCCAACTCTTCACTTATAAAGATATGGTGAGTCGAAAACCATACAATTTTTGGCAAATTGCAAGCCATAAACGGATTTGATATATCTTTACCAAGAGCCGTTTGCTCTCGGATTAGCCAATCCTTATGTGGGTTAGACATGGCGGACTGATAACCATTTATTGAGTTCTAAGTGAAAAAATTTTAAAATTTTGGCTAAAAATGGGGGTACTAGATGGTACATTTGATCAAATTCGCTAGAATTCCCCCCCACACTTAGAACTGAATATTGCCCTCAATATTCAAAGTACCGGAGGTTAAACCAACACTTAGAACATGAAAGGGAAATACTAATAGCCATTATTTTATATACACACACATTTTTATTTATTTATTTATTTATTTATTATTATTTTTTTTTGAACTATACATATATACAACTTGTGGGCACTCCCCCACACTTGGGTGTTAGAAAAGAGAAAGAAGTCAGAGACATGGGTGAAAACCATGTTGTGGGCTAATGTTTTTGATCACCGAGTCACTAGCTTGACTCGATCCCCGAATTTATTGGTCTATAGGGAATGTTTGAAGATACGGGACAACTATTGGTGGTATGTCCTCTCCAAAGTAGTGTTTTAACCGATGGCCATTCACTTTAAAATTTGGACCGTCATTTTGAGATAACTCAACGATACCATATGGATAAACTTTTGTAATAGTGAATGGACCAGACCAACGGGATTTGAGTTTGCCCGAGAAAATCTTTAATCTTGAATTGAAAAGAAGGACTCGATCACCAACGTTGAAAACGCGGTTCTTGATTTTAGAGTCATGAATCTTCTTTGTCTTTTCTTTATAGATCAAAGAGTTCTCGTATGCTTGATCACGCAGTTCATTTAATTCATTCATTTGAACTTTACGGTGATCACCCGCAGTTTGGAGGTCAAAGTTAGCATGTTTCAAGGCCCAGTAGGCTTTGTGCTCTAACTCGATCGGAAGATGACATGCCTTTCCGTACACAAGCTTGTAAGGTGTACACCCGATGGGTGTTTTATAAGCTGTACGAAAGGCCCATAGTGCATCATCCAATTTATCCGACCAGGATGCACGATTTTCTCCTACAGTCCTTTCCAAGATTCTTTTAATACCCCGATTTGAAACTTCAACTTGCCCACTTGTTTGTGGGTGATACGCAGTAGAAAGACGGTGAGTTACACCATACTTTTGCATGACTTTGTCAAATTTGTCATTGCAAAAATGCGTACCACGATCACTGATTATAGCACGTGGAGTTCCAAAACGGGCAAAAAGAGCTTTCAGGAATTTTACAACAACTCGGGCATCATTGGTGGGTAAAGCTTTTGCTTCAACCCATTTTGACAAATAGTCAACAGCCACGAGAATGTATTTATTTCCTCGAGATGATGGAAATGGCCCCATAAAATCAATGCCCCAGACATCAAAGATTTCACAGACTTGAATTGCATTTTGTGGCATTTCATTTCGTTGTGAAATATTTCCGTGACGCTGACAAGCTTCACAAGTTTTGATGAGATCTTGGGCATCCTTATAGATTGTGGGCCAATAAAACCCGGAATCAAACACCTTTTTGGCGGTGTAGTTTGGACTATGATGGCCCCCCGTGGGTCCAGCATGGCAAGCTTTGAGAATGTCAATAGCTTCCTGTCCGTAAACACACCGTCGGATGACTTGATCCGCACAGATTTTGAACAAGTAGGGGTCGTCCCAGAAGTAATGTTTAACATCTTTGAAGAATTTATTCTTCTGTTGGGTCGACATCCCTTTCACTATGAAGTTACCCGCATGGTAATTTGCGAAGTCAGCAAACCATGGGGTAGTAGAATCTCCACGAAAAGCAACCGCATTGAGTGTCTCGAGAGGAAATGTTTCATTTATTTCCTTTTTCTCGAAAACATCTTGGTGTGGGTTCTCTAATCGGGATAGATGATCAGCAGCTAGGTTCTCAGCTCCTTTTTTATCACGTATAATGATATCAAATTCTTGCAGGAGGAGAACCCAACGGAGTAATCTCGGCTTTGCATCTTGTTTTGCAAAAAGATATTTGAGAGCCGAGTGATCCGTATACACTACACATTTGTCAAGATCAAATATGGCCGAAACTTCTCAAAGGCATACACCACAGCTAATAATTCTTTTTCTGTAGTGGTGTAATGAGTTTGAGCTTCAGTCATGGTTTTACTTGCGTAGTGGATAGGCTGAAAATGTTTAGCTTTTCGTTGCCCCAGGACTGCACCGATAGCAAAATCACTTGCATCGCACATGAGCTCAAAGGGAAAATCCCAGTCGGGGGCAACCAGAATGGGTGCTTCAGTAAGCTTTTTCTTTAATGTTTCAAAAGCTTTGATGCACTCGGGTGAGAAGATAAAAGGAGCATCCTTTTCAAGGAGATGAGTCATAGGCCGGGCGATTTTAGAAAAATCTTGTATGAATCTACGATAGAAACCGGCATGACCCAGAAAACTCCTAATACCTTTGACGGTAGTGGGATGAGGTAATTTACCAATGACATCAAGTTTAGCTCTGTCAACCTCAATCCCGTTCTTTGATATCTTATGGCCGAGGACAATGCCCTCTTTGACCATAAAATGACTTTTCTCCCAATTTAGACAAAGATTGGTGTCTTTACACCTTTTCAACATGTTTTCTAAATTGGAGAGACATGCTTGGAACGAATCCCCAATGACCGAGAAGTCATCCATAAAGACCTCCATTGTTTTACCGATCATGTCGGTAAATATAGCCATCATACACCTCTGGAATGTGCCTGGAGCATTACATAAGCCGAAAGGCATACGTTTATAAGCAAAGGTTCCATAAGGGCACGTGAAGGTAGTCTTTTCTTGATCTTGTGGATCAATGGGAATTTGAAAGTAACCCGAGAAACCATCAAGGAAACAATAATACTCGTTCCCTGCTAATCTCTCAAGCATCTGATCCATAAAAGGTAGAGGAAAATGGTCTTTACGGGTGGCATCATTTAACTTACGATAGTCAATACAAACACGCCACCCCGTAACCAATCGAGTTGGAATCAACTCATTTTCATCATTTGTGACAACAGTTATGCCACCCTTTTTTGGAACACAGTGAATGGGACTAACCCAAGGACTATCAGAGATGGGATAAATCAATCCTGCATCAAGAAGTTTGAGAACCTCTTGTTTGATAACATCGTGGATTTTAGGATTCACCCTTCTTTGATGTTGGACTGCTGGTTTAAAGTCATCCTCCATTAAAATCTTGTGAGTACAAAATTCAGGGTCGATACCCTTTATGTCGGAGAGTTTCCAAGCAATGGCTTGCTTGTGTGACTTTAAGACCTTTAATAGAGCAGTCTTTTCCTCATCACTTAAATCTTTAGCAATAATGACGAGTAATTTATCATCACCCTCCAAAAATGCGTACTCAAGATGAGGCGGTAAGTCTTTGAGTTCGACCTCAGGAAATTCATCGGTTTTCTCAACTGATCTGATTTCCTCATTATGAAGTTCAACGGGAGGGAGTGGAGGAGAATTGTCCTGATTCAACAATTTCTCAAGAAGAAGAATATCTCCCTCCAGATCAATCTCAGCGTTATCAATCCCTTCTAGAAATGAATCACACTTGAGAAAATCCTCGATCTCTTCCAAATTGAAATCACTTCCCTCAAATGGAGTGAGAGAAGGGGAAGAGTCGGAAATGACAGGTAAAGAAGATGTGGTGGGATCCCCACTCACAGAATTAAGAGAATAACCAAGAAACTCTTGAGAGTACTCCTCTGAAACAATATCAATGACATCGATTCGGTTAACCGATTCAGAATCATAATTTGAGGAGTACCTTGAAGTTTGATCGAGGTTAAAGGTAACAGCTTCATTACCCACACGTAATGTGATTTCATGCTCAAATACATCTATGAGAGCACGGCCCGTTCTTAGGAATCCTCTTCCAAGAATGAGAGGAACCCTAGGATCAGCATCGAAATCAACGACCACAAAGTCAGCTGGAAAATGGAACTTTCCTACTTTCACAAATACGTCCTCAGCAATGCCAAGTGGACGAGATATTGAACGATCTGCAAGCTCAAGAGTCATGCAGGTAGGAGTAAGTTCAGGAAGAGAAAGTTTCTTCCATACTGATTTAGGCATCAGGTTGATGCTTGCACCAAGATCGGCCAAGGCATAGCATTCAACCATTCCTGGAAAGACACAAGGTAGTAGAAACCTTCCAGGATCTCCAAGCTTCTCGGGAAGCTTTTTCAAGATAACTGCTGAGCAGTTCTCATTTAATGGAGTCTTTGCCATTTCAAACAGTTTTTCCTTGTTGCTTAACAAGTGTTTGATTGTGGATGCAAACTTGGGCATCAGAATGATAGCATCCGCAAAGCTTATGTCAAAATGTAATTCTTGAAAAATTTGGAAAAATTTATCCATTTGTTGACTAGCTTTTTCGCGGAGCTTTTGCTCATTTAAACGTGATGGGTAGGGAATAGAAGGTTTGGATTTAGGGTTTTCAACCGGGGTTTCAGGATGTTCAAAGACAACTTGAGGTTTAGTTTTGGGCTTCGGAACAACTTGAGGCTGGACGTTGTTGGTACCTCCGTTATTAGTAGGAAGTACCTGGTCCTTAGTCACCTCAGGCTCACTTTCCACTACCTTGGGGTAAGAAGAAGAAGTGGTAGTGGAAATAGTGGGTCCCTCATATGAAACACCACTTCGGGTTGTGATCGCCTTAACATCGCCCTTCGGGTTAGCGATCGTGTTGCTCGGAAGTTTTCCTGAGCCCGAAGGTTGATCATTTAAAGATTTTTTAATCTCAGAGATCTGGCTGACCAACAACCTGTTTGTGTCCTCTTGAGCTTTCATGAACTGCCTCAATAACTCATCAGATGATGGTTGTGGGGCTGGAATGGCTTGATGTTGATTAGGGAAATTTTGCATTCGGTTATTTTGATTATAACCTTGATGTTGAAAATTCCCTTGATTTGGATTACCATTTCCCTGAAAATGATTTCCTTGGTTGGAATTGTTTCGGTTAAAGTTTCCTTGGTGTTGGAAACCTTGATTTTGTCCAGAATTGAAATTCCCTTGGTGTTGATAACCTTGGTTCATTCGAGGTTGATTTTGGTTTCGGTTTTGCAAATTCTGGTTCTGATTAAAACCGGGTGGTCCTTGGTAGCTACTAGCTCGGTAACTTGGTTCTATTTGAGGACGGTATTGATTACCTCCCTGATTTGAAGTACCAGCTATAGCATTAACTTCAAATGGACTACCATCGGTGGCAGTACAGTCGTAGTATGCATGAGGACCACCACAAGTAATACAGACTTCCACTTTCTTCACTTCAGCTTGTGAAGGATTTTGTGTGAAAGTGACTTTCTTTTGGTTTGAGAGAACCAAAGCTTGAATAGCGTCCGTGAGTTTGTCAATCTTAGCATCGGTGCTAGAAGTACTCATGGGAGATGAAGTAGAAGGACCAGCACTAGCCTGAGAATGATATGGCTTTGTTCGTGCAGTACGGACCTTAGACTTATTTTCAATAATCTCTATGGCTTCTTTGATGGTTTTGCTCAAAAAGTTACCTCCAGAGGAGGCATTGAGAGAATCTTGGTCAGATTGGCTCACACCATTATAGAAAGTGTCGATTTGCATCAACTCGGTGAAACCATGATGAGGACATTTACGAAGCAATTCTTTGAAACGATCCCACGCGTTACTAAACGATTCATCAAATCTTTGTGTGAATTTGATGATTTCATTTTTAAGACTTGTCGTTTTAGACGGTGGAAAGAATTCGTTTACAAATTTTGTAACTAAGTCCTCCCATGTCTCAATTGAACGAGGGGGTTGTTTTTCAAGCCATATCCAGGCTTGTCCCTCGAGAGAAAATGGGAATAGAAGAAGTTTGATTGAGTTAGAAGGGATGTTCTTGTATTTGATGGTAGATGTAATCTTGTTAAACCATCGAATGTGAGCATGAGGATCATCCCTCTCAAAACCGTAGAATTGGCTTGAGGTTACAAGATTCAGTAACCCGGTTTTGAGCTCAAAACTTTCAGCTACAATAGCTGGAACAACAATGGCATCTCCATAACCCTCGATGGGTGCTTGGAGAAGCTCATTCATCGGCAAATCTGCCATGACGACAGGGTCAGTACGTTCCTCAGATACGACTGATGGGGCAGAACGTCTACGACGTCTTCGAGGTATGTTTCCAAGCTCACGGAGAGGGCTTGATGACCTAGAAGAACGAGTGCGCATGCACTAAGACGAGTCTAAGAATCCTTTATAGTGGAGGAAACTTAGAAAAGGGGTAAGAAGATTCTTTTTGGATTTTATTTGTTTTTGAAAAGTGAAGATGAAAACAAAAATTTTCAATTAAAATCAAGATCGAGAAAAAACACAAGTGAACTTAAACCAATAATCAACAGGCGTACGGTAGATCTTTAAAAGATAAACGCACAGAGTGGCGGAGAAGCAGAGGTGGGCAATTAAATGCTCCTTAAAAACCCGCTTCTTTCAGTCCGACAATTTAATGTCAGACTATCCTTAAACCTCCGTTATAGTTTGTTTATCAATTAAAGGTGAGCCGATATTCGCAAGTGATACAAAGACAAGTTTTAAATCTTTGGTTTGGGAACTTATTATGGCCGTACCCCCAGTTAGGTAGTACTTTGTCTTGGTTCTCGATGGTAAATTTTATTATTGTTATTTATTAAGCAAAGAAAACGGAAAATATTTTTGGTGTTTTTATTTTTTATTTGATAATATATATATAAAAGAAAAGAAAAATATTTTTGTTTTTTATATGGTTTAGGGAAGATTGAAATACGATATTTTTGGTACTCAATCTGTTAAATGAATTAACTTCACAAGTGTTTTGCTTTATATATGATGAATATACAAGAGAGAGAAGATATACACAGATTGGGTTTCAAAAACACGATACTGCAAAACGTTTAAAACACGCAGCACACCTCCCCGGCAGCGGCGCCAAAATTTGATCGGCCTCAAACAGTCAACTTAAATCAACCACGGATGTGGTCAAATAAAGTCAAACCAATTGAAGACAACTAACCAAGGGTATAGTGTTTTCCCGGGTCGTTATATCCCAACGAAGCGTGAAATTGTGTTTATAGACGGATTGTGATCAAGTGCAATTGAAGGGAAAAGTGTTTTGGAATTATTGAACTAAGAAAATAAAAGAGAATAGCTTAAAACAAGCTATGGAAATAAATAAAGGGAACCAAATTACTTAAAACGTACGTTTAACTTTAAATAAAAGTAAACGTACAAAATAAAAAGTGAGATTTAATAAATAAAAGGCCTACGGATATGAAAATTATATTTTTACAATCCTAATAATAAAAGAAAATTATTGGAAAAATAAAATTATTTATATGACTTATTAATTAATTATTATTAATTAAAAACTATTTTTAACTATTAAATAATTATCTAAAAAGTGAGAAAATAAGAAATAAACCTAGAAAAATGAAATTATGACTTAGATAAATCTAAAATATTATAAAACTTATTTTAAAACTGAAAATATATTTATTACACTTTTTATCTAATTATTATTAATTAATTACTATTTAATTATTATTTAAACTAATTAAAATTCTAATAAATACTAAATGATCAAAGAAAAATCTGAAAATTTTTCTATAAATATTATTAAGTAAATAGAAGCTAAGAAAATTATAAAAATGAAACTTTCTTAATTAAAATTTAAAAAGATAAATTCTATTAAATAGAAGCTATCACTATTTTTCTATTTTTATTTTTCTTGAGGTCTAAAAATATAATTATATTTTTCCTAGATTAAAAATGACAAAAGAAAATTATGAAAATTGTATTTATATTTTTCTGATTAAAATTCTATTTATTATGATTTAATTACTATTTTAAATATTTTTTTTAACTATTTTAAATTCTAATAAATACTAAACAAACTCAGAAAATTATGAAACTTTTTCTATAATTATCCTATGGTGACAGAAAGCTAAGAAAATTATAAAAACAGAAAGTGCTTAATTAAAAAGCAAAAAAATAAGCTAAAAAGCTCAAGCTTCTTAAATAGAAGCTATCACTTTCTTAAAAGTGGTTTTTATCTAAAACTTTCTACTACAAACTTATTACACTACTGAAAATAAAAAATTTTAATGAAGACAAAAAATTTAGAACTAAGAAAATAAGCAGTTTGAAGCTTAATGGCTTAACAGCCAAGCTTTTGAACTTGTGATTTTTCTTGATGAGCTAAAAGCTTGAAAATAAGCTAAGAACTTATGGAACAAAGATGAAATGGACTAAGACACTTGTAAATGAGCTAAAGGAACAAGGAAAAGCTAGGCCTATAAGCTAGAAAGCTCAAAATAAGCTTAAGCTTATTTTGGTCTGCTGAGGTGTTTGCAGGCACAGGGCAAAATGGCCCTTTTGCAGGCCTAGAGTAGAGGGCTCAAATGAGTTCTAAAAATCACAAGAAAATTCCTATATGGAGACAAGCTATGTGAGCTTATTAATCCAAAATTTCAGCTTTTGAGGGCTTATGGTGTGTGAATTAAAAATTCTACTAGGGTCTCTAAAAACCACAAGGACTGCTCAGTACATACTGAGCAGGTCTGTTTTGGTTTGTAGCTTTGTGCACAAGTATGAACTGGTTCTAAGACTTATGGTACTCACTAAGTGGACTATTATGAACTAAAAAATGCTAAAGTTATGGTCTAAATAAGCCTGTAGCTTATTAAGGCTTGTATGAGCTCACTGATGTCTGAAATTAACAAAATCAATTCAAACTTAGACTTTCTATTACTGAGGCCAACTAGAACTTCAAAACAGCTTGTTATGGCTTATTAAAGCTAGTTCAAAGTTGAGATTATGGTAATTCTACAGTAACAACTGATTTTGCCTATTGGACTGCCTTAAACCAAACACCCCTTTATGGGTTGTCTGTTTTGGTTTTGAACTGAAAAAGGGTAAATTAAGCTGAGATATTGAACTTTTATTGATTAATAACTTATATTAATGATATTGAGTAACTTACAAAGTATAAATAAGCAGTTATATAAGCTAAGCTAATTATGACTATTTTTGACTTTTTTTATGTGTTTTAAGTGAAAATGAAGAGACAAGCTATATAATACTGATTATACTAGTGAAATATGATTGTGAACTACTAATAAGCTAGAAATAATACAGATGAGCTACAAATAAGCTGATATACAGTAACTTAGAATATTAAGCAAAAATCACATAAAAGCTTACAACTGATTTTAGCTTGGGAACAAAGAACAAAGGACCAGAACCCTTCTAGCTTGTTCACACAAGCTAGAAAACCAATATAAGCCTTCCTTTATAGCTTATTTCACCCCAGACAGCTTATTTGACTCCCTTGTTGACTTCCATTGACTTTTCTTCAAACTTGGAATTAAGAACTGAATTGCACTAAATAAACTTACATAAAGCTATGTAGAGCTTATATAAGCTTATCACAAGGTTATTTGGAGCTTATGATGGTATTTTAAAGTAACTTAGAGCTTATACGGTTTAACTTGTAACTTGAAACTTAGATTAATATTGAACTGAGTACAATGATGCTTTAAACAAGAACAATTATATGAAAATAACTTTTATTGATCACTGGAACTTGAAAATACAAAAGTACATTGACTTGAAATAAAAATACGAGTAAACTAAAATTAACTACTACTTTTTCTAGTCTATTACAAGCTTATAAATACTAAAAATATCTGGGATAATCTCTGTCGACATCCATGATCATTTCCATACCCTTGGATTAGCTTGAATTCATCTCATTCGTTGATATGCATTTTTGGCGCCAAAAGTCATACAAGTAGTTTGAGCAGGTTTTTACAATTAAAGAAATTTGGTGATATGTGGAGGTGGAGGGGAGAGGTTAGACAGCTGGGGGGTGAGTTGGAAGGGTGAGGTGTAAAGGTTGAGTGGTTTCCGGTTTTAATGGTGGAAGGGTGGTTTTGGCGGGTTTGTGTGAGAGGGAGAAGGATTTGACTGGGTTTGACCCCAGTATTTAAATACTGGGGTGGGTTTGTTTTTGGATTCGGGTTTTATTTAAAAAGGTGGGCTGGGTTGGTTTTGTTTGGGCTTGGGTTTATAGTTTAAGGGTGGGCTGGGGTTTTTATTATATAAGGGTAGTGGGTTATTTGATTTGAATTTTGGGTTATTATTAAAACTTGGTCCGGTTGGTTTGTAAATAATCACAAGGACCATTTTTGTATTTTTGGATTTTTAGGGGTTGAAAGTGTAACTGTTTCAAAGTTATCCAAAGGACCAATCTTGTCAAGTGTGAATAGTACAAGGGTATAAAACATAATTTTCCATTTTTTAAAACACCCGGGGACTAATTTTGACTTTTTTCAAACTTGGGGGACCAAAGTTGTAATTTTGCAAACTTGAACCTTAAAGGACTAATCTTGACAACTTATGAATCCCCAAGGACCTTTGATGATATTTAACATGTTTTGAATAACCAGGGACTAGTTCTGCCAATTTGTGAAACTTCAGGGACTGAAAATGACAACTATGCAAACTTTGTTCGTTTTTCACTTGTTTTCAATCTTTTTGTTCCTGAGTCAAATAAAAACACATTTTATGATATTTTCTGCATTTTGAAGCATATCTGCATGTTTTTAAATGATTTTGCAGATAAAATGTGACAGAAATGATGAGTATTTTGGACACTCATCAGTCATGCATATCGAAAAAAATGTGTTGGAGAGTATCTTGAACACCTTGTTAATGAATGACAAATCTAAAGACACCGCGAAGGCAAGACAAGATTTGCAAGCTCTGGGCATTCGACAGGAGTTGTGGCTCGGAAACAAACAAAACGGGAAGTGCTTGAAGCCTCATGCAAAGTACTCCTTCACACCCGATAAAAGAAAACTCTTCTGTCAATACATCAAAACAGTTAAACTACCAGATGGCTTCGGATCCAAGTTCAAGTCAAAAGTGACCAAAGATGATAACAGTATAACGGGCATGAAGTCTCATGACTGTCATATAATGATGCAACGGTTACTTCCTTATGGACTTCAGCAATACTTGGACGCACAGACTTATACACCATTGATCGAGCTTTGTTTCTTCTTTAAGCAAATTTGCGCCCGAACTTTGATGGTGAAAGACATGGTGAAAGCTAAAGACCAGTTGATCAATATTTTGTGCAGTCTCGAGCAAATATATCCTCCTGCTTTTTTTGACATTATGATTCACTTGGTTATGCATTTACCTGAAGAGGCTATTAAAGGCGGGCCTGTTTCATTCCCGTGGATGTATCCATTTAAAAGATACATGAAGAAGCTTAAAAACTATGTCCGAAATAAAGCTAAGCCGGAGGGTTCAATAGCGGAGGGTTATGTTGCAGATGAAGCATTAACTTTCTGTTCTCGTTATTTTCGTGGTATTGGGACAAAATTTAATCATCCCGCTGCATCTCAGGACCGTCCTCGCCCAACAAGTGATTTCCAGGTGTTCCGATCACTATGTACCAATTCTGGTAAAGAGACATTGATTAAGTTAGGTCTCCAAGAAATGAAGAGAGTGATATGGTATGTACTTCACAACAGTCCTGAGATCGACAAGTACATGGACGAGTTCGAGAGGTATGCGTTTATATTTTGAAATTTCTGTTTCCCAAGTTATCTTTTCGATTTAATCTAATATCATGAACATTTTCAGGGAATTTCCTGATATCGACATGCAACAAGCATTTCCAAGCTGGTTTGAGACGAAGGTAAACTTATTGTATGTATTTCCATGTATAAATAACGACTATTACTCATCTCCATCTATTCTTATCTTTTTTCATAGATCCGTAAACTTTACATAGCCGATGACCCAAGCTGTACTCCCGACTTATTCGCTTTGGCTTGTGGACCATCACCGACCCTAATCTCAGTCAACTCTTGCGTAGTCAACGGTGTGAGGTTTGTCGTACACAGCCGCGATGTAAAACGTATAACTCAGAACAGCGGAATTTGTTCACCTGGTGAGAAGGAGGGAGAAATGTATTATGGTCAGCTAGAAGAAATTCTGGAGTTCGCATATTCCCAGTTTAAAGTTGTGTTGTTTCGAGTTAAGTGGTTCGACTTAAGCAACAAAAACCGTAGAGTCCAACGTTTTACCACTAGAAACAACATGACACAAATTTTGGCATGTAGCTATGCGTTCGAAGATCAACCTTACATTCTCGCAACACAAGTAAAACAAGTCTTCTACCTTGAAGATCCTGCCAGACGACCACTCCATTGGAAGGTCGTCCAAGAAGTAAATCACAACACAACCTGGGATGTCATCGTGGTAGAAGACGATGATGATGTGATACATGGCAACAACTCATCCGATCTCCAACTATCTGCTAATTTGAATGATTTGGAACTTGAAACCTTAAATATCGATGGTGAATCAACGTTAGTTGAGGCACCACCACCAATCATTCCTGTTGATGACGACGATGATTTTATTGATGATGAAGACGACGATCCTTATGATTTAGTATATTCTGATAATGAAGTCGCAAACAATTCTGATGATGAAGTTGAAGTTGCGACTAATGTTGTTTATGATAGTGATTGTGATTGTGCAGATTGATCTTAAAATGTAACTTGTAAAACGACACTTATTTTAATGAAATTGTTATGGATTGTTTAAAAGTGTATATTTCTTTTGAATGTGTATGTATTTGAATGTGTGCATGCTTATGTTAATTTGTTCCCGAATTTCTATATGTTACTCAACTTGTACTTTTACAGATGGCAGCAGCAGTTGCGCGCAGTCATGGTGGTGACGGTGCCAGTGATCCACCACCTTCCCCTACCCGTCAGATTGAGGGCGGGCACCGTGCTGGTGGTAAGAATTTCTAGATTACATATATATATGTATATATATACACATATTATGTATATATATAGATATATGTGTATATATATATACATATATCTATATATGTATATATATACATATATCTATATTTTTGTGTGATTATATATATATATATATATATATATATATATATATATATATATATATATATAATAATATATATTTATATATGGGATATTATGAGAAGGGGTCTTAAAATGAGAAGGGTGGGAAGGATTGTGGGAGTGACATGTGTCACTTTGCCACATCATCATTTCGCCAAAAATTTTACTGCATCGTGATGCAGTAAAAATTTTGGCGGGAAAATTTTTTTTTCCCGCAAAAAAAAAAAATTTTTTTTTGGGCAAAAAATTTTTTTTTTCCCTGCCAAAATTTTTACTGCATCGTGATCGTACGGAGCAGTAAAAATTTATACTGCATCGTGATGCAGTAACCATAATGAAGTAAAAAAATATACTGCATCGTGATGCAGTAACCGTAATGCAGTAAAAATTTATACTGCATCGTGATGCAGTAAAAATTTTGGCGGGAAAAAAAAATTTTTTTTGCCAAAAAAAAAAATTTTTTTTTTGGCGGGAAAAATAAAATTTTCCCGCCAAAATTTTTACTGCATCACGATGCAGTAACCGTGATGTGGCATGATGATGTGGCATGGGGATGACACATGTCACTCCCACAATCCTTCCTACTCTTCTCATTGTATCCCTACCCTATATATATATATATATATATATATATAGGGTTAATACATACAAATGTCACTCAAGTTTATCAAAATTTTGAAAAAAGTCACTATACTTTTTTTTGTTTGAATTAGGTTACCCATGTATACGGGTTTGTTGAATTAGGTTACTTTGTTGAATTTTGGTTGAAAAATGTTACAAAAACAGTCCTTGTCGTTAGTCGGCGTCACGGAATTAGTCCCTAGACCACTATTTCGGTTAGTTTGACCGTTTTTCGTTACGAAATTAGTCCCTAGACCTCTATATCGGTTAGTTTGACCGTTTGTCGTCACGGAATTAGTCCCTAGACAACTATTTCGGTTAGTTTGACCGTTTTTCTTACGTTTTCGTTAGTTTTCTTATGTTTTCATACGTTTTCGATTATTTTCTTAACTTTTCACACATTAAGCGACCTTTTTCGAAATTATTTTTTTTTTCGAAATTAATTTTTTTTCGAAATTATTTTTTTTTAATTTCGAAATTAAATTTTTAGAAAAACTAATTTTTTTTTCGAAATTAATTTAATTTCGAAAAAAAATTTAATTTAGAAAAATAAATTTAATTTCGAAAAAAATTAGTTTTTCTAAAAATTTAATTTCGAAAAAAAATTAATTTCGAAAAAAAATTAATTTCGAAAAAATAT
Source organism: Artemisia tridentata subsp. tridentata (assembly GCA_021014915.2). NCBI lineage: Eukaryota > Viridiplantae > Streptophyta > Magnoliopsida > Asterales > Asteraceae > Artemisia > Artemisia tridentata. The sequence goes on from CP139501.1 coordinate 86,257,797, forward strand.
TAATTTCGAAAAAAAAATTAATTTCGAAAAAAATTAGTTTTTCTAAAAATTTAATTTCGAAAAAAAATTAATTTCGAAAAAAAAATTATTTTTTTCGAAAAAAAATTAATTTCGAAAAAAATAATTTTTCTAAAAAAATTAATTTCGAAAAAGGTCGCTTAATGTGTGAAAAGTTAAGAAAATAAGCGAAAACGTATGAAAACATAAGAAAACTAACGAAAACGTAAGAAAAACGATCAAACTAACCGAAATAGTTGTCTAGGGACTAATTCCATGACGACAAACGGTCAAACTAACCGATATAGAGGTCTAGGGACTAATTTCGTAACGAAAAACGGTCAAACTAACCGAAATAGTGGTCTAGGGACTAATTCCGTGACGCCCGACTAACGACAAGGACCGTTTTAAACTTAAAATCTAACAAATGTCGAAGTAGTAACCTAATTCACAACTGTACATGGGTAACCTAATTCAACAAACCCGTATACATGGGTAACCTAATTCAAACAAAAAAAAGTATATTGACTTTTTTCAAAATTTTGGGAAACTTGAGTGACATTTGTATGTATTAACCCATATATATATATATATAATATATATATATATATATATATATATATATATATATATATATATATATATATATATATATATATATATATATAAGTTACTTTATGACGTTTCCACTCACTCCAATTGCAGGATCAGGGCGACCCCGCCGAGGAGGTCGGGCCAGGGGGGGGAGGCAGGGGAGGCAGGGGTAGGGGAGATCAGAGTGGCGGTAGGCAGCGCCCATGCGAAGAAAATAAGAATGTGAAGCTCAAGAACGCCGTGAGAGATGGTGGCCCACAGTCGATTGAGTTTGAGATTGGTGATAAGGGGACTTACACTCATGTGGGCCAGAACTCGGCATGGTTTAGCAATTATGTCGGCGAGCTCATTCGGCGGCTGCCGCTCTCCTATGCCTCCTGGTACGATATAGAACCGGAGAAGACGGCTGACTTCCTTCCACAGCTCGGGGTCAGTTATTTCATTTTCCTTTTATATAAATTGTTATGTTATGGTGTTTATTTATTTAAATGTGCATATTTATTTAAATTTGTTTATTTATTTATATCTCTATATTTAATTATTTGAATGTGTACATTTATTAAAATTTGTTTATTTATTTATATCTTTATATTAATTTTAACTATATTTGATTGCAGCTTATGTTCGATTTGGAACGCCACAGGAGCAGACCAGACTGGGATACCATTCGCTCGGGCGCTCACATCGTATTTCGCTAGTCGATACCGTGACAATAAATATGATATGAAACGCGATTACTTTACAAGAAAGGGTGGGGCTGCTAGAGTGGAAGAGATCAGAAGAAATCCTCCTCCGAGCTTAGAGATGTCTGAGTGGAACAAGTATGTCGATTTGTACATGTCGGAGGCGGCCCAGAAAAGATCGGCTGTGAACAAAGAGAATCGAAAGAAGAACAAGATTCTCAGCCGCCACGGTTCGAAGTCATTTGCGGCATCTCGACACGAATATGTAAGACACATTTTATTTTTATAAGATTATTTAATTTTAATAATATATTAATTAAAATTATTTATACTAAGTAAAATATATATGGTGTTTGATTTGTCATTTTAATTTGTTTCATCCTATATGCATGTGTATATATTTATACAGTTTGAGAGGAGTCAGGACCACCAGTATCCGTCCATGTTCGATACATATCTTGACACCCACTGCAAGAATGGTGCATGGTTGCAGGATGAGGCTAGAGCTCGGTTTGTAAGTATCGTTTTTTATTTATTTATTTATTTTTTTCCAAACACGCACTTAGTGATTTATTGAAACATAATCTAGTAATTAACCCGACTAATATATTAATTTTCTCATTTTTATTCAACTACACAGGAAGAGATGGTCCGGCTGAGGCAGCCTAGATCTGATATGCCGGCAGACGAGCCGTGCCTCACAGAGGAGGAGATATTTGCTCGGGTGATCGGGGGAAAGCAGCGTGGTCATATACCCGACGTCGGCAGGGTGGTTCCCTACTTGAAGAGGCCACGGGTAGACATGCCGCCTCCAGCTCCACCAGGTATGTACAGTTGAATAATATTAAATGACGCATCTTATATATGTATTGAAATGACCGTTTTTAAATTTTTATTATTTCGTTTATAGGTACGTCCGAGCTTAAAGGGAAGCTTGCTGAAGCTACGGGGCAGATTGATAAATTTAAAAAGAGTCTGGCTGAAGCTGAGAAAAAGAGGAAAAAAGAGAAGAAGAAAGCTAAGAAAACTGAGAAGAAGCTCGAGTTGTTGACACGTTATATCTCGAGGAACCAAGACTGGGACGCGTTTCTTACCTAGGTTGGTTCTCGAGGTGACGCTGGAGGCTGCAGTGGGAGCGGCGCGGGAGGGAGCGGCTCAGGCGCGGGAGGGAGCGGCTCAGGAACTCTCGCGAGTGGCTCAGGCGGCGAGAGTGGCTCTAGCAGCGGGAGTGGCTCTAGCAGCGGGAGTGATGATGATGATCCTGATGACGACGATGGGCTGTAGAGGTATTATTTTGTGTTGTTTTGTCTCTGGAACTATATTTTTGACGACCCCAATCTTATTATCTTTGAACACTTAGGATATTGCAACATTTGTACATATAGTAGCTAGGTTTAGCGATTATAACACCCATTTTGTAAACTTTATGATGTATTTTGAGGGTGTTATAATGTTTATGGCCGTTTTGTAAAGTTTATGGCCGTTTTGTAAAGTTTATTAAGTGTTTAGTGGTTATATATAGCCGTTTTAGCCGTTATAAACTTTATAGCCGTTTTAGCCGTTGTTTGTATTGGAATGTGTGGTTTATAACAGCAGGATTGAAACTGGAATTGGTAGATTTTTGCTGCACATTTTTGCGGCAAAAATCTGGGCAGTGCAGCTGGCAGCTGCAATATAACTTCCATACCGACGCCATGTCGTCGGTAGAATAATGCATATGTTTGATATTTCAAACTTTACCGACCAAATGACGTCGGCAAAATTTTGCAATTTGTTGACTTTTCGTTGAGTATTGCAAACGATACCGACAAAAGGGCGTCGGCAACATTTACATTAATATTTGACTTTCTTTGACTTTATTTAGTTAATCTAATTAAGGCATTAAATATTTATTATGTTACCGACGACTCGGCGTCGGTAACAAATTGTCGAACAAAAACAAACGTTTGACCGAAAAACATGTGGGTCCCACTCTGTCGTCGGCGTCATTCGTCGGTATGGACGTTGCCGACGTGGCTCTGTCGACTAGTTGTTGCCGACGACATGACGTCGAGAAGGTATGTTGCGGACGTCATGACGTCGGCGAGGTTGAAAAAAAGTCGACGCCGGAGCGTCTGAATGTACTAGTGAGCATATTAGCATAATATGTGTAATATATATTAATGCTTACATCTTTGGCTTTGTATATGTACAACTGAAAGCTTGCACCTCCCATAAGATGATATTTAGTTAATTGAATATCAAAGGAAAATAATGTCTTGAATAACCAATAAAAAAATTCCTGTTATTTCAGAAACACATATTTGCATGAGTGCGACAAAAGATCTAATTGATTTAATTTCTGTTATTTCAAAAAAATTTCTACTGGACACAGATATATACATAAGCAAAACACATATTCGCAGGAGTGCGGCCAAAGATCTAATATATTGATCTAATTTTTGGAGAAGTCTTATAGATTTCTGTTATTTCAGATACACTGACCAGAAACTAACGTGAAATGTTTCATTGTCCAAACTGATTTTTCGACCAGGCCGGCCCAATTGCTTGGCTTTCTCCCTTATTCTTATTGACTGATAGATTTAGAAGTCCATTTCAAGCCTAGTAGATAGTACTTTTCTTCAGTATGTTAAATTTTAGGTCTATACAATTGCCCAATATGAGGCCCAGTTGAAGACTCAATATTCTCAATGCCAACACACCACACGGCCTACCCATGTTGCAGTATCATATCTAGCTGTCTAAACTCGCTTCACCAGAATGTTTCTTATCCAAATCTTTAGCCGTAATTGATATTGGATTCAACTTGATTAAGAGAGTTAAATTAATGACATTGAGACTTTTCTTTTCTTCTAAGCAACCGGGTACTCTAACGAAAACTTCATTTTTCCACACTTTATTCTATAAGTTTTATATGGTATGAAAATGTTTCAAGTTGTTTGCACTTATAAAAGTATCAGTTGCTATTATATTTTAGACAATTACACAGCAAAATGTAAGGTTTTTGGTGCCTGATAACAAATCTTGTTGCAGAGTTAAGGATCCATAACGTTAAATAAACCCCTAATGTTTTTATAATAACCTCATGCAGCTCATATTAACAAACAAAAAATGTACAAGTCATTGCGGAATGAACATGAAACGGGACACGATTTGAGTAACCATCAGATTTTCTATATATTTGTGTTTCTACATTTACAAAAACATAGGCCTATATATTTACTGAAATTAGTATGCCCAGACTATTACATTTAATGAGTGAAGTAGCTAGAGAGAGCGAATATTGAGAAGGGAAACTCTTGTTTTGATCAAGGTCCTAAACATGCACTCTAAACTGTTCTCAATTATTTCAATATGGGATTCCAAAGCCTCATTTGACATTTGAGGCTGATCTAAACTTGCTCTTTTCCCTTTGTGGATAAGATTTGAAACTACTGACCATCTCGTAGAACATGGTTTCGATACAAATATGGACTTAAGCGACAAGAGTGATCCAAATATGGTAACACTCAATGAACTAGTATCTCTGAGTGATCTAATCACAGATGAGAGGTGGTGATCCAGATCTAAGAGTGCAAGGCTCCCAATCTTGTTATCAACTTGCTTTAGGGTCAAAAGTGTTTTTTTGGCTTCATTTATTTTCTTGAGTGAGGAAGAATTGAAGTTCAGACCCTCCTTTTTCCTTCTAAGAGCTGACTGAGTATTTCGTACGTGGTCTTTTACCTGTTCCATGGCATCTTTTATAGAGCCACAGACATCCAAAAGACTCATTGATTGATCCAGTAACTCATCCACCAATTTCTCATCCTTTTTTTGAGAAAGGGATTGTTGGATCTGTGGCAAAGTTAGAAGATCATTAACAGATACATACAATCTTTCTAGCCCCGCTAGAGAACCGCAGACTGTACCTACGGTGGCCAAAGAAGATGAATTTCTTTTGAGATAAGCTAGCTCCTCTTCAACCTGAAGAGTGCTAGGGTGTGATCTGCTAGGCAAACTAATGGATCGGACATGGCGCCCACTGGTGGATGGTGAAGGATAAGTGAATGAAGAAGCCATTTTATACTTTTAGGTAAATGATTTCTGATGTTTGTTATGAGATAAGAGGCTTCAGGGTTTGTCTATTTATACACGAACTTGACATTAAGATATAGTTAATCACAATATTGAAGAAGCGTGCGCATGCTCAGATACCGCTGGCAATGTCCCTGGTTAGCAAACAAAAGTCTGAAGTTGTTTATTGGCATTAGTTAATGAGCAAGCAGTGAGATTCTATTTTTCATGTATCTTGGAGTTGTTCACCAGCCACGTCTTCTTACGTGTTGATGGGGACGCGTATCTTGTCTTCTGGGTTTTAAAATGTCATATATCCATGTGGCCTACCTGTCAAGCCACGTTTTTCATGAATATCAGTTGATTCCTCCTTAAATATGTGTATTTCTTATTTGTTACTAATTTCTGACCACTAAATTAAGATGTATACCGCATGATTCATCATTATTTGTTACCAAAGTTTCAAGCTCTTACATATATTACTAAATTAGATTCTAAAGTATTAGATGTGCCAGTTCACCGTCTACACAAACTCGTAAATATATCAAGAATTTATATCTTATCTGAGTATCAAATTTGTCCACCTATTTCAAGAGGTCGAACAAGAAAAATAATACAAAATATCAGAGACATCTTACTTATCAGGTGTATTGCATAATAGTCTGCTGATCATATGTTGATTTTCCTGGTGGTACATTTACTAATTACATGTATTACATGATATGTAGTCATCTGATATTTTGGTTTCGGGTGCTCTGCTTTACCAACTCCTTGAAGTGTCAACTCATCTGTGACGTCCATTAATAATATATAAGTTTCTCTGGGCTGTTAGATATTGGGGTAGCCAGCATGCTACCATGGAATGTTGTGATGTACGTTCTCAAACATTCTCTCGTATTTGTAATCCTTTGTTCCCATTCAAAATTGAGTATTTCATGAGTTTTATCACCCCTGGTGCTTGTTGTGAAACCCTTCAAATGATGAATATATGAAAATGTTATAGCACTAATTAATATGAGCTTTAAGTAATGAATACCTAACATGTTCTATGCCCATAGAGGTGGCTAAAACGTTGAGGCTCGATGATAATAGTTGAAATTTGGAACCAATATCCATACTAATGATCCATACATAAGTATCTCAAAGAAGTTTAGTAGTAATATCTATCAGCACGAGCTGCAGGTTCCAGATTATAGCTGTATTAAATTTTTCATCCAAAGCTTTGTTAATGTGTACATAAATTTTCTGTAAAGATATAGCTTGGGTTCTTATTGTAGTTGAGTTGGATAGTCTATGTTCTGAGTGAACCACAGGCTTTGGAGTTGTTGTATACAGTATATAATTTCAGACTTCATGTTACAAACCAAAAAGTAACCTGGCGCATATTTGAACACAAATATAAAGGAAGTTGCTTTTTAGTCATTGAACAATATATGTGTTAATATAACCTATCTTGTTTAAATTTTACATATAGAAATATACATGGGTATCAATTGTACACTTTACATGGTCAAAAAACTTGGCTCTGTTCACCAAAAATTATGTACTTCAAACGATTAGTGAGATAAAATATTTAGTAGGGAAGTCCGTGTTCTGATCAATCTCCTGAACATGCACTCCAAACCACTCTCAATGCCTTCAATCTTGTAATCTAAAGCCTCAATACAAATCGGAGGTTGATCTTTGCTAACTGCCTATCCTTTCTGATGTAGACTAAATAACAAGATAACACAAATCGGACCTGTTGATTCAAAAGAATACCAGGAACGATTCTACCAATAATCGTTGATTCAATAGAATGCCGACTATTAGAATTCTTAGCAAGAAAACTGCCAAAAATAAACTTTTGATATTTCTTTGAACTGCCTATTCCACATTACAAAGGAACACTTAAATAAAGATACAAAACTGAAATGGGTCCTAAAAGACAAACGGGCCGAAAGTTATTGCAAAAACAAAATCAAAAAAAAACCCGAAAAAACATTAAAATGCAAATAACTCATAAAATAAAGTGTTTCGGGGCTCGAAAGTTCCGTAAACCGACAAAGTCATTTACCACAACGTGCTCCTCGTTCCAAGCTTCGAATCGACTGGTCATGGGCCTGAAACGGAGCCCCGTAGCCCAAGTTATGCCCATTTTAGTGAAGCCCTTTTCCTCACGCGATCTTGGGCATCTAGAAACAAAAGGGCCCGTTCTTCCACACTTGGGCCTGCATCACTTTCTGAATAAATTTCGAGACTTTGGACCACTTTGACAATCCAAAAACCGAAATACTGATTTCACTAACGTCTCTTAGTACTCGTATCACTGAAGAGAGATATGGGTCAAGATTCAAGGGTTTTGAACCGTAAATATGATCGATTTGCTTCATATCTGCAATACTTCTATTGGCGTCCTTCCTCAGTTTTTTTAGGAAAGAAGCATCTATGATGAAATCACCCTTTCTTCTACGTAGTGCTGATTGAACATCTCTTACATGTTCCTTCACTTGCGTAACTAAGTCTCTAACAGAGCCACAAATGTCTAAAAGCCTCATCGATCTATCTCGCAACTCATCAACCAATTTTTCATGTTGATGGTGAGAAAGAGCTTGTTGGGATAGTGGCAAACATAGAAGATTGTCAACACATGTGTACAATCTATCCAGACTTGTTAGGCCTGTGCAAATTGTTTCTGCGTCAGGAATACATGAGATGGATGCTTCCAATGTTTTGACACTAGTGAGCTCCTCTTCGACTTGAAGAGTCTTGGGGTGTGATCGGGTTGGCAAACTAATTGATCGCATGTGTTAGCTTTAAAGTTTTGTCATATGTGAGAATTGCACTTTTTTCTTTGTATAAGGACTAGTTTAGGCATTAGTGCTAAGTTAGTCATGTATTTTTGTAATAAATACCTTCCTATTCACAACTAGGAAGGTGGGGATTCACTTGTAACTTGGAGGTGTGTGTGTTTTCTTTACTTCTCTCTCTAGAAAACATACACACCTCCCCCAATCAATAAACCGGTTCTATCATGTTTAATCTTTAGTTCGTGTTTCCCTACCTCCATAACGTGATTCTTGGTATCTACAATTGGTATCAGAGCTAACCGGGTGGCTAAACGTGTGTTTTTGAGGTAACAAATGTGATTTATGGTGTGTATTATCTCGTTACTGTTCATCAGTCGAGTTCTTGAAGTTTGTTTGTGCTCGATTTGTGCTTATTAGAACCATCAGTTGCGTTTTTTGGTTTATAAAAACGTGCGTTGTTGTGTTCTTTCTTGGAATCGTACGCAAAATCAAGGTTAAAAGGTTGTGTTTATCGACTTGGTTTGTGAAGTTGTAAGTGCTAATCACTCAAATCTTGTTTTAAAGTGTTGGATTCTTGTGGTGTTCTAAGTCTCTAGATCGACACAAGATAAAAGGATTGAGCAAGATTTGTTTTTGACTAATCATTATTTTTTGCGTGTCATTATTGCTCAAAAAAAATAATTGAGTTGAGTTGGTCAAAGTTGGTGAAAGTTAGTAGCATGGGCATAGCAGTGGGCAAGTGACAAAAGGACAAGAGTGGTTGAGCTGCCATTTATCGCAAATCAGGGGGCAGCAGTCACTTATCGCAATTCAGAAATATCGCAATCTTGTATAAGATTGCGATAGGAGCTTTTATCGAAATTGCAATTTCGACAATTCTATCGAAATTGCAAAATCTGTCTTTTATCGCAATTGGCCCAACTCTATCGCAAATCAACTTCGATAAAATTATCGCAATTGGCCTTGTTAGTTTATCGAAATTGAAAGTCACCTTATCGCAAATGGTGTCCGACAACTCTATCGCAAATGGTGGCAGACAACCTTATCGCAATTGTGTCCGAGAACTTTATCGCAATTATATATCGGACATCTTATCGCAATTGCAAAAAAAAAAAATAATAATAATAAATAAACAATAAAAATTAAAAAAAAATTAAATTTTTGGCGGGAAAAATTGAGTAAAATTTAAATTTGAGGAATGACTTAACGGTCAATTTTTACGCGAGATTCAAATTCTGGTACAAGGGTGAAAATTTTGGCCCAAAATTCGAATTTTTCGAGGAATTTTTGGCGTAAAAATTTTTTAAACTCAAATTTTTCCTGCATCATTAGAATGTCATTTTATGGCATATTTCACACCAAAATCACAAATGATATTTCTGGTATAAATCCTCAAATCCTACCAAGTATAGCCAAAAAGATCCTGATCAAGATTCACAATCAAATGACAATGGCTAAATTATCAACTGCGACTACAAGGATGATTCATTATTACTTATTTGAAGTTGAAGTGGAATATCTCGGGTACGTGTACTTAGTATCTTGAAGATATCGGGGTTGGTTGGATGCATGATTCTTCGAGATCCTTGCTCGATCTTAAACGGCTCACAGAGCATTCGATGATTAAGTCTTGACTTATCTAGTTTTCATAGGTCAAGGGGTGGATGGACGAAGAACTAGTTAACTATCACTTAAAGGAGATACGTTGTAGTACTCAGTGTCACACAAATATGTGGATAATTCAAGAGATGTTCATATACTATTAAGGAAGGTTGGATGGGTATATGAAACGACCTATGCTTAAAGGAGTTACGTTGTAGTGCTCAGTATAGGTACTTAGTCATACAACAGTGCAAGTTTAAGTCACAAATTTGGGTTATTTTACTTTAGTCTCAAGTTCGTCATAGTGGGTTTTCTCCATCAGTAGTCACTACATGAAGCCGTTGTTTTTGATACAGGAGGTAGATTGGGTATATCGACATCTTCTCACGGGCTGATATGATTCCTGATAAAGGGCTTCCAGTTTGTATTTCACGTACACATCAGTATGCTGATTCCGATAAATCGTAACCAGCAGGGGAGAGAAATGTACTGGTTGATCTCTCATGGGAAAAATAACTGGGATGCATTTGGTGAGATAAAGATGTTGATACTATATTCCCCCGAACAGATTCAGAGCACTCAGGGCACTCATTAAATGAGGTTGTCAGTTTGGGGGAGAGCACTCAGGGCACTCTGAATTAAACCCTAATTAGATTTGCTCACATGGTTCGTCTGCAAGTAAAGAAATGAAAGCTGAGAAGATTCTGCAAGCTGAACGAAGTAATGAAGTTTGAAGACTATTCTCTGTGCTTATGGTTTATATTTTACTTGTAGGGAACATTGTAAGCAATTCCCATATGACATCAATTTGGGGAGAGATTGTTAGCTTTAAAGTTTTGTCATATGTGGGAATTGCACTTCTTTCTTTGTACAAGGACTAGTTTAGGCATTAGTGCTAAGTTAGTCATGTATTCTTGTAATAAATACATTCCTAGTCACAACTAGGACGGTGAGGATTCACTTGTAACTTGGAGGTGTGTGTGTTTTCTTTACTTCTCTCTCTAGAAAACATACACACCTCTCCCAATCAATAAACCGGTTCTATCATGTTTAATCTTTAGTTCGTGTTTCCCCAACCTCCATAACGTGATTCTTGGTATCTACAACATGGCTTGACGATTCTTGCACAATGAAGATGATGAGAAAGCCATTTTTTAATTGGTTAATGTTTTGGATGATAAATGAAATTTTGGATTGGTTTCTATTTATACAAACACAAGTTGGCATAAATTAATCACAAGAATCTTAAAAGCATGTGAAACCACATGTGCAATCCTTTTAAACCGCTGAACTTTGCATCTAAATCGGCCTACATATTTCTGATTTCATCGTTGGCATTTGGTGAGATTGAAGTAAAGAAACTAACGTGAAAAACAAGGGTATTTAATTTAAGTATGCCCACGTATGGCTTGTCTCGTTGTCTCGTTACACGTGAAAGGAATATGATATGTCTTCGGCAGTTATTATACACGAGTGGCTCCAAATTGCATGTGATTGAAACTTCATATTTAATGCTATGAGATACTCCCTTCCTCCCAAAAATATGATCGCAAATCATTTAGTTTAATAAAAGCATTAACCAATGATCTTTTACTGAAAGAACACTTAAATAGATACAACAGAAACAAAATGGGGCTTGATACCAGAGAGATTATATATGCCCGCACGTTGTGCCTGCAATCCATTCGTCACTGTAATCATATATGACCTTTTGAAGTTATACATATATGATTTTGATTTGATAATTTTGTACGTGATCCATTTGCTATATGCATTATTTTCTTACATGCATATAATTAGTGGACCACATTATTAGACTAAATTAGCTATTGTATGGTTATTTAGCCCATATTGTATATGTTCTATAGGGCTTGGCAGAAGCATGCTTAACCTCGTAGTCTAATGATAATTCACACATCCTAAGCCAAAATAGTGTCTAATACATTCTTCGAGCTCTCAACATGTTAGCCTTTAAAGTTATGTTATAGTCGGGAATTGCAATAGCATTTAAGTACAAAGGCTAGTTTAGACAATAGTGCTAAGTTAGACTTGTATTCTTGTAATAAATACCTTCCTAGTCACAACTAGGAAGGTGGGATTCTCATTGTAACCTTGAGGTGTGTATGTTTTCTTTACTTTCTCTCACTAGAAAACATACACACCTCCCCATTCAATAATCTAATTCTACCATGTTTAACCTTTATTTCGAGTTTCCCCGACCTCCTGAATACGTGTTTTTAATCATTACAATTGGTATCAAGAGCTAACCAGGGGCGAATCGTGGTGTTTTGAGGTGAGAAAAACGTGATTTGTGGTGTGTTTTTAGCTCGGTTACTGTTCATCAGCCGAGTTTTGGTTGTTTTTCATCGAATCTTATATTCAAAAAATCTAGTGTTATTGCGGTAAAAGGTTAGATCTTGTATCGAAAAATATTTAAAAGTAAAAATAGGCGATAAAGGTTCGACCTTTACTAGTTATTACAGGTTTTTGAAGTGTTTTGATCGTGAAAAAAAAAAGGGATTCAAAGATTGTTAGTGACTCGCTTTTGGGATCTTCATCGAAGTGCTACTACATCGAAATTCTTGTATAAGAATTTAGATAAGAGTGGTTGGATCTCAATTATTGGCTCAATTATTGGAGTGTCAAAAAGTCAAGAGTGGTTGGATCTATCGCAATTGTGGACCTTATCGAAATTGTGGAAAAGCCATTTCATCGCAATTGTTCAAATTTCATCGCAATTGTCAAAGCTGCTTTCCATCGCAATTGTTCAAACTTCATCGCAATTGTCCCAGATTCCATCGCAATTGTTCGAGTTTTATCGCAATTGTCCGAGCAAAGTTCCATCGCAATTGTAACAAGCTTTATCGCAATTGTCACGAGGTCCATCGCAATTGTCCCAGTGATGCGTGGTTTTGTAACCTTACAACAGGTTTTACCTCTCGAGGGATCTCAAGAGGCTTACAACCCCACCAGGCAGTGTACCTGACCGATGTAGTATAGTGTAGTGGTAAGTACGGGGGATTGATCGTTCTCCACAGGGAATATTGTTCGTTAGGTATGAAAAACTACTCTAATAGGTCTAAAGGTTGAGGAAGATTCTTTTTTATGTTTTTATATTTTTATGAAAGCAAGTAAAATCTCGGTTTTGAAAGAGTGGGCGGAATTAGTTGCTAGTCAACTAACCCAAATTACTACGAATGCAAATAAAATAAAATAACAAAAATGAAAATGTGGTGAGAAACTTATGTGTAAGAAATGTGTTTACTTAGATTTCCTTACTCCCTAACTATCTTTTACCGGTTAATTAGTGTGTATTAGTCGCGTGGATGACGGGTGTATTCCTTAATACCATTCGTGGGGTGGCGTACTTACTTCCCCAACTCTACAAGCTCCTACTTCACTCCTATGTCGAGCCGGCTAGGAAGCTCCTAACATGGGATCACTAGAATTCGCTTGTGCATTAAATACAACCATAAAAACCTTTAGTACGCATTTGGTTCATGTTTCTTAAGACGTTCAAGCAAGTTACCGAATAGGAAGTTAGCCAGTTTTCTTAAGCCTAACATAGATAAACAATCATCCAATACAACTAATAACACACTAACAACCAATAATCAATAGCTAGGTTTCATTAGATCTAAGCAAACACAAGATAAATTTAGCCTAACATGTTAATCAAAAGACAAGAATAAGATAAAATCAAACAACACATAGACATATTGAATGATTAATTGATAACTTATCTTCAATGTAACATGGAAGATCTCAAGGCAAAAAGCCTTGAAAAAGAAGCTGAATTCGTCTTAGGGTTTTCTCCCAAAATTCCACACACTAAGCTCTCCCTAATGACAAAAAATTAGAAAACTATATATAGACTTTTGCATCTGACGGCGTCACCTTATGGAGTGTGACGCCGTCACCTCGCCGCTTCTAGGGTTCCCGGATGACCTTCTTGACGCCGTCCCTCTTTAGCTCTTCAAAAATCCATTCTGGCTTATCAAGGCTTGACGCCGTCAGCTCGTGAACGTGACGCCGTCCCCTTATGATTTAAGCCGTGACGCCCTTGATCAAGTTAAAGCGTGACGCCGTCAGAATTCACATGCTATTTTCACTGGCTCATCATGAGTAAATTTCACGTCCAACTTTTCTTGCCAAGGCATGACGCCGTCCAGAGTAAAGTCTGACGCCGTCAAGAGTAACTTTTAGCCGATTTTTGAGACTTTGCCGTTTTCTTCACTTTTATGCTCCAAAAACGTCCAAAATGCCTCCTTTTCCAGATTTCTCCTCAAAAGTACCTAAAATGACAAAAGGAACGATTTAGGGCAATATTTGATCAAATAAATACGATTTAGGGCTTAAATGACCCCTTATAAATGAAAGCGGATAATATCTCTCACTACCTGTCATAGCAAATAGATTACCATAGGCTTGGGAAAGGATCGAAAACCTCCTCCACTAGGCGTAAGCACCTAAGATAAACTATCAAAGAGGGCTTTTAAATGGGTTATAACGTTAGGTGTAGGGAAAAGGAAAACACGGTTTTGTTGGATAAGGGATATTTTACTGGTGGCGAGTTAAAAATCTTGATCAATTACATGTACTATACAATGTTGCTAAGCCAAGACTAGACTCGATCTTAAGCTAAAAACAAAATAACAAAAACATAAAATAAACATAAAATGAAACGGGATGGTAGTCCGTATGTTTTTTCTACTTTTCTTTTTCTCCTTTTTTTATATTTTTCACGATTTTCTCGATTTTTTCGATTTTTTTTTTTTTTTTTTTTTTTTTTTTTTTTTTTTTTTTTTTTTTTTTTTTTTGGCATACACTTTTGCCCTACCATCCAAAATAATACATCATAGGGGCATTGCATCCCCTTACACTTGAACTTTTACATAACTTTACAAATACTAATCTAATGACTCGAATTAAGATAATTGAAAAACTTGGAGTACTTTTAAAACATTTAGCACATATGGGGGTAATAAATGATCTTCTTCCCCATTACTCCATTACACTAGTACTTTACCCATGAGTCCCAATCGTCCCAAAACAATATGTACAAGGATATGACTCGACTTAGCAACCATGTAATCAACTAGATAATTAACTTGGGTTTAAACAAATGTTGTCACAATAATGCACTAAAGATGAGTGCATACAAGGTAGGCTAAGGCGATTTGGGTGTACATTTTAGTGGGGTGTAACAAATTCTTCCTTTAAGTAAAATGCTTAAAGGTCGAAGCGAAAAGATAGGCTCTGAGGGGTGTACTAGGGGTATCGTGTACTAAAAATGAGTACAACGCAAAGGGTGTGGGAGAATTACTTGACCAATGTAGCCAATGTAATTATAACAAAAACACAGGTGTAAAACAATGGGTTAATCCTAATGCCTCTTATCATGTAGTAAATCTAACTACACGAATGTAGTATCACTTGTGGCCTTGGAATGGTCCTAACGCAAGTTCTAGAATCTAAGTGCTACCGGTACACACATCATAGCATAAATGCTTTTCCTACCAATTCTAGGGGCGAACCTCACATATTTGGGGGTGGAAAATTTTTAGTGGTACGGTTTTTGTGCTAGTCATATAATTCCTATCCATGAGACGCTCATTAAGATCAAAGTTTCACTCCTAAGTGTTGTAAAAAATTTTAAATTTGGCACTAAAATTACCCTAACAGGTATTTATCTCAGTTTTATTACACATCTACCATTAAACAAACAAAAATCAAGCGCAATGGCATTCTCTAAAATCGTACTTTTACCCTCCCTTACACTTAAGATGAACATTGTCCCCAATGTTCAAATAACAAGATGTAAAAGTAAATAAGGTAAAAGAATGAAATCAAATACTCCCCTGATTCGCTCGGTGGATAATGAAATTACACGGTTAGATCTTCCTCCAAAGAGAATGTTGAAGCTCCATGACTAATGCATCGCCACAAGCTTGATTCCATAAACATCTCCTTGTCCAAAATAACCTGTTAAACCTGAGAAAACAAACACGAAAACCTGCATAACATCGGCGGGATAAAATCTATATATAAGGATATAATGCTTGTGGAATGATAATTTTGCAGATTCCTGGAGATTATAAGTTGGAGATTTTAATAAAAACTTTTCAAAAACAAAACTTTCAAAAATTTCTGGAAATTAAATCTGACGCCGTCAGGTTATAAACCTTGACGCCGTCAGAAATGACCTGACAAAAATTTTCATTTTAAGTTTCCGGAAAATTTCTGGAAAAACCTTTACCTTACTTCCTGGAAATCCTGCAAAACATCATTATGACTCGATACAAGCATTTGACTCAAACAAATACTAATATGTATGCTAATTTATTATTATTATGATTCATGTTCATTTGTGTTCTAATAAACCGATTTAGATTTCCCTTACACTTAACTTTTGCAAAATACCTTTATATGTAGTTAAGACGAAGTTAAAAACAACATAAAGCATTTTCACAATTTACTTTTGAACATGAATCAATACTAATAAAAATTAAACACACATACGGAAAATAAAATCAAACAAACAAATAAATAAACACACACAAGGCAAATAAAATAACAATCAAATGAGGCTAGCATGCGATAAATAAAATCAATGTAACAAATGTTTTAAGGCAAACAGATGCCTTCCCTAAATTATTACAGACCATATTGTTTCAACACATACAACCAAATATCAAATTGTTCAAACATTAAAACATCAAATCACATCATCACTGGTGTGGGGGTCCTTGGCGATAGTCATAGCCAGGAGGAAGATGCCCGTGGTACCCATAAGGTGGGTAATCCTGCTCACGACCCGGGAAAGGGTCAATCTGCAGATGCGGGTCCAACTGATCACGTGTAGAAAGATGCTGCATCTGACGAACCGTGTGATCTTACATCCAGTCGAACCTCTCGTCCACCCTGGTCCTCCACGTATCAACCTGGCCCATCCAGGTCCCCTGGTGAGCCTGCCAGTCCCCCCTGCTCATATGCCGGTAGTAATCAGCTGTACCGGCCTCATAACCCTCATGCTGCTGCTGCTGGGGCTCCTCCTCCTCCTCATCATCCTCATCATCATCATCCTCAGCTCCAACTGGGTGATACCACATAAAGGACCCGTCATGCATCTCCATAATCACCTCCATCTGCTTCAGGGACCTCTCCTTCACCGTCCTGCATTTATCACCACTCAAATACCTCATGACCTCGGGCCTGAGGACTCCATAAGACTGAGCCAGTCGGGTGATAAACATCCCACCATAAATCCTGTCACCTTCCCTCTCCCCAACTCCACCATGCATAAAGCTAGCAACCCAAAACGGGATGTTGCAGTAAACATCATTAGAGTAGATGGTGTACAGGTAGAAGAGATCAGAAGCTGTGACACGGTGGTGAGAGCTGTGACGCCCTGTCAAGCTGTAGGTGAGGCAACGATGAGTCAACCGAACCCTAGGATCCCTGATTTGGGATGCCACAGTGGTCGAGGTATACACCCCATCCCCAATAGTCTGCCAGAACATGGAGCACCTAAAATCATTCTTCATCGACTCCCCATGCAACAACCTCTGCATGAACCCTGCCTGAATGGTATCATGCTGATCGTACAAACCAAGTCTCCACCCAAACTCAGTAACCGAACACGTCCTTAGCTCACCCCCCAGCCTGAAATAGATCGTGGTACCGCCAACATCGGTCCTTGCCTCAGCCATGTCAAAATGAAAGGTGGCAAAGAACTCCCGTACCAATTCCTCATATACCGGCTCCTGAATTTTAAACAGTCTTTCCCACTGGGGGCCGGTAAACCCATCCGTCTGAAAACTTTGGAGAAAGGTCTGCTCAAGACCTTCTCTCCTCAGAAAGTTCCAATCAACTACGGCCCCATTTTCGACCTTGTGTAGTAGCAGTTGTGCGTATTTGCTTGTAGCAGCATCGTTGTCAAAGATACCCCAACTGAGGACCGTATCCCCAAAGTTTTCTTGTTGAGATCGGGAAGAACTTCCTCGGCTGGGTCTTTGACGCTTACTCATCATCTGGAACAAAGGAGGAGGAACAAAAGTGTTAATATGTGAATTAAAGACTTGGTGGCGTATCAGACAGGTCTGACGCCGTCACCCTTTGATAGGTGACGCCGTCAGGTTCAACCACATTTAAATCCGAAATTACGAGGGAAAAATCAATATTTAAACTTTAAGCTTATAAACCAAACGCCCTTTTTACAGCAAAATGGGTGATTGGATCATAGGTTATGGTTCAAATTCGTGGCCTCCCTATTAGTGAATAGACCCAATTGATTGCCAATCATCAAATGCTTTAATCTTTGTTAAATAACACTAATTAAAACACATTATGAGTTCTAAGCATGAATCAATCCTAGGGTTTCACGAGTTGGGGATTTTCGAAATTTACAAATCCTATGAGTAATTGAAGCGAAAAGAATGAGTAAAAATTACTTACCACGTGAAGATTGGAAGCGGAAATTGGCGAATTTGCCCTGGGAAATTCGGAGGTGGGGTTGGAGTGGATATGGTTTGTGGGGTTTGTGATGAAAGTGATGGAAATTAAGTTATTATTGCTGTGCAGACGGGGTGACGGCGTCACGTTCAAATTCTGACGCCGTCAGATTAGCGTATTTTGCTACTTTGTGCCAGTTTACAAATGAGCCCCTCGTACTTTAAGAGAGCAGCTAGTCAGGATCAATAATCCTGATAGCTAGTCTCGTTAACAAGTTCCTCCTGGGTCAAATGTTTTGTTACTGTCACGGGGTGTAGTAAAATGTTGAAAAGGGTCGGTTGACGTCTTATTCAGGTTCCAATTTTCATCAAGGCAAGTATTCAGGGAGTGAGAGGAACTTTCCCAGGGGGTTTTCGAAATGATGGTGTGCTTTAATTGAGTTCTTCTCACACCTGGCTTAAAGCCAAAAGATCGTTTCCTAGCTTCATGAAAGTTAGGGAGCGTGACAACCATGCTCCCCACGAAAATGCTACGATCTTGAGAGTTTTTCTCGCGAGAGGATCCAAATAGATAAGAGGGTTTTGAAAGTGAAGGCTCGGGGAGGAGGGTTTCATCATCCCATTCGTTGTATGGTTCATTAGGGACCGGGAGTTCAAAGATCTTCTCGATCTTTTTGTGTGAGGCTTCTTCCCTAATTTTCTCCTTTATTCTCACGATAAACTTTTCTGCTAGTTCCATGAACATATCTTGGGTGTTTTTCAAGTGAGTCTCTAATTCCTGGATCCGCCTTTCTTGGTTGTTCACGAAAGTTAGCATTATCCCTTCAAACTCATCTTGTCGTGAGAATTGATGAAACGTATGTTTACCAATTGTATTCACGCACTTATCGGGATTTTCATCAGCCGTAGGTGTCTCAGCTTTCATTAAGCTCTCAACCTGCCTTTTTATGTTTTCGAACAGCTGTTCTTGGGTTGCATTCATGCAATTTAAAATCCCTTCTTCCGAGAATGTTGAGTTATTCCATTCTTCCTCTTCGTATTGTGCTAAGTCCTCAATGACTTCCCAGCACTTATCGACACTGAGCCTGCTCAATCTCCCATTGGCGGCGTAATCTATGGCTCTTCTAGTTTGATGATTGACACCATCATAGAAGATTTGGATTTGTAGCCAAGGATCCATGCCATGGTGAGGGACCTTTCGGAGTAAGTCCTTGAATCGAGTCCATGCCTCGTAGAGAGTTTCGCCTTGACGTTGTTGGAACATCAAGATATCATTCCTTAGCTTGGTAGTTCTTCCCGGTGGGAAAAACTGAGCAAGGAAACGAGTGGTGAGATCATCCCAAGAGGTGATGGATCCTGCGGGTTGACGTTCTAGCCACTGACTAGCTTGGTCCCGCAGAGAGAATTGAAAGAGACGCAATCGGGTCGTCTCTCGAGTGGCAACATCAAGGTCTATAGAATCAACGATTTTGAGAAAGTCCTTGAGATGTTGATTAGGATCTTCAGAACGAAGTCCATGGAATGCGCATCCGCTTTGCACCAACCGGATGGTGTCGGATCGCAAGGGTGTGATATTGGCTCCTTGAGTGAGCTCAATGGTGTTTCGATAGCCATGGTGGCTAGGACGGGAATACTCTCCTAAAGTACGGGCTCTAGGAGGTGGTGGTGGTTGTTGTGGTGGTGGGTTGTGGGGGTTAAGGATATTACCATCTTCCATGATGTCAAATGGTAATGGTTACGAACAAAGAAACGAAGAAAATAGATAGACTAAAGAAAACCTAGAAAAAGAAAACAAAAATCTCACTAGAAAGGAATCTAGTGAGTAGACCTATAAAATAAAAATTCAACCTAAACAATAACTATTCCCCGGCAGCGGCGCCAAAAACTTGATGCGTGGTTTTGTAACCTTACAACAGGTTTTACCTCTCGAGGGATCTCAAGAGGCTTACAACCCCACCAGGCAGTGTACCTGACCGATGTAGTATAGTGTAGTGGTAAGTACGGGGGATTGATAGTTCTCCACAGGGAATAGTGTTCGTTAGGTATGAAAAACTACTCTAATAGGTCTAAAGGTTGAGGAAGATTCTTTTTTATGTTTTTATATTTTTATGAAAGCAAGTAAAATCTCGGTTTTGAAAGAGTGGGCGGAATTAGTTGCTAGTCAACTAACCCAAATTACTACGAATGCAAATAAAATAAAATAACAAAAATGAAAATGTGGTGAGAAACTTATGTGTAGAGAAATGTGTTTACTTAGATTTCCTTACTCCCTAACTATCTTTTACCGGTTAATTAGTGTGTATTAGTCGCGTGGATGACGGGTGTATTCCTTAATACCATTCGTGGGGTGGCGTACTTACTTCCCCAACTCTACAAGCTCCTACTTCACTCCTATGTCGAGCCGGCTAGGAAGCTCCTAACATGGGATCACTAGAATTCGCTTGTGCATTAAATACAACCATAAAAACCTTTAGTACGCATTTGGTTCATGTTTCTTAAGACGTTCAATCAAGTTACCGAATAGGAAGTTAGCCAGTTTTCTTAAGCCTAACATAGATAAACAATCATCCAATACAACTAATAACACACTAACAACCAATAATCAATAGCTAGGTTTCATTAGATCTAAGCAAACACAAGATAAATTTAGCCTAACATGTTAATCAAAAGACAAGAATAAGATAAAATCAAACAACACATAGACATATTGAATGATTAATTGATAACTTATCTTCAATGTAACATGGAAGATCTCAAGGCAAAAAGCCTTGAAAAAGAAGCTGAATTCGTCTTAGGGTTTTCTCCCAAAATTCCACACACTAAGCTCTCCCTAATGACAAAAAATTAGAAAACTATATATAGACTTTTGCATCTGACGGCGTCACCTTATGGAGTGTGACGCCGTCACCTCGCCGCTTCTAGGGTTCCCGGATGACCTTCTTGACGCCGTCCCTCTTTAGCTCTTCAAAAATCCATTCTGGCTTATCAAGGCTTGACGCCGTCAGCTCGTGAACGTGACGCCGTCCCCTTATGATTTAAGCCGTGACGCCCTTGATCAAGTTAAAGCGTGACGCCGTCAGAATTCACATGCTATTTTCACTGGCTCATCATGAGTAAATTTCACGTCCAACTTTACTTGCCAAGGCATGACGCCGTCCAGAGTAAAGTCTGACGCCGTCAAGAGTAACTTTTAGCCGATTCTTGAGACTTTGTCGTTTTCTTCACTTTTATGCTCCAAAAACGTCCAAAATGCCTCCTTTTCCAGATTTCTCCTCAAAAGTACCTAAAATGACAAAAGGAACGATTTAGGGCGATATTTGATCAAATAAATACGATTTAGGGCTTAAATGACCCCTTAAAAGCGGTACACTTTTCGCTTCATCGCAATTGACCCAGCTCCTTATCACAATTGTGGCAGAACTTTCGCAAATTGGCAGAAAGAGTCCTTCATCGCAATTGTTTAAAGACTTTTCGCAATTGACAAAACCAGTCCCTTATCGCAATTCTCAAAACTCTATCGCAATTGTAAAAAAAAAAAAAAAAAAAAAAAAAAAAATAAAAAATAAAAAAAAAATGAAATTATTGGCCTACACCTTCAACATCACCACGTATAGCTTAAAAGATCCTGATCAAGATTCACAATCAAATGACAATGGTTAAATGTTAAATGTTATCAACTGTGACTACAAGGATGATTCATTATTACTTATTTGAAGTTGAAGTGGAATATCACAGGTACGTGTACTTAGTATCTTGAAGAAATCGGGGTTGGTTGGATGCATGATTCTTCGAGATCCTTGTTTGGGCACTCATAGGTATAATGATTAAGTCTTGGTTTATCTAGTTTTCATAGGTCAAGGGGTGGATGGACGAAGACCTAGTTAACTATCACTTAAAAGAGATACGTTGTAGTACTCAGTGTCACACAAAGATGTGGATAATTCAAGAGATGTTCATATACAATTAAGGAAGGTTGGATGGTTATATGAAATGACCTATGCTTTAAGGAGTTAGGTTGTAGTGCTCAGTATAGGTTCTTAGTCAGACAATAGTGCAAGTTTAAGTCACAAGTTTGGGTTATTTTACTTCAGTCTCAAGTTCGTCATAGTGGGTTTTCTCCATCAGTAGTCACTACAAAAAGCCGTTGTTTTTTATACAGGGGGTTGATAAAGAGTTAGACATTTTAGATGGTATTATTAGTAGATTGGGTCTATCGACATCTTCTCACGGACTATATGTTTAATGATAAAGTGCTTCCAGTTAATACTTCACGTACACATCATTATGCTGATTCCGATAAATCGTAACTAGCAGGAGAGAGAAATGTGTAAAATCCCGAGATGATGGAACTATCCTAGAGAAAGAAAAGTGCATTTTCGGATCTTAATTGATCTTGGTGCTACGGTTTCAACTTCGACGGAGAGAAATGTGTACGTTACGGACTGATTTCTCATATGAAATATAACTGGGATGCATTTGGTGAAGATGAAGATGTTGATACTCTATTCCCCCGAATGGATAATATTGAAGAAGGTCGAGTCTACAGTCTGTTCTTCATTTTCCGCTGCGTGTTAGAAGACTAAAGACGGAATGCATTTAATTATCAAAAGACTTCTTCAGATTCATGGCAATCATCAGAAAGGTTGTCAGTTTGGGGGAGAGCACTAATTAGAGGAAAGTGAAAAAATTCATAGTTGATCCCTAATTAGATTTGCTCACATTGTTCTTCTGCAAGTAAAGAAATGGCAGCTGAGAAGATTCTGCAAGCTGAACGAAGTAATGAAGTTTGAAGACCATTCTCATGTTTTGTATTGAATTTTACTTGTAGGGAACGTTGCAAGCAATTCCCGTATAACATCACTTTGGGGAGAGATTGTTAGCCTTTAAAGTTATGTTATAGTCGGGAATTGCAATAGCATTTAAGTACAATGGCTAGTTTAGACAATAGTGCTAAGTTAGGCTTGTATTCTTGTAATAAATACCTTCCTAGTCACAACTAGGAAGGTGGGATTATCATTGTAACCTTGAGGTGTGTATGTTTTCTTTACTTTCTCTCACTAGAAAACATACACACCTCCCCATTCAATAATCTAATTCTACCATGTTTAACCTTTATTTCGAGTTTCCCCGACCACCTGAATACGTGTTTTTGATCATTACACAACAACTATCGTCCACTGAAATTAATAAAGACATTTCATTTACATAACCATTTCATGAACAACCCTCCTACAACCATATCCACATGTCGTAATGTCTTGGTTATCCATATTTATACCTCATATAAACTCAAACCCCACCACTTGTGTTTTTCCTGTACTTATCTAATCATTGTGGCTACCGGTGTTCTGATCTTACAATAAACAAGATCACTTATTTCGTCATGTTACCTTTGATTATACCGTTTTATTTTCAAAAAATAAATTTGATGAAAAGTGCTCCATTATGTACCATCTCTCATTCAAGTTCTTCAAAAGTGCACTATTTTAATTTCGATGCTCCAAAATAAAAAATATCAGGACTACCCTTTCTCTATCGATCTGCTCACCTTTTTACACTGGAAACTACAATCCCTAATTAACGATAAAAATCGATAAATACGATTCAAACAATATAAAAAATACAAATCAATACATGCGAACGTTTACAGATTCCGGTGGCTGATTGATGTGACACTTTGTGTCAGGTCTTGACATCCATTTGATATACCGTGAAGTTCTTGTGTGCAGCGTATGCCAAAAATATTTGGACTCCAATTCTCGCAACTGGTGCAAATGACTCTTCAAAGTCAATTCCTTCCTCCCGTCGATAACCTTTGGTAACGAGACATGCTTTATTGCGAATGACTTCTCCGTCTTCATCAGTTTTGGGGATTCATTTAAGTCTAACGATCATCTTATTTGGATGTTTTTCAACTAGTTCCCAATAACATCCAAACGATCAAATTGATGAATTTCCTCTTGCATTACCTCTATCCAATCAGAGTCAGTTATCGCTTGCTTGACAGTAATTGGTTCTACTTCACTCTTGAAGGGCGCATAAAAGCACATTTCTGGATCAGTTGCTAATTTGTCTCTTGTCATGACTGGTTTCGATGGATCTCCATTATTTGTTCTAAAGGATGTTTTTTGGTCCATTTGTACTTTGTGTTGATGTGGTTGATAAAATGAATACATGTTGGAAGGATTATGATATCTTGATGAAGATTCAATCGATTCCTCTAACGGTGTGCCAAAGGATTAGTAAAAATAGTATCTTCCAACTCTGCATTATTTGCATTATATGCTACATCTTCTTATTTTTCTTGTGATTCCTCTTCAACAGTCTGTGAAGTGGTTGAAATATATGGAGTTTTAGTAGATGATGTAATGGGTGAAGGTGCTTCTATTTTTCAATGGTTGTAGATGCATCTTGTGTCAGTTGATTATCAGGTGCAGCGGGAGCAATTATAGGTGCATCTTTTTGTTGTCCACACATGTATTGATCATACATCGTCTCGGACAGATTGGCCAAGTCACTTTCAGATAGTTTTTCAATTGTTGTTGATTGTGCCTGGTTTAGTACGAGTCCTTAACTAATGTGTCCAGAAGTCTACTATTTTAGTGCGGGTCCCAAACTGAATTGTTCAGAAGCCATAGCCGATATCTTATCGAATTTGATGTTCATGGTCTCCATCACCCTTCTTGTTCGTCGATTGTAGACTCGCCAAGCCCTTGAGTCATCAGCATAAATAAAGATTCCAATATCACCTTTCGTCTTAAGTTTCCCTAGATCCTCACGATTATTCAACGGAAAACACAGAGCACCGAATACATGTAGATAAGTAATATCTAATTTCTATTTGTTGACAAGCTCATACGGTGTTTTGTTGAATCCGGATTGTATCAGGGAAAGATTCTTGGTAAAACAAGTGGCTGCAACAACATCACCTCATAAAAAAAACAGAGCACTTGAGAATATCAGCATCATGCGAGCAGCTTCCACCAAGGTGCGGTTTCGTCTTTCAAAAACCCCTTTCTGATGTGGAGTCCTAACTACTGATGTTTGATGTGTGATGCCAAAATCTTCAAAGTAAGCCTTCAACTATTAATTTGTAAACTCTATGCAATTGTCCGTTCTTACAACTATGATAGGAGCTTGTAATCGAACTTGTATCCAGATTAAGAACTTGGTAATTATACCCGGAGCTTCATCCTTAGAGGCAAGGAAATGAGCCCAAGTATATCTGGAGTAATCATCAACAATCACCAGAATATACTTTTTCCCATTGATGCTTTCGACTCTCATCGGGCCACACAAATCCATGTGTAATATATGTGACCTCTCCTCTGAACTAGGTACGGGTTTAGGCTTGTTTACTTTTGCCTAACTCACAAGATGCACAAAGTGATCTTTGGTGTATTTGAATTGTTGAAGACCAATGACGACATTATCTTTTGCAAGTATGTTTATGGTATCGAAGTTGAGATGAGAAAGATATTGATGCCATAACAAATACTTGGTCGATGAGGCTCTGGTCATGAGACAAAGAGGTGATTTAGAGGTCAATTCATGAAGATTGATGGTGTAAAGGTTGGTATCAAGAGATCCTTTCAAGAGATCGACACCTTCTAAATTTTTGATGAAGCAAGTATCTCTTCTGAATGCAACCTCCAGACCAGCATCACAAAACTGTCCAACAAAGAACAAGTTGTGTCCCGGACCCTCGACATAGTAAACTCGCGTAATCAAGATATTTCCCCACTGAAGATCTCTATAACCCAAAATTGCAGCAACATGGTTATTACCGAAGCGTACAGTTCCCATAAACTTCCAGACAAAGTTGATGAGAAGCTTTAGATTGCCGGTCATGTGCTTGATGAGTGTGTAAATACTTATCATTTTACACCCATTAAAGACACTAAAATGACCAAAAACACCCAATATATATTGCAGATATCCTTGGTTTGTGTTTTATGTGTTTCAGGTACTGAAGGATTGAAAACGGAAAAAAACGAGCATTTTTGGATCGACTCGACAACAATTATACATTTGATCAAGTGACGACAAAAGTCGAAGACAAAAGTCAAAGTCAACCCCCAAAAATACCAAAATGACACAACTGGCCCTTGAAGATAATTTTCAGAATTGGCATAATTAGTCCTTGGATTTTCAGAATGTTACAACAATGGTCCCTCAAGTTAAAATCCAAAACCCATTTCTATCCTAACTTAAATAACCCAGCCACAAACTAAAACTAAACCCAGCTATCCTAATAAACCCAACCCAGCCAAATAATTAAACCCAGCCCATCACCAAAACATAAACCCAAGCCCAATCCCATGACCCGACCTTTCCCCTAGCTAAAACCGTTTGACCCCAGGTCAAACCTTCTTCTTCAAATACCACTTGCCGCCTAAACCCAAAACCATACCACCATAGCCAAACCTTATCCCTGACACATCCACCCCCTCCAAGCTTCCTCAACACACTTCCTAACAAACCAAGAAGCATTAATTGCTTCTTCCCCATCGCACGTTACCAGACCAAGTGGTTTTTCCCACTAACCATTTTGGCGCCAAAATTAGTTTGAAGGGCTGAGATCACTTCAAGTCTATCCAAGGGTTCAAAAATGTTCAGAGAAGCACAAGAGAGATATCCCACTTAGTTTTAGTATAAATAGGAGCTAATGTAGCCTATAATGGCAAGTAGTTAATTATTAGTAGTCGTTTTTATTACTCAGTCATTATAATTTGTAATTTTAAGTTATCAGTTGTTAATTCAAGTCATATTCAGTCATATTGTTCTAATTTCAAGCAACCTTGTATTAAATTTCAGTTATAATAAAATTCAAGTTTTTGCTAATTCGAATTGAGTCAAAGTTCTGTTAAGTTTCACTCACAAAGCCATAATACAAGCTTATCATAACTTGTTGTAAGCTTATATTAGTCTCAGGATGTTCTAATTTCAAAAGATGAAAACAGTCAACGAAAGTCAAACCTGGACCAAATAAGCAGTTCAGATGAAATAAGCTATTTTGGAAAGCTTAATTGGGTTTTCTAGCTTGTTTTTGACAAGCTAGTTGTGTTCTGATCATTAGTTCCACTGTTTCATAACCTCACAGTTGTAAGCATTTTCCAAATTTTTGCATTATTTCCTATTTCACTGTTACATAGCTTATTTTATCTTATTATAGTAATTTTCTGCTTATTAGGAGTCTATAATTGTATTTCATTAGTTTTATCAGTGTTTAATAGCCTTTGCTTAATTTTGCTTAAAAATCTCATAAAAACCAAAAAAATGGCTTAATATAAGAACTGCTTATTAGACTGCTTAATCTTCATTCAAAATTACTTTTTAGTGCTTAATATAGATAGTTGATCATCTACCTTGCAAAATCATAGCTTCTTTTAGCCTGTTCTAGTTTTAAAACCAAATCAGCCCTTTATAAGGGGTGTTTGGGTTATGCCTGTTTTGAGGTCAAATTAGCTTTGTACTGTTCATTTGCCATTCCATCAGTTTCAATCTAGCTTAACTTAGAATAAATAAGCTGTTTCCAAGTTCTTTTTAGCTAATTTATTAGTTTTCATCACTGTTAATGCACTGCGGAGATCCTAGACCATTAACTGGTCAAATAAGCCATAATAAGCTATAAGCTCATTTGGACCTTTTTAGTTGCATTTTTGAGGTCCTTTGAATCCATTTAGTGTAATTGCAAGAGTTAGTTAAGTGTCCACTTGGTTTATGCCATTTTGTGCAAGTCTGCACAGCCAAATCCATATATGCAGTCTGCATCAGGTTTTCTAGATCCCATTTAGGTGCTTAATTGTGTTCATCAGTGCTTAATTCCTTGTTTCTCAGTAGTTTTCTAGGTGTTCTTGGCTTATTCCATATTTCCAGTCCTTAGTGTAGCTTATTAAAGCTTTAAATTAAGCTCAAAAATGCTCAATTCACTCAAACTTACACTGAGTCATCAGTGGTTAATTGAGTGAACTGAGCCACTTTCCCAGCTTATTTTTAAGAAACAAATAAGCTTCTCTAGGTCTAAAAATTGGTTTCTGAGACCCTCAATATTTGAACTTTAAGTGGCAACAGCTTTTGTGGTGTTTAGTAACTATTTAAGTGCTTAAAATTAAGCTTGAACTTGCCTAGAATTGACTGAGATGCCCTGTGCATAGCAGCCCTTTGGTTTGCTTATTAGTTTTGATCAATGCTTATTTCTCTTTTCTTGTTGCTTTTTTAGTTCCATTGTAGCTTATTATTGGTTACTTAGCTTATTCCAACTGTGCCTTTGCTTATTCAATAGCTTATCAGCCACTTGGCTTATTTTTGGGCCACTTCTCCTTTAAAATCAACTGATCAGCAAACTTAGCTGATTTCTGGGCTTATTTGAAGTTTTCATAAAAAGTGTTAGTTGTGAAGTTTGCTTATCTTCTTGTGCTTAATCGGTTTCTATAATAAAAACCAAAAAAATAAAATAAAAAACAAAAAAGCCATTGCTGGGATTCGAACCCTGGCCACCCAGCTCACCACACAACACACTTACCACTCTGCCCTTGGGTCTTTTCCAGTTAAGCTTTGCACCCTTTTTTATTTAACCCCTTTTTCCATTTTAAGCTATCCGAGCTTATTTGCTTATTACCAGCTTATTCCAGTAAGCTAGCACCTTTGTAGTATTTTTCCTAGGCTTGTTTTAACCTTAAGTAGTTTCACAAAAATTTCCAAAATTTTTAGAACAGTTTTAATATCTTTTATGCATTTTTCTTTTTTAAAACAGTTTTTAAATAATAATAAAAAATATAAAACTGAGAAAAATATAAATCTTTTTTCTAAAATTTTCTTTTGTCATTTATAACTAGGGAAAAATAATTTTGCACTTGTAAGATTAGATTTCCATATATCTTAGTTTTAAACCCGTTTTTGTAATTTCCGAATCGCGTTTTTAATTTAATTTGTTTAGATTTTAATTTTCCTTGAGAATTTGTTTCTCATTTCTATATTAGAATTAAAAAATACAAAATTTCATATCCCAATCATCATTCACTCTAATTCCAAACCTTACACGATTGTCCATTCCAACCTCGCTGGGACACGACCCGGGTAATCACTTACCTGGTATCACACACACACATCGTATTCACGGGTTTTTGTAAGATAACCTTTTTCCTAAGAGGTTGACTTGTCAATTCCCGCGTATCACGCGTATCCGTCTGATATTAATTATATATATATACTTTAGAACGGATCAAAAATTTTGGCGCCGCTGCCGGGGAGGTTGTGTTGCGACAATATCGTTGAAGTCTAAGCGATTAGTGACTTGAGATCCTTCTTTCAGACGTTTCCACTTTCATAAAACATATAAAATACAAAAATATTTTTTTCTTTTCTTTTATATATATATATATATATTATCATATAAAAAACAAAAACCCAAAAACATTCTCGTTTTATTGTTAAATAAAAGATAAAAGCAAAATCAATATAATATTCCTCAATTTGGAGTATTATCATAATAAGTTCCCAAACATCAGATTAAAACTTGTCTTTGTGTCGCTTGCGAATTCGGCTCACCTTTGATTGATAAACAAACTATAACGGAGGTTTAAGGAGGGTTTGACATTAAATTGTCGAACTGAAAGGAGCGGGTTTTTAAGGAGCATTTATTTCCTACCTTTGCTCCTCCGCCACTCTGTGCGTTTTTCTTTCAGAGAGCTACTGTACGCTTGTTGATTTAAGGTTTAAGTTCCTTGCGTTTTGCTTCGATTTTGTTTTAATTGAATTGTTTTATTTAGTGCATGCGCACTCGTTCTTCTACGTCGACAAGTCCTTTACGTGAACTCGTAGATATTTCGAGAAGACGTAATCGCAGACATGCTGCCCGAATAGTCGAACCCGAAATTCGTACTGTTCCCATTGATAAAATGGCAGACAATCGAACAATGGCGGAGATGCTCCAAGCACCCACCGAGGGTTACGGAGATACCATCGTTTTACCACCAATCGATTCTGATCATTTTGAATTAAAAACGCATTTGATTCAACTCGTGTCTACAAACCAATTCCACGGGTTTGAACGAGAAGATCCGTATGCACACATCCGTTGGTTCAACAAGTTGACCTCTACAATCAATTACAAGGATGTGCCGCAAAAAGTTGTCAAATTGATGCTATTTCCGTTTTCACTTAAAGGGGCAGCCCGGATTTGGCTGGAAAAAGAACCCCCTCGATCCATTGAAACTTGGGAAGATCTCGTACAGAAATTTGTCAATTATTTCTTTCCTCCTTCAAAGACGACTAATCTGAAAAATGAAATTTCTGGATTTCGTCAAAGTTTCGATGAAAACTTCGGAGAGGCATGGGAACGATTCAAAGATCTCCTAAGAAAATGCCTGCATCATGATTTCACGGAGTTACAGCAAATCAATACGTTTTATAATGGGTTGAATGGAAACGATCAAGATTCTCTTAACGCAGCCGCTGGTGGCAATATCTTGAATCGTCGACCTAAAGATGTGCTTGAAATTTGTGAAAATAAGTCAAAAGTTCCTATTTCTCGAAACAAAGTGAATGTTCCTATCACTCCTGCTTCTTCATCCGGTAACTCATCATAGTTAACCGCACCGTTAGCCGCTCTAACGGACGCAATTCGTTGCATGATGAAGGAAGTGAAAGAAATTAAGAGTGAGATTCATAAACCGGAACCAATCAAAGCCATAAACAAAGTGTGTGAAACTTGTGGTGGCCCGCATGCGTATTACGATTGTCAAGCAACCGATGCTTCTGTTTACCAAGCTCCCATAGCTGTAGTAAACTACAATCAAAACCGACCGCATGCTGAAACTCATTACCGAGCACCAAATGCTATGGTACCACCTGGTTTTTCACCCGTGCCAAATCAAAATAATCAAAATCGCTTTGTTCAAAATCAAGGACAAAATTTCAACAATTCTCAGAATTTCAACCAGAACCGTAACAATTTCAACTAGCCTTATCAAGCTCCGAATCAACATGTTTATCAACAACCTCCTCAAGCTCCTTTGACAAATGATTTCATGAAAATTACTGAGTCCAGCATGCGTTCAATGCAGACTCAAATCAATAATATGAAAGTCGAGTTGAGGAAGGAAATTGATACTACGATGTCTCGTCAAACAAATGAGTTGAAGAATATGATGGGCAGTTTCATGAATATGAACATGAACCAATCTTCTTCATCTTCCGGACGACTTCCGAGCAATACCATTCCTAATCCTAATGCTGAGTTGAAAGCCGTCACCACTCGTAGTGGTAAGACGCATAATGGACCCTCGACCCCTATGCCCCCTCCACCAGGGGAAGTGAATCGAGATACCGAGGTGACAACGGACAAGGTGCATTTCTCAAGCCCACAAAGTACCGCACACGTCCAACCTCCTGATGTCCAAACTCAAGTTCCGGAACCCGATGTTCCGAAGACCAACCCTAAACCTTCAATTCCATATCCTTCGAGGCTTAATGATCAGAAGCTTAGAGACAAAACGAATCAACAGATGGAGAAATTCTTTAAAATATTCAGTGATTTGCACTTTCACATAAGCTTCGCAGATGCTCTCATTCTTATGCCCAAATTTGCATCTACACTCAAAAGTTTGCTAAGCAACAAGGATAAGTTGTCTGAGATGGCAAAGACCCCACTAAACGAACAGTGCTCGGCGGTTCTCCTCAAAAAGCTTCCCGAAAAGCTCGGAGACCCCGGCAAGTTTTTAATCCCATGTGATTTCTTGGGGATGGTTCAGTGCTCAGCCTTGGCCGATCTTGGCGCAAGCATTAACCTTATGCCACTCTCGGTATAGGAGAAATTATCTCTCCCGAAGCTTACATCTACTTGCATGACTCTCGAGCTAGCGGACCGTACTATAACTTATCCGCTGGGAATAGCTGAGGATGTCGTTGTGAAAGTGTTTCGTTGTGGTAAACTTTGATGCCGATCCTCGAGTTCCACTCATTCTGGGGAGAGCTTTCTTAAGAACGAGTCGTGCTATCATCGATGTATACGCTGAAGAATTATCTATCCGAGTTGATAATGAAGAAGTCACGTTTAACATTAATCAGGACTCTAAATCTCTAACCACCAAATGCAACATTGCTACGGTTAATCAAAAATCTGATTCCGTAATTGCTTCCAAAAGAAGTGATTCGATGCTTTCAAGATTCACGGTTAAGAGTCCTTCACAAAAACGTGCTGAGCTCAAAACAAGGGAAATTACCCCTGGTTCAAGCAAATGGTTTGAAAGTTGTGCTACAGAAGTTAAGAGTGTTTTTGACTATGATGAACAAGAATCGGAGATCACATCGAAAGTGGTGAAAATTGCTAGCTCTAAGAGCACACCACTTGTCCCACCTCCGGAATCGGTTTATCGTGTTGAAATTGTTGATTCAGTGGATAAAACTAAAAATCCCACTCCTTATTCTGCACCAGTCATTTCCGACTCTTCCCATCCTTCTCCTCCGCTTGAGGGAAGTGATTTCTTTTGGGATGAGGTCGATGCTTTTCTTGCAAGTGATGATTCAATTTCGACAAGGATTGATGATACTTACTTTGATTCAGAGGGGGACATCCTTTTTCTTGAAAATTTATTGAACGAAGAACCATCCCCAACCCTCCCTCCCGGAATTTTTGTTGAAAATTACCATACAAGCTTCAAGGTTAAGCTACAAGTTCAAACAAATGGTGATTTTCCTTTTACGGATGAAGAATGGATTCTCATTGTGATACACACCTTTTTACCATTCTTCACATATTGCGTGATTTCTCTTTCCCTTTTCTCCTATGGGAATGAGGACACTATCTTTGACCCCGGTATCATCCCTTATAGTTTCTACTATTAAAATACCGTGGGTATCTCATCGGTGTGGAACTTTCTTATGTTCAAATGTTTATCTAAACACATTGAATGAAAGTCCGATGTAGATGGATTCTTCCACTTGCTTCCCCATGAACCAATGAATTCGGGGTCGAGTCAAGCTAGTGACTCGGTTAACAAAAACATTAGCATTTCATGGGTAAACGCCCATGTTTCTGACTTCTTTCTCTTTTCTGACACTAAGTGTGGGGGAATCCCACTGTGCTGTGCTCTTTTGTGTTGTTTGCTCTGATTTTCAGGTTTCCCTTGGATTGTGATGATTGTCGCGCCTGTTTTCAATCCAGCTGCCCAATATCCTATCCTTTTGCTAACGATTATCTAGGGATATCTTTTTAATCCTGTTTGTGAAAAATGAGATTTCTTTCACACACTTGGCTATTAGTATTACCTTTTTACGTTCTAAGTGTCGGCATAATAGCCGGTACTTTGAATATTGAGGGCAATATTCAATTCTAAGTGTGGGGGGGAATTCTCTCGAATTTTGTCACATGTGTACCTTCTAGTGCCCTAGTACCCCCGTTTTGGCCAAAATTTTAAATTTTTTTCGTTTTTGAATAAAGAAATTGCATGAAAAAGATGTGCTTTGCACCAAAAAAAGAAAGAAAGTGTTTAGTCTTGATTAGGTTAGAACAAAGGGAATCCCGACTCTGCCAGAGTATTGATCTGGCTGCTTCCTTAACGATTAGACTACGGTTTTACGATATGTGCAAATGAAAATGCTAAGCATAGAATAGTGGTTTTCTTTAGAGCTTATATAAGTAATCTATGGCTTTTCCTCCCAGGAGATAACTAATCTGACTTAATTAGTGCTTATTTTTCAAACATTTGAACACATAAAATCATTTTTCTATACGATTCTGAAAAATACTAGTTCAAAGCTTTATTTAAACTTCGGAACAAGCATATGTCATAATAATGTAAAAGTTAAGTAATAAATGTATGTGCTAAGAAGCTTCGGTTCTAGATCGGCCCTTGGATTCTTATTTCCGGAAGGCGTTTAGGTCTTGGCTACCCTCTTACACCGGCCCTTGGACCTCTAATTCACGAATGTGTGAGGTCTTGGTCTAACACCCTTGGATCCTCATTTCAGGAATGTTTAGAGTCCGTTAGTTTATTTTGCATAAGTAAAAAAAAAAAAAAAAAAAAAAAAAAAAAAAAAAAAAAAAAAAAAAGATGAAAAATGAGAAAATGAAAAGAAAAGAAAATGGAATGATATTGCAAAATGCAATAAATTTTGAAGCTTGCTTGTTGTGAATTTTAAATCTATCTTTCAACTAGTATTAGTCAAAGTTTTATAAAAACGTCGATTTTTGTGATCAAATTTTGAAAATCAAGCACAGTCACCTAAACTTGATAAATGTGGGAGTGAAAAGTTAAGTTTCGACTTACATAGATTATTTGTATAAGTAGTGTTAGCATTTTACAAAAGCATTTGCACATTGAGTTTAAGCTTAGTTGGGAGTATAAAAAAGAGGATGACGATTACAATTCCCTGGAGACACCCAGTTTGTGTGAATCCCGTTCCATGATACCATTTTTGGAAATCAAGCTTGTTATATATTTTGTTCTAAGTTTAAATTTCTTGCATTATATAAAAAAATAAAAACGGGGTATCCTTGGTATTCTGTTGATCCTTTCATTACTTTATATGATCGGATTGCTAGGGACTAGCAATAGCTTAGTGTGGGGGATTGACGAGTGTGTAAATACTCATCATTTTACACCCATTAAAGACACTAAAATGACCAAAAACACCCAATATATATTGCAGATATCCTTGGTTTGTGTTTTATGTGTTTCAGGTACTGAAGGATTGAAAACGGAACAAAAACGAGCATTTTTGGATCGACTCGACAACAATTATACATTTGATCAAGTGACGACAAAAGTCAAAGTCAACCCCCAAAAATACCAAAATGACACAACTGGCCCTTGAAGATAATTTTCAGAATTGGCATAATTAGTCATTGGATTTTCAGAATGTTACAACAATGGTCCCTCAAGTTAAAATCCAAAACACATTTCTATCCTAACTTAAATAACCCAGCCACAAACTAAAACTAAACCCAGCAATCCTAATAAACCCAACCCAACCAAATAATTAAACCCAGCCCATCACCAAAACATAAACCCAAGCCCAATCCCATGACCCGACCTTTCCCTTAGCCAAAACCGTTTGACCCCAGGTCAAACCTTCTTCTTCAAATACCACTTGCCGCCTAAACCCAAAACCATACCACCATAGCCAAACCTTATCCCTGACACATCCACCCCCTCCAAGCTTCCTCAACACACTTCCTAACAAACCAAGAAGCATTAATTGCTTCTTCCCCATCGCACGTTACCAGACCAAGTGGTTTTTCCCACTAACCATTTTGGCGCCAAAATTAGTTTGAAGGGCTGAGATCACTTCAAGTCTATCCAAGGGTTCAGAAATGTTCAGAGAAGCACAAGAGAGATATCCCACTTAGTTTTAGTATAAATAGGAGCCAATGTAGCCTATAATGGCAAGTAGTTAATTATTAGTAGTCGTTTTTATTACTCAGTCATTATAATTTGTAATTTTAAGTTATCAGTTGTTAATTCAAGTCATATTCAGTCATATTGTTCTAATTTCAAGCAACCTTGTATTAAATTTCAGTTATAATAAAATTCAAGTTTTTGCTAATTCGAATTGAGTCAAAGTTCTGTTAAGTTTCACTCACAAAGCCTTAATACCCTTGCTATAAGCTTATACAAGCTTATCATAACTTGTTGTAAGCTTATATTAGTCTCAGGATGTTCTAATTTCAAAAGATGAAAACAGTCAACGAAAGTCAAACCTGGACCAAATAAGCAGTTCAAATGAAATAAGCTATTTTGGAAAGCTTAATTGGGTTTTCTAGCTTGTTTTTGACAAGCTAGTTGTGTTCTGATCATTAGTTCCACTGTTTCATAACCTCACAGTTGTAAGCATTTTCCAAATTTTTGCATTATTTCCTATTTCACTGTTACATAGCTTATTTTATCTTATTATAGTAATTTTCTGCTTATTAGTAGTCTATAATTGTATTTCATTAGTTTTATCAGTGTTTAATAGCCTTTGCTTAATTTTGCTTAAAAATCTCATAAAAACCAAAAAAATAGCTTAATATAAGAACTGCTTATTAGACTGCTTAATCTTCATTCAAAATTACTTTTTAGTGCTTAATATAGATAGTTGATCATCTACCTTGCAAAATCATAGCTTCTTTTAGCCTGTTCTAGTTTTAAAAGCAAATCAGCCCTTTATAAGGGGTGTTTGGGTTATGCTTGTTTTTAGGTCAAATTAGCTTTGTACTGTTCATTTTCCATTCCATCAGTTTCAATCTAGCTTAACTTAGAATAAATAAGCTGTTTCCAAGTTCTTTTTAGCTAATTTATTAGTTTTCATCACTGTTAATGCACTGTGGAGATCCTAGACCATTAACTGATCAAATAAGCCATAATAAGCTATAAGCTCATTTGGACCTTTTTAGTTGCATTTTTGAGGTCCTTGATGAGGCGAAAAGTGTACCGCTTTTAAGGGGTCATTTAAGCCCGAAATCGTATTTATTTGATCAAATATTGCCCTAAATCGTTCCTTATGTCATTTTAGGTACTTTTGAGGAGAAATCTGGAAAAGGAGGCATTTTGGACGTTTTTGGAGCATTAAAGTGAAGAATACGACAAAGTCTCAAAATCGGCTGAAATTTACCTTTGACGGCGTCAGAATCATCTCTTGACGGCGTCATGCCTTGGCAAGAAAAGTGGGATGTGAAATTTACTCATGACGGGCCAGTGAGTTAGCATGAGAATTCTGACGGCGTCACGCTTTAACTAAATCAAGGGCATCACGGCTTAAATCATAAGGGGACGGCGTCACGTTCAGGGTTAGACGGCGTCAAGCCTTGATAGGCCAGAATGGATTTTTGAAGAGCTAAAGAGGGACGGCGTCAAGAAGGTCACCCGGGAACCCTAAAAGCGGCGAGGTGACGGCGTCACAATGCATAAGGTGACGCCGTCAGATCCAAAAATCTATATATAGTTTTCTAATCTTTTGTCATTAAAAGAGAGCTTAGTGTGTGGAATTTTGGGATAAAACCCTAAGACGATTTTAGCTACTTTTTCAGGGCTTTTTGCCTTGAGATCTTCCATGTTTCATTGAAAGATAAGTTATCAATTAATCATTCAATATGTCTATGTGTTGTTTGATTCTATCTTATGCTTGTCTTTTGTTTAACATGTTAGGCTAATTTTATCTTGTGTTTGCTTAGATCTAATGAAACCTAGCTATTGATTATTGGTTGTTAGTGTGTTGTTAGTTGTATTGGATGATTGTTTATCTATGTTAGGCTTAAGAAAACTGGCTAACTTCCTATTCGGTAACTTGCTTGAACGTCTTAAGAAACATGAACCAAACGCGTACTAAAGGTTTTTATGGTTGTATTTAATGCACAAGCGAATTCTAGTGATCCCATGTTAGGAGCTTCCTAGCCGGCTCGACATAGGAGTGAAGTAGGAGCTTGTAGAGTTGGGGAAGTAAGTACGCCACCCCACGAATGGTATTAAGGAATACACCCGTCATCCACGCGACTAATACACACTAATTAACCGGTAAAAGATAGTTAGGGAGTAAGGAAATCTAAGTAAACACATTTCTCTACACATAAGTTTCTCACCACTTTTCATTTTTGTTATTTTATTTTATTTGCATTCGTAGTCATTTGGGTTAGTTGACTAGCAACTAATTCCGCCCACTCCTTCAAACCCGAGATTTTACTTGCTTTCATAAAATTATAAAAACATAAAAAGAATCTTCCTCAACCCTTAGACCTAATTAGAGTAGCCTTTCATACCTAACGAACACTATTCCCTGTGGAGAACGATCAATCCCCCGTACTTACCACTACACTATACTACATCGGTCAGGTACACTGCCTGGTGGGGTTGTAAGCCTCTTGAGATCCCTCGAGAGGTAAAACCTGTTGTAAGGTTACAAAACCACGCAACCAAGTTTTTGGCGCCGCTGCCGGGGAATAGTTATTGTTTAGGTTGAATTTTTATTTCTATTAGGTCTACTCACTAGATTCCTTTCTAGTGAGATTTTTATTTTATTTTTCTAGGTTTTCTTTAGTCTATCTATTTTCTTCGTGTCTTTGTTCGTAACCATTACCGTCCGACATCATGGAAGATGGTAATATCCTTAACCCACACAACCCACCACCACAACAACCACAACCACCTCCTAGAGCCCGTACTTTAGGAGAGTATTCCCGTCCTAGCCACCATGGCTATCGAAACACCATTGAGCTCACTCAAGGAGCCAATATCACACCCTTGCGATCCGACACCATCCGGTTGGTGCAAAGTGGATGCGCATTCCATGGACTTCGTTCTGAAGATCCTAATCAACATCTCAAGGACTTTCTTAAAATCGTTGATTCTATAGACCTTGATGTTGCCACTCGAGAGACGACCCGATTGCGTCTCTTCCAATTCTCTTTGCGGGACCAAGCTAGTCAGTGGCTAGAACGTCAACCCGCAGGATCCATTACCTCTTGGGATGATCTCACCACTCGTTTCCTTGCTCAGTTTTTCCCACCGGGAAGAACTACCAAGCTAAGGAATGATATCTTGATGTTCCAACAACGTCAAGGCGAAACTCTCTACGAGGCATGGACTCGATTCAAGGACTTACTCCGAAAAGTCCCTCACCATGGCATGGATCCTTGGCTACAAATCCAAATCTTCTATGATGGTGTCAATCATCAAACTAGAAGAGCCATAGATTACGCCGCCAATGGGAGATTGAGTAGGCTCAGTGTCGATAAGTGCTGGGAAGTCATTGAGGACTTAGCACAGTACGAAGAAGAAGAATGGGATGACTCAACATTCTCGGAAGAAGGGATTTTAAATTGCATGGGTGCAACCCAAGAACAGCTGTTCGCAAACATAAAAAGGCAGGTTGAGAGCTTAATGAAAGCTGAGATACCTACGGCTGATAAAAATCCCGATGAGTGCGTGAACACAATTGGTAAACATACGTTTCACCAATTCTCACGACAAGATGAATTTGAAGGGATAATGCTAACTTTCGTGAACAACCAAGAGAGACGCATGAAGGAATTAGAAACTCACTTGAAAAACACCCAAGATATGTTCATGGAACTAGCAGAAAAATTCATCTCGAGAATAAAAGAGAAAATTAAGAAAGAAGCCGCACACAAAAAGATCGAGAAGATCTTTGAACTCCCGGTCCCTAATGAACCATACAACGAATGGGATGATGAAACCCCTCTCCCCGAGCCTTCACTTTTAAAGCCCTCTTATCTATTTGGATCCTCTCGCGAGAAAAAGAATTCTCAAGATCGTAGCATTTTCGTGGGGAGCATGGTTGTCACGCTCCCTAACTTTCATGAAGCTAGGAAACGGTCTTTTGGCTTTAAGCCAGGTGTGAGAAGAACTCAATTAAAGCACACCATCATCTTGAAAACCCCCTGGGAAAATTCCTCTCACCCCCTGAATACTCGCCTTGATGGAAATTGGGACCCGAATAAGACGTCAACCAACCCTTTTCAATATTTTACTACACCCCGTGACAGTAACAAAACATTTGACCCAGGAGGAACTTGTTAACGAGACTAGCTATCAGGATTATTGACCCTGACTAGCTGCTCTCTTAAAGTACGAGGGGCTCATTTGTAAACTGGCACAAAGTAGCAAAATACGCTAATCTGACGGCGTCAGAATTTGAACGTGACGCCGTCACCCCGTCTGCACAGCAATAATAACTTTAATTCCATCACTTTCATCACAAACCCCACAAACCATATCCTCTCCAACCCCACCTACGAATTTCCAGGATCAAATTCACCGACTTTCGTCATCAATTTCCACGTGGTAAGTAATTTTTATTCATTCCTTTCGCTTCAATTACTCATAGGATTTGTAAATTTCGAAAATCCCCAACTCGTGAAACCCTAGGATTGATTCATGCTTAGAACTCATAATGTGTTTTAATTAGTGTTATTTTAGCAATGATTAAAAGCATGTGATTTTTAGCAATCAAATGGGTTAATTCACTAATAGGGTGGCCACGAATTTGAACCATAACCTGTGATCCAATCACCCATTTTTCTGCAAAAAGTGGTGTGTGGTTATTGAGCCTGAAGTTTGAATATTGATTTTTCCCTCGTAATTATGGATTTGAACACTGGTCGAATCTGACGGCGTCACCTATCAAAGCGTGACGGCGTCAGACCTGTCTGATGCGCCACCAAATCTTTAATTCACATATTAACACTTGTATTCCTCCTGTTTTGTTCCAGATAATGAGTAAGCGTCAAAGACCCAGCCGAGGAAGTTCTTCCCGATCTCAACAAGAAAACTTTGGGGATACGGTCCTCAGTTGGGGTGTCTTTGACAACGATGCTGCTACAAGCAAATATGCACAATTGTTACTACACAAGGTCGAGAATGGAGCAGTGGTTGACTGGGGCTTTCTGAGGAGAGTAGGTCTTGAGCAGACTTTTCTCCAAAGTTTTCAGACGGATGGGTTTACCGGCCCCCAGTGGGAAAGACTGTTTAAGATTCAGGAGCCGGTATATGAGGAGTTGGTACGGGAGTTCTTTGCCACCTTTCATTTTGATATGGCTGAGGCAAGGACCGATGTGGGCGGTACCACGATCTATTTCAGGCTGGGGAGTGAGCTAAGGACGTGTTCTGTTACTGAGTTTGGGTGGAGACTGGGGTTATATGATCAGCATGATACCATTCAGGCAGGGTTCATGCAGAGGTTGTTGCATGGGGAGTCGATGAAGAATGATTTTAGATGCTCTATTTTCTGGCAGACTATTGGGGATGGGGTGTATACCTCGACCACTGTAGCATCCCAAATCAGGGATCCTAGGGTTCGGTTGACTCATCGTTGCCTCACCTACAGCTTGACAGGGCGTCACAGCTCTCACCACCGTGTCACAGCTTCTGATCTCTTCTACCTGTACACCATCTACTCTAATGATGTTTACTGCAACATCCCGTTTTGGGTTGCTAGCTTTATGCATGGTGGAGTTGGGGAGA
Source organism: Artemisia tridentata subsp. tridentata (assembly GCA_021014915.2). Classification (NCBI taxonomy): domain Eukaryota; kingdom Viridiplantae; phylum Streptophyta; class Magnoliopsida; order Asterales; family Asteraceae; genus Artemisia; species Artemisia tridentata. Next base: position 86,298,929 of record CP139501.1, read on the forward strand.
GGGAAGGTGACAGGATTTATGGTGGGATGTTCATCACCCGACTGGCTCAGTCTTATGGAGTCCTCAGGCCCGAGGTCATGAGGTATTTGAGTGGTGATAAATGCAGGACGGTGAAGGAGAGGTCCCTGAAACAGATGGAGGTGATTATGGAGATGCATGACGGGTCCTTTATGTGGTATCACCCAGTTGGAGCTGAGGGTGATGATGATGAGGATGATGAGGAGGAGGAGGAGCCCCAGCAGCAGCAGCATGAGGGGTATGAGGCCGGTACAGCTGATTACTACCGGCATATGAGCAGGGGGGACTGGCAGGCTCACCAGGGGACCTGGATGGGCCAGGTTGATGCTTGGAGGACCAGGGCGGACGAGAGGTTCGACTGGATGTACGATCACACGGTTCGTCAGATGCAGCATCTTTCCACACGTGATCAGTTGGACCCGCATCTGCAGATTGACCCTTTCCCGGGTCGTGAGCAGGATTACCCACCCTATGGGTACCACGGGCATCTTCCTCCTGGCTATGACTATCGCCAAGGACCCCCTCACCAGTGATGTTGTGGTTTGATGTTTTGTTGTTTGAACAATTTGATATTTGGTTGTATGTGTTGAAACAATATGGTCTGTAATAATTTAGGGAAGGCATCTGTTTGCCTTAAAACATTTGTTACATTAATTTTATTTATCGCATGCTAGCCTCATTTGATTGTTATTTTATTTGCTTTGTGTGTTTATTTATTTGTTTGTTTGTTTTTATTTATTTCCCGTATGTGTGTTTAATTTTTATTATTATTGATTCATTTTAAAAACTAAATTGTGAAAATGCTTTATTTTGTTTTTAACTTCGTCTTAACTACATATAAAGGTATTTTGCAAAAGATAAGTGTAAGGGAAATCTAAATCGGTTTATTAGAACACATATGAACATGAATCGTAATAATAATAAATTAGCATACATATTCGTAGTTGTTTGAGTCAAATGCTTGTATCGAGTCATAATGATGTTTTGCAGGATTTCCAGGAAGTAAGGTAAAGGTTTTTCCAGAAATTTTCCGGAAACTTAAAATGAAAATTTTTGTCAGGTCATTTCTGACGGCGTCAGGGGTTATAACCTGACGGCGTCAGATTTAATTTCCAGAAATTTTTGAAAGTTTTGTTTTCATAAAAAGTTTTTATTAAAATCTCCAACTTATAATCTCCAGGAATCTGCAAAATTATCATTCCACAAGCATTATATCCTTATATATAGATTTTATCCCGCCGATGTTATGCAGGTTTTCGTGTTTGTTTTCTCAGGTTAACAGGTTATTTTGGACAAGGAAATGTTTATGGAATCAAGCTTATGGCGATGCATTAGTCATGGAGCTTCAACATTCTCTTTGGAGGAAGATTTAACCGTGTGATTTCACTATCCAACGAGCGAATCAGGGGAGTATTTGATTTCATTCTTTTACTTTTTGCTTTTACATCTTGTTATTTGAACATTGGGGACAATGTTCATCTTAAGTGTAAGGGGAGGGTAAAAGTACGATTTTAGAATACAATTGCGCTTGATTTTTGTTTGTTTAATAATAGATGTGTAATAAAACTGAGAGAAATACTTGATTAGGGTAATTTTAGTGCCAAATTTAAAATTTTTTACAACATATAGGAGTGAAACTTTAGTTCTAATGAGCGTCTCACGGATAGGAGTTATATGACTAGCATAAAAACCGTACCACTAAAAAATTTTCCACCCCAAATATGTGAGGTTCGCCCCTAGAATTGGTAGGAAAAGCATTTATGCTATGATGTGTGTACCGGTAGCACTTAGATTCTAGAACTTGCGTTAGGACCATTCCGAGGCCACAAGTGAGACTACATTCGTGTAGTTAGATTTACTACATGATAAGAGGCATTAGGATTAACCCATTGTTTTACACCTGTGTTTTTGTTATAATTACGTTGGCTACATTGGTCAAGTAATTCTCCCACACCCTTTGCGTTGTACTCATTTTTAGTACACGATACCCCTAGTACACCCCTCAGAGCCTATCTTTTCGTTTCGACCTTTAAGCATTTTACTTAAAGGAAGAATTTGTTACACCCCACTAAAATGTACACCCAAATCGCCTTAGCCTACCTTGTATGCACTCATCTTTAGTGCATTATTGTTACAACATTTGTTTAAACCCAAGTTAATTATCTAATTGATTACATGGTTGCTAAGTCGAGTCATATCCTTGTACATATTGTTTTGGGACGATTGGGACTCATGGGTAAAGTACTAGTATAATGGAGTAATGGGGAAGAACATCATTTATTACCCCCATATGTGCTAAATGTTTTAAAAGTACTCCAAGTGTTTCAATTATCTTAATTCGAGTCATTAGATTAGTATTTGTAAAGTTATGTAAAAATTCAAGTGTAAGGGGAATGCAATGCCCCTATGATGTATTATTTTGGATGGTAGGGCAAAAATGTATGTCAATAAAAAAAAAAAAAAAAAAAAAAAAAAAAAAAAAAAATCAAAAAAATCAAGAAAAACACAAAAAAATGAGAAAAATAGAAAAAATAGAAAAAACATACGGACTACCATCCCGTTTCATTTTATGTTTATCTTTATGTTTTTGTTATTTTGTTATTTTGTTTCTAGCTTAAAATTGAGTCTAGTCTTGGCTTAGCAACATTGTATAGTACATGTAATTGATCAAGATCTTTAACTCGCCACCAGTAAAATATCCCGTATCCAACAAAACCGTGTTTTCCTTTTCCCTACACCTAACGTTATAACCCATTTAAAAGCCCTCTTTGATAGTTTATCTTAGGTGCTTACGCCTAGTGGAGGAGGTTTTCGATCCTTTCCCAAGCCTATGGTAATCTATTTGCTATGACAGGTAGTGAGAGATATTTTCCGTTTTCATTTATGAGATTTATTTTGATGACACTTGAGAGATGTGAGTATCTAAACACTACTTGTGAGGTGCTAGTATGTAATCTCCGTGCTTATTATGATTGAAGTGGAACGATTATTTGTTGTAATTACTTTTATGTTTGCATTAAATGACCCCTAACTTGTATTTTGATTAGAATAAAAGCGCATTTGCTTGAGGACAAGCAAATCTCAAGTGTAAGGGTATTTGATGAGGCGAAAAGTGTACCGCTTTTAAGGGGTCATTTAAGCCCGAAATCGTATTTATTTGATCAAATATTGCCCTAAATCGTTCCTTTTGTCATTTTAGGTACTTTTGAGGAGAAATCTGGAAAAGGAGGCATTTTGGATGTTTTTGGAGCATTAAAGTGAAGAATACGACAAAGTCTCAAAATCGGCTGAAATTTACCTTTGACGGCGTCAGAATCATCTCTTGACGGCGTCATGCCTTGGCAAGAAAAGTGGGATGTGAAATTTACTCATGACGGGCCAGTGAGTTAGCATGAGAATTCTGACGGCGTCACGCTTTAACTAAATCAAGGGCGTCACGGCTTAAATCATAAGGGGACGGCGTCACGTTCAGGGTTAGACGGCGTCAAGCCTTGATAGGCCAGAATGGATTTTTGAAGAGCTAAAGAGGGACGGCGTCAAGAAGGTCACCCGGGAACCCTAAAAGCGGCGAGGTGACGGCTTCACAATGCATAAGGTGACGCCGTCAGATCCAAAAATCTATATATAGTTTTCTAATCTTTTGTCATTAAAAGAGAGCTTAGTGTGTGGAATTTTGGGATAAAACCCTAAGACGATTTTAGCTACTTTTTCAGGGCTTTTTGCCTTGAGATCTTCCATGTTTCATTGAAAGATAAGTTATCAATTAATCATTCAATATGTCTATGTGTTGTTTGATTCTATCTTATGCTTGTCTTTTGTTTAACATGTTAGGCTAATTTTATCTTGTGTTTGCTTAGATCTAATGAAACCTAGCTATTGATTATTGGTTGTTAGTGTGTTGTTAGTTGTATTGGATGATTGTTTATCTATGTTAGGCTTAAGAAAACTGGCTAACTTCCTATTCGGTAACTTGCTTGAACGTCTTAAGAAACATGAACCAAACGCGTACTAAAGGTTTTTATGGTTGTATTTAATGCACAAGCGAATTCTAGTGATCCCATGTTAGGAGCTTCCTAGCCGGCTCGACATAGGAGTGAAGTAGGAGCTTGTAGAGTTGGGGAAGTAAGTACGCCACCCCACGAATGGTATTAAGGAATACACCCGTCATCCACGCGACTAATACACACTAATTAACCGGTAAAAGATAGTTAGGGAGTAAGGAAATCTAAGTAAACACATTTCTCTACACATAAGTTTCTCACCACTTTTCATTTTTGTTATTTTATTTTATTTGCATTCGTAGTCATTTGGGTTAGTTGACTAGCAACTAATTCCGCCCACTCCTTCAAACCCGAGATTTTACTTGCTTTCATAAAATTATAAAAACATAAAAAGAATCTTCCTCAACCCTTAGACCTAATTAGAGTAGCCTTTCATACCTAACGAACACTATTCCCTGTGGAGAACGATCAATCCCCCGTACTTACCACTACACTATACTACATCGGTCAGGTACACTGCCTGGTGGGGTTGTAAGCCTCTTGAGATCCCTCGAGAGGTAAAACCTGTTGTAAGGTTACAAAACCACGCAACCAGTCCTTTGAATCCATTTAGTGTAATTGCAAGAGTTAGTTAAGTGTCCATTTGGTTTATGCCATTTTGTGCAAGTCTGCACAACCAAATCCATATATGCAGTCTGCATCAGGTTTTCTAGATCCCATTTAGGTGCTTAATTGTGTTCATCAGTGCTTAATTCCTTGTTTCTCAGTAGTTTTCTAGGTGTTCTTGGCTTATTCCATATTTCCAGTCCTTAGTGTAGCTTATTAAAGCTTTAAATTAAGCTCAAAAATGCTCAATTCACTCAAACTTACACTGAGTCATCAGTGGTTAATTGAGTGAACTGAGCCACTTTCCCAGCTTATTTTTAAGAAACAAATAAGCTTCTCTAGGTCTAAAAATTGGTTTCTGAGACCCTCAATATTTGAACTTTAAGTGGCAACAGCTTTTGTGGTGTTTAGTAACTATTTAAGTGCTTAAAATTAAGCTTGAACTTGCCTAGAATTGACTGAGATGCCCTGTGCATAGCAGCCCTTTGGTTTGCTTATTAGCTTTGATCAGTGCTTATTTCTCTTTTCTTGTTGCTTTTTCAGTTCCATTGTAGCTTATTATTGGTTACTTAGCTTATTCCAACTGTGCCTTTGCTTATTCAATAGCTTATCAGCCACTTGGCTTATTTTTGGGCCACTTCTCCTTTTAAATCAACTGATCAGCAAACTTAGCTGATTTCTGGGCTTATTTGAAGTTTTCATAAAAAGTGTTAGTTGTGAAGTTTGCTTATCTTCTTGTGCTTAATCAGTTTCTATAATAAAAACCAAAAAAATAAAATAAAAAACAAAAAAGCCATTGCTGGGATTCGAACCCTGGCCACCCAGCTCACCACACAACATATTTACCACTCTGCCCTTGGGTCTTTTCCAGTTAAGCTTTGCACCCTTTTTTATTTAACCCCTTTTTCCATTTTAAGCTATCCGAGCTTATTTGCTTATTACCAGCTTATTCCAGTAAGCTGGCACCTTTGTAGTATTTTTCCTAGGCTTGTTTTAACCTTAAGTAGTTTCACAAAAATTTCCAAAATTTTTAGAACAGTTTTAATATCTTTTATGCATTTTTATTTTTTAAAACAGTTTTTAAATAATAATAAAGAATATAAAACTCAGAAAAATATAAATCTTTTTTCTAAAATTTTCTTTTGTCATTTATAACTAGGGAAAAATAATTTTGCACTTGTAAGATTAGATTTCCATATATCTTAGTTTTAAACCCGTTTTTGTAATTTCCGAATCGCGTTTTTAATTTAATTTGTTTAGATTTTAATTTTCCTTGAGAATTTGTTTCTCATTTCTAAATTAGAATTAAAAAATACAAAATTTCATATCCCAATCATCAGTCACTCTAATTCCAAACCTTACACGATTGTCCATTCCAACCTCGCTGGGACACGACCCGGGTAATCACTTACCTGGTATCTCACACACACATCGTATTCACGGGTTTTTGTAAGATAACCTTTTTCCTAAGAGGTTGACTGGTCAATTCCCGCTTATCACGCGTATCCGTCTGATATTAAATATATATATATATACTTTAGAACGGATCAGTGCTTGGAGCAACTGAGTCTACGTACCATAAACAAATCTGGATAACCTGCCAAAAACGGAAGTAGAATATGGAAACCGAATAGAAGTTGGTTTCTTGTTGTTAGAAGTACTTTCTTTTTCACAAATAGGTAATTCACTATCAACTAATGTACCACTAGTATTAAGTATTTTTCCTATTGGTTGCCAACTAAGTCCAACTCAATTGAAGATTTTCCTTGTGGGTTTCCACTTAAGGCAAGTTCTAGGTTTCTTAACACTAAGAGGTATATTAGCTGGTGCATCTAGACTTCCTTTTGGAATGCACTTTTCATTTTTCTTGTCATTGGTTTTCTTTTTCTGTTGATTGTTATGGTTTGAGACCTTAACAATGTGTGCCTTTGCACAAGAATTCACATCATGAATATAGTTAGCAATACAAGAGTCATGATTTGCAGAAAACACACATTTATGACATGTAACACAAACAAAGTCAGCGTCTTTAGATAACATAGCAAATTTTACATTGTCATTACAAACATTTGAAAAATGAAGTTTATTCGAAATAGTCTTAAAATTCCTAGGATGGCCTTTTACTTGCTTCACTTTATTCTTCTCGCAACTAGACTTAGGGGTTAGCACGGCCCTATCCTTCCTTGTAATGCTTCTATCCTTTGGATGTGGTCGGCTAGCTCTAGTAGAGCTCTCTATTTTTCATTTAGAAGGCAACACATTCTTTTATAAAATTTAGCTAGTTTCCTTTTGTGTTTGTGTGTTCTTCCTAGCTTCTTTTATAGGTGCAGTGGTGGTCAGTTCCGACACTTCCTTAGTGTAATACCTGAAATTCAGAAAGCATGTAAAATGACCAAATTACCCCTGAAGCCATAAAAACTTAATAAAATCACTTATAAAAATTCTGAAATGATTCCAAACTTCTGAAAGCAAACTACATATGAAATAAAATAAATTCTGAGACAACATTATATTATTTGAATGTCCAAAAAAAAATTACAAGTTCACATATGCATGTACATATAATCCGAAAATAATTAAATAAAGTATTTATATTTATAAAATCAATTTAAATTAGGATAAGAATAAACTAAATTGAGGAATTATATATGAAATCAAAGTGTGATCTTGATAGAACTTCTAGGCCAAAAATTCTGATCCCATGCCCCCTAGGTCGGTTTATAAAATATAAAAACAAAACAAATATATTTTTATCCCTAAAATTTCTGATTAACCCTAAACCGACTAAAACAATTCAACCAAAGTTTTCCCACGACATCTGGAGCTAATCTAAAAATTCTCTGGTGTTCTTTGAGTCATTAAGGAGTTAAGAAAAATAAGAACAAGAATTTAGAGGCCTTCGTTTGTGCTTGGTATTTGTTTTCATCCAATTTTATCATACAAGAGGTAATGATTTTTCATGCTTAATTCTTACGTTCTAAAAAAATTATCCAGCATTTTTCTAGTGATCTATGGGTCGAATATAACCTAAGAAAAATAAGAAAAACGAATCATGCATGGTTATTAAGGCATACGAAAATAAAAGGCATAAAACAAACTTAATTCGTAAATCATGCTATATGAATTTTCTGAGGTGCAACCATAATTTTTATATGTTCTTTGATGTTAAAATAAGCTAGGAAAAATATCCATGTGATTTGTGGAAGCCTAGAATAGTTGATCTCGAATTTTGTTTATATCGGATCTAAGAGAAAAATAAAGAAAAATTAGAGAAAACCCTAAATCGAATTAGGGTTAGGGTTTTGTGGTTTGGATCTGATTAATAAATGCATTTAATGATTGTGTCATGATGGTTTAATGATTGGTTAAAGTTAGGGTTTAGTTTGCACATAAAAAGGTATATATGATTGGATTTTAAAAGTATAAGGTATGTTTTGCCAACTTTGAAACTTGTAGATTATTTTTGAAATGTTATATAAGTCTGTAGGAATGTAGCAAAAATATAACTTGAGGGTCCTAGGTGTAAATATTGCAAGAAAATGAATTAATTGTAATTATATGGTACGAATTGTAATTAATTAAATAGAGGGACTAAAAGTGTAAATTCTGGAAACTTGAAGTTATTCTGAGTAAATAATGTCATTAAGGGTGTAATGTGTAATTTTGAGTATTTATGGGCTTGATATGTAATTATAAATAAATTATGATTTAAATTGTAAGTTTTGCAAAGTTAAGGGACCAACTGTGTAATTAATGAATTCTGAGGGGTCTAATTCGTACTTTGTATTATTCTAAGGTTATGTTCTGTAACTTTATAAAATAAGGTACTTGTTTGGTAAATATGAATATTATAGGGATTAAAACATGAATTATGTAAATGTAGGGTTTGTTTTGTAAATTATATAACTAAGGGGTATAAACTGTAAATTATGAAACTTAAGAGATTAAAGTGTCATTCTGAATGAAGTATGTATTAAATCAGTAACTTAAAGTATTTTCATTTTAAACCTTTGAATCTAATGAATTTACAATTATAACCCTAAACTATGTATACTTGTCATAATTACCCTTAAACTTTTGTAACTTGATAAAATGTACTTTAATTCTATAATAATCTTGAAATAAGAACTTAACCTAATCTGTAATATTAATAACTTACTAAATCTGGAAAGTAACTAAAAATAGAAAGTTATTTAAAATGGAAAGATAACTGAAACCCCTTTGTAATTCTGTCCTCTACTCCTTTAGGTTCGAAGAGGGAGTGGTTTGATCCCTGTCAGTTTTGCTACTCTTGTGTTCTTGCATTCAAATAAGGTACAGATATTCTGCCCTCTTTCAGTAAGGGTTTGTCATTTCCCTTTTCTTTCAGTTTCTCATTTTCCTGATTAGGATTCCCTATACCATTGCTATGTTCCCTGCTGTTTGTGAACCCTTCATGTGATCTCTTGTTTGTGAACCTTTCATGCGGTCTTTTGTTTTGTGAACTTTTCATGAACCTTGTTGTATTGACCTCTTGTCCTAAACCCTGATCTGTGAACCCTGTTTTGAACCTTAATCTGATATACGTGTTGTAAAACTAAATTGATTTTGATATAAACCTTAAACTGTCAAATCCTTATTTGAACCTAATTGATTTTGAACCATTCTTAAAACTACATATGAAACGTTTTGATAAAAGCTATTTTAAAAGAGGTGATACCACTTTTAATGGAAGCTACTAAAAGTTTTGGAAGACCATTTTATGAAAACTATTTTGTAAGATCAGTTGTTATGAAAACCATTTTTGAAGGATTGTTTTAAATGGACTTTTAAATAGAAAGCTTTTCGAATAAGCTGTTACTATGAAACTTTGATTTTTAAACCTTTGTTATACTCTTTTGAACCATTTGATATAACCCTCTTAATCTGAACTTAAACTTTGATATAAAACTTAATCTGATAAATTCTAATTGAAACCTTTGATATTAAATCCTGAACTGGTTGACATGAACCTTTGCCATGCACCCTTAGAATGTGACTTTTGGTTATTTTGATAGTACATCCGACCTTTGACCTACAGTTTGATGTCCGAGCCAATCACTAGGCATGAGGGTTTCATGTCCATGTCATTGACGCACCTCTGACATGACTCTAGGGCAGGAGAGTGATGACCTGTTCCGTCCCTTATTTATTATTTGCTATGGCCATTATGATTATTATTATTGATTTGTCTGTGGGGGCATATGGGTGCATCCTAGATTTGACCTGTTATCTGTTTAGTTTTATTTGTTAATTGTTGATGCGTGGTTTTGCAACCTTACAACAGGTTTTACCTCTCGAGGGATCTCAAGAGGCTTACAACCCCACCAGGCAGTGTACCTGACCGATGTAGTATAGTGTAGTGGTAAGTACGGGGGATTGATCGTTCTCCACAGGGAATAGTGTTCGTTAGGTATGAAAGACTACTCTAATAGGTCTAAGGGTTGAGGAAGATTCTTTTTTATGTTTTTATATTTTTTTATGAAAGCAAGTAAAATCTCGGGTTTGAAAGAGTGGGCGGAATTAGTTGCTAGTCAACTAACCCAAATTACTACGAATGCAAATAAAATAAATAACTGAAAATAAAAAGTTGGTGAAAACTTAAGTGTAGAGAAATGTGTTTACTTAGATTTCCTTACTCCCTAACTATCTTTTACCGGTTGATTAGTGTGTATTAGTCGCGTGAATGACGGGTGTATTCCTTAATACCAATCGTGGGGTGGCGTACGTACTTCCCCAACTCTACAAGCTCCTACTTCACTCCTATGTCGAGCCGGCTAGGAAGCTCCTAACATGGGATCACTAGAATTCGCTTGTGCATTAAATACAACCATAAAAACCTTTAGTACGCATTGGTTCATGTTTCTTAAGACGTTCAAGCAAGTTACCGAATAGGAAGTTAGCCAGTTTTCTTAAGCCTAACATAGATAAACAATCATCCAATACAACTAATAACACACTAATAACCAATAATCAATAGCTAGGTTTCATTAGATCTAAGCAAACACAAGATAAATCTAGCCTAACATATTAATCAAAAGACAAGAAGAAGATAGAATCAAACAACACATAGACATATTGAATGATTAATTGATAACTTATCTTCAATGTAACATGGAAGATCTCAAGGCAAAAAGCCTTGAAAAAGATGCTAAAATCGTCTTAGGGTTTTCTCCCAAAAATTCCACACTAAGTTCCACCTTTTGACAAAGAATTGCAAAACTATATATAGATTTTTACATCTGAAGGCGTCACGTTATGGAGTGTGACGCCGTCACCTCGCCGCTTTTAGGGTTCTCGGGTGACCTTCTTGACGCCGTCCCTCTTTAGCTCTCCAAAATCCGTTCTGGCTTATCAAGGCTTGACGCCGTCAGACCTTGACCGTGACGCCGTCCCTCTTTGAATTAAGCCGTGACGCCCTTGATCAGGTTAAAGCGTGACGCCGTCAGAATTCACATGCAATTTTCACTGGCTTATCATGAGTAAATTTCACATCCACCTTTTCTTGCCAAGCCATGACGCCGTCTGGAGTAAATCCTGACGCCGTCAAAGGTAACTTTCAGCCGATTTTTGAGACTTTGCCGTTTTCTTCACTTTTATGCTCCAAAAACGTCCAAAATGCCTCCTTTTCCAGATTTCTCCTCAAAAGTACCTAAAATGACAAAAGGAACGATTTAGGGCAATATTTGATCAAATAAATACGATTTAGGGCTTAAATGACCCCTTAAAAGCGGTACACTTTTCGCTTCATCAAATACCCTTACACTTGAGATTTGCTTGTCCTCAAGCAAATGCGCTTTTATTCTAATCAAAATACAAGTTAGGGGTCATTTAATACTAACATAAAAGTAATTACAACAAATAATCGTTCCACTTTAATCATAATAAGCACGGAGATTATAAACTAGCACCTCACAAGTAGTGTTTAGATACTCACATCTCTCATGTGTCATCAAAATAAATCTCATAAATGGAAACGGATAATATCTCTCACTACCTGTCATAGCAAATAGATTACCATAGGCTTGGGAAAGGATCGAAAACCTCCTCCACTAGGCGTAAGCACCTAAGATAAACTATCAAAGAGGGCTTTTAAATGGGTTATAACGTTAGGTGTAGGGAAAAGGAAAACACGGTTTTGTTGGATAAAGGATGTTTTACTGGTGGCGAGTTAAAGATCTTGATTAATTACATGTACTATACAATGTTGCTAAGCCAAGACTCGACTCGATTTAAGCTAATGAAAGAAAATAACAAAAACATAAAATAAACATAAAATAAAACGGGATGGTAGTCCGTATGTTTTTTCTACTTTTCTTTTTCTCATTTTTTTGTATTTTTTTTTTTTTTTTTTTTTTTTTTTTTTTTTTTTTTTTTTGCATACACTCTTGCCCTACCATCCAAAATAATACATCATAGGGCATTGCATCCCCCTTACACTTGAACTTTTACATAACTTTACAAATAACTATTCTAATGACTCGAATTAAGATAATTGAAAAACTTGGAGTACTTTTAAAATATTTAGCACATATGGGGGTAATAAATGATGTTCTTCCCCATTACTCCATTACACTAGTACTTTACCCATGAGTCCCAATCGTCCCAAAACAATATGTACAAGGATATGACTCGACTTAGCAACCATGTAATCAATTAGATAATTAACTTGGGTTTAAACAAATGTTGTAACAATAATGCACTAAAAATGAGTGCATACAAGGTAGGCTAAGGCGATTTGGGTGTACATTTTAGTGGGGTGTAACAAATTCTTCCTTTAAGTAAAATGCTTAAAGGTCGAAACGAAAAGATAGGCTCTGAGGGGTGTACTAGGGGTATCGTGTACTAAAAATGAGTACAACGCAAAGGGTGTGGGAGAATTACTTGACCAATGTAGCCAAAGTAATTATAACAAAAACACAGGTGTAAAACAATGGGTTAATCCTAATGCCTCTTATCATGTAGTAAATCTAACTACACGAATGTAGTCTCACTTGTGGCCTTGGAATGGTCCTAACGCAAGTTCTAGAATCTAAGTGCTACCGGTACACACATCATAGCATAAATGCTTTTCCTACCAATTCTAGGGGCGAACCTCACATATTTGGGGGTGGAAAATTTTTTAGTGGTACAGTTTTTGTGCTAGTCATATAACTCCTATCCGTGAGACGCTCATTAAGATCAAAGTTTCACTCCTATATGTTGTAAAAAATTTTAAATTTGGCACTAAAATTGCCCTAACAGGTATTTCTCTCAGTTTTATTACACATCTACTATCAAACAAACAAAAATCAAGCGTAATTGTATTCTCTAAAATCGTATTTTTACCCCCCCCCCCTTACACTTAAGATGAACATTGTCCCCAATGTTCAAATAACAAATGTAAAAGCAAAAAGTAAAAGAATGAAATCAAATACTCCCCTGATTCGCTCGGTGGATAATGAAGTAACACGGTTAAATCTTCTTCCAAGGTAATGTTGAAGCTCCATGACTAATGCATCGCCATAAGCTTGATTCAAAAACATTTCCTTGTCCAAAATAACCTGTTAAACCTGAGAAAACAAACACGAAAACCTGCATAACATCGGCGGGATAAATCTATATATATAAGGATATAATGCTTGTGGAATGATAATTTTTGCAGATTCCTGGAGATTATAAGTTATAGATTTAATAAAAACTTTTTATGAAAACAAAACTTTCAAAAATTTCTGAAAATTAAATCTGACGCCGTCAGGTTATAAACCCTGACGTCGTCAGAAATGACCTGACAAAAATTCTCATGTTAAGTTTCCGGAAAATTTTTGGAAAAACCTTTACCTTACTTCCTGGAAATCCTGCAAAACATCATTATGACTCGATACAAGCATTTGACTCAAACAAATACGAATATGTATGTTAATTTATTATTATTACGATTCATGTTCATATGTGTTCTAATAAACCAATTTAGATTTCCCTTACACTTATCTTTTGCAAAATACCTTTATATGTAGTTAAGACGAAGTTAAAACAAAATAAAGCATTTTCACAATTTTAGTTTTGAACATGAATCAGTAATAATAAAAATTAAACACACATACGGAAACAAATAAAAACAAACAAACAAATAAATAAACACAAAAAGCAAATAAAGATTGGGTTGCCTCCCAAGAAGCGCTTTTCTTTATTAACGAGTCTTGTAGCTAGACTCAAAGTCACGTGTTCTACGTTTTTCCGTTTTGCATAAAAAATATGGTTTTAAAGCTTTGTATCACTCTTTCATCCCACTTGTATTCCGGACCTAAGGCCAAACACATCGAATACTTAACTCTAGCCCTTCCTTGGTTATTGTTATCAACCTCGAGTGCTGGGATATTATCGACATCCAAGCCCTTAATGCCCTTAAATTTTGGTTCGAACTTAGAGAAACGAGACACATTATGGGGCATCAGGTACTTGATGCATCCTATTTCGCTGGAGAATGTCACACTACCCTCATCCTTATCATAAATTGCTTGGGACGTTCTTATGAAGGGTTCTCCTAAAACTATCTCGCCTAAATACGGATCTATAATCCCCCTTATATCTTCTAGGATCACAAAATCACATTGGTAAACGAAATCTCCGATAAAGACGTGTAAACCACTTGCTAGACCTACAAAATTGCACATCTGATTGGGGTCATACGGGTCTTGTCTAGGGTTCAGCTCATTGCTCATGATCCAGTTATAGTAAAGCCTAGACATGAAATTCATTGGTGCCTTGAGATCAATATAGGTATGCTCCCTAAACATGTGACCAATCATGCATGGAACCTTCACATTAAAATAACCCCCCTTTCTAATCCATGGGTACTTACGATTTTTAGCGGGGCAAGGACATTTAAAGATAAACTTATGGTGACTTAATCCTTCTAGAATTGGTGAGGAATTGTGAACTAACCTTAAGTCATCTCTAAGCTCAATCTCACTGCTCGTGCTAAGGCGGGCGAGTCTCTTCTCTCTATCAATTAACTCATTAAGCTCATTGAATGCCTTAATCTCCCTATCCATAGTGACGAACCAATTACGAACAAACACACAAAGAAAGTAGATAGACTAAAGAAAACCTAGAAAAAGAAAATAAAAATCTCACTAGAAAGGAATCTAGTGAGTAGACCTATAAAATAAAAATTCAACCTAAACAATAACTATTCACCGGCAACGGCGCCAAAAACTTGATGCGTGGTTTTGCAACCTTACAACAGGTTTTACCTCTCGAGGGATCTCAAGAGGCTTACAACCCCACCAGGCAGTGTACCTGACCGATGTAGTATAGTGTAGTGGTAAGTACGGGGGATTGATCGTTCTCCACAGGGAATAGTGTTCGTTAGGTATGAAAGACTACTCTAATAGGTCTAAGGGTTGAGGAAGATTCTTTTTTATGTTTTTATATTTTTTTATGAAAGCAAGTAAAATCTCGGGTTTGAAAGAGTGGGCGGAATTAGTTGCTAGTCAACTAACCCAAATTACTACGAATGCAAATAAAATAAATAACTGAAAATAAAAAGTTGGTGAAAACTTAAGTGTAGAGAAATGTGTTTACTTAGATTTCCTTACTCCCTAACTATCTTTTACCGGTTGATTAGTGTGTATTAGTCGCGTGGATGACGGGTGTATTCCTTAATACCAATCATGGGGTGGCGTACGTACTTCCCCAACTCTACAAGCTCCTACTTCACTCCTATGTCGAGCCGGCTAGGAAGCTCCTAACATGGGATCACTAGAATTCACTTGTGCATTAAATACAACCATAAAAACCTTTAGTACGCATTGGTTCATGTTTCTTAAGACGTTCAAGCAAGTTACCGAATAGGAAGTTAGCCAGTTTTCTTAAGCCTAACATAGATAAACAATCATCCAATACAACTAATAACACACTAATAACCAATAATCAATAGCTAGGTTTCATTAGATCTAAGCAAACACAAGATAAATCTAGCCTAACATATTAATCAAAAGACAAGAACAAGATAGAATCAAACAACACATAGACATATTGAATGATTAATTGATAACTTATCTTCAATGTAACATGGAAGATCTCAAGGCAAAAAGCCTTGAAAAAGATGCTAAAATCGTCTTAGGGTTTTCTCCCAAAAATTCCACACTAAGTTCCACCTTTTGACAAAGAATTGCAAAACTATATATAGATTTTTACATCTGACGGCGTCACGTTATGGAGTGTGACGCCGTCACCTCGCCGCTTTTAGGGTTCTCGGGTGACCTTCTTGACGCCGTCCCTCTTTAGCTCTCCAAAATCCGTTCTGGCTTATCAAGGCTTGACGCCGTCAGACCTTGAACGTGACGCCGTCCCTCTTTGAATTAAGCCGTGACGCCCTTGATCAGGTTAAAGCGTGACGCCGTCAGAATTCACATGCAATTTTCACTGGCTTATCATGAGTAAATTTCACATCCACCTTTTCTTGCCAAGCCATGACGCCGTCTGGAGTAAATCCTGACGCCGTCAAAGGTAACTTTCAGCCGATTTTTGAGACTTTGCCGTTTTCTTCACTTTTATGCTCCAAAAACGTCCAAAATGCCTCCTTTTCCAGATTTCTCCTCAAAAGTACCTAAAATGACAAAAGGAACGATTTAGGGCAATATTTGATCAAATAAATACGATTTAGGGCTTAAATGACCCCTTAAAAGCGGTACACTTTTCGCTTCATCAATTGTTATATTTGTCTGGTGACTGATGGTGTGTGCGATACACGTCTTTCACATTATCTGGGAGCTGATCACTCTATTGATACATGAGGATACCCCTCATATTATCTGTTACTTGAGAGGCATCCCCTCTAGATTGCTTATGTGTTTACATTATCATGATATTGTCTGTTGTCTGGCCTCGTGATAGATTTCTGTTTTCTTTATCTATTGAACCTCATGAATTTTCCCTATTACTTGTTTCTTTTCTTTTTCTTTAATCTTATTCCTTATTTATTCCTGACACCTCATTCCTACACCCTGAGTTATCGGTATAACATGTATTCCTGATTTTCCTTTGTACTGCTACCTGTTATTGTTTTGTTACCGTTATATCTGTTCACTGAGCTCTCGTAGCTCAGCCGCATTTTTTTTCCTGCGGCAGGTTTTAGTAGGAAGCTGGGAATGAGAGAAGAGTGTACCTTTGGACTTAGAAGCTTGGATAGCTATGCTGGATTTAGAATTGAACCGAAGATAATATATATTTTAGAAATAGAGTTTTGGAAGCTCTCGTTTGTAACCTTGTAGATCTAGTATTTCGTTTGTAATCTTTTGAAACGTTTGTATTACTATAGATGTATGCTTTGTTTGATCTGATATGAATCCATTATTGTGATATCTTTACCCTTGTCGGGTTGGGGTGTTACACTTAGTACGTACCCTATACATACCAGGTGCAATCACGTTTTTGTTGCTTTTCAATACTTCCTTTTCATTTGTGAACGAAGATTGTGGACTGACTAGTTTTGGTTCATTCTTTTGTTCAACAACTGCTGGAGCAAATCGTGATTTTTTTAAGTTTTGGTTTTTCAAAACTTTTTGATGTTGTTGCTTGCTCAAAATTTGATGTTTTAGTAGTTGAAGTTTTCACAAACTTAGTATCCACAACCTTTCCTTTCACTTTCTCCAACTGAGCTTTCATAAAATCATTTTGTTTTTCCATATCTTTGTAAGCACGCTCGTATGACAATTTGTCATATTTACACTCTTCGGTTTTTTGATCAAGTTGTTTAAAAAAATGAGTGTTTTCTTTTTCAAATTTCTCGAGCGAGATTTCATACTTAACAGTTTTGATGGAAAGCTCAGTTTTGAGATTTGCATAATCTTCAATCAAATATGTTTGCACAATGATGGACTTAATATCAGTAATAATAACTGCTTGTAAGAGAGGATCATTTTCATTTTCAAAATGTTTGAGTTTTGAAAGAGATTTGTTAGCTTCCTTTTTAAGAGATTGGTAGTCTCTCATAAATTCAGCTGCATCATCCAAAAATTCTTTTTCAAAGTGAATTACTCTAACGCTAAGTTTATAACGATAGTAGCAATTTCTTTATCAAAAACCTTTTTAATCTTTTGATGCATTCCTGAGTTCCATGTGTTAGCATTTAAAATCGACTTTGTTTGAACAAACTTTTGAAGTGACGCAATTCTTTCTTTAACATCATTAAAAAATCCTCTCGCGACACCTTTTTAGGAGTATCTTCTAAAGATGTCTCTTCGTTTGAAAAAACACGTTGTGAGTCAACTTATGAAACTGCTAAAATAGGTTTTGAAACTATTTTTGGAACAATATGCTTTTTGAAAACATTTGAAAAGAATATTTGTTCCTTTGATTTTTTCTTTTGTGGAACAAAATTTTCAAAATAGTTTGTTCTGTATTGAGTAATAAATTGGTGTTAATTCTGAATCACTTTCTTTTATTTTAGATCGACTCTCATTAGCAAGTTGCAACGTTTCCTCAGAATCATACACAGTAACAGGTTCATGAAAATGTAACAGAATATTTACATTATACAAACAATTTTGTTGTTTCTGAGCTAGTTTGAGATAACAATGGTTTTTGTAACTAAGAGCCATTTTCTGTTCAGTATTTTAAACGAGTCTGCCTTGGGTGAAAGCATATGAATCATTTGAATCAATTGACCCGTTTTCACATTAATGTTTTCTAATTCTTTTATTTTCTTTTCTAACTCTATAATATTATCAAGAAGTTCATCTTCACGTTTTGCAAAATCAAGTTTCAGCTTGTTCCTTTCGTTTTCAAGATTAGTAAAAGCCGTAGTTTGTTTTGAAAGTTTCTTTTAAAGATTGGAGATTTCTTCATTTAGAGACTTAATTATTTTTGATGTAGTTATTTGAAGTCCATCAAGCTTTTTCTTTAAACGATGTTCTTGACAAACAGAATCTTTGTAACCAATTTTACATTCATACATTTTCCCTTTATTGGTTTCAAAACGTATTTCTTGACCCTTGTATCATGCAAGCTCAATGGTCAATGAATCATTCACAGCCTTGGGTACGCGATTGACCATATTACATTTATCAATTTCAATTTTCAAATTATTAAGTAACGATTCAAAGAAAATACGTGTTTCCTCATTAGTATTAGCTTTTTGTTCAACCCATACCCCGCTCTGGAGGGATTAGGTATGTTGTAGTTGATGTTGTTGTCCTTGTATTATGTTCAACTTCTCCTCCACTAAGATCCATAGTTGAAGTTTCATAAGTAATATATTCCTAAGATTCTACTCCATCACATATGTATCATCAATGGATTCGGGTAGCTCAGGATGCTCCTCTTATGAGCAAACAAATTAAACATATCATTATCATAATAATTGTCATAATTTGGTATCTCAGCGAGTGCATCTGAATCATATGAAGGACCAACATCAGAAATTGTCCCTGACTTTGCTTCCTGAAATTTAGCCATAAAGATGCAATTCGCATTCAGTTCATAATCCTTATCTTCCTCTTCACAAGTTGCGACCATGTAATCATATTCCTCAACATTCAACAGTATTCCATACTCTTCTTTCTTGGCTAACAACAATCTTCCTCAAAGTAAGTAGAATCCCTCTTCCTAGCCTTAGTTGTGCAATTCTTTGCAATATGCCCCAAACCTCTGTAGTTGTAACACCTCACCTGATTCACAACATTCTGATTCCCATTTCCAATATTTCCAGCAACAGGTGCAACATTATTTCCAATCTGATTCATAACAACATGCCCTGCATTGTTCTGATTTCCTACATTCTGCCCTACATTATAACCTAGCTGATTTCCAACATTTAGTCATGTCATATACCCATGCTGATTCCTAACATTAGCTCCAATTATTTGCATTTGTCTGCTCTGTACTACATTCCCACCCAGTTGTGCAATTTGTTTGTTGCAGTTGTTGGAAGAAATCCTGAGGTTGTTGTTTGTTGGTGTAGAATAGTGACGTTACAAAGCTTTAAAGATAAGAGCAAATGCTTGGTTCATTGCATTAACAGGATCAGTATCTTCTTCAATGTTCATACCAAGTGAGATTTGTGGTTGTTGCACATAGTTGGTATTAGATGATGATTGTTGTTGTGATGTGGTAAGTGGTAATGGAGGTATGGTGTTTGCTACAAGAGCTAGGGGATCATGTGTTCTTGCAATTGTGAAGTAACATTTCCATTCTGCCTGTAGGTGAATTAAGAACTTGATATTCCCAACAATGTTCTTAGGAGTCAGCTTGTTTCCGTCCATAGCATTCATCATCTTGGAGAATTTGAGAAAGTACGACGCGATAGTCTCTCCAATAACAAATGTGAACTAATCAAATTCAGATAGAAGTTGAGTTTCCGTCTCTTCAGTTCCCTGCATCTGCCTGTAAACCTTTACCCAGATTTCATATGCACTGTTACAACTATCCACAGACTCATAAACCCCGACTGGTAATCCAAGTAACATCATTTGAATTGCATGATCATTAGCAGCAACTTGTGCAGCGTCCTCTTCAGAGGGTTCTTCTTCAGTTTGTAAGCGGAGAAATGGGTTAACTTGGGGGTACGGTTTGATTCACCAGGGTGTCCTTAATTTCCTTGAACTAGTATGGATCATTCAGAATTAACTTGGAAATCAATTTGCCATTTAGTTTACTCTTAGCAAATCGGATCATACAACTAGACCACTAAATTTATCTCCCCCGAGACAGCATAGGAGGACGGCTCTTAGAACCAGCAGCAATTATGTCTTGTTGTGTAGCCATTGTTAATGTTTGAACACTTGATAAGGATCAATGATTTGATATGGCTCGGATGATTAGTGAAATGAAAAGTTCTCAGTGACAATTGTTCTCGGTTTGACTTTTGTCATAAAAGTTCTCGGTTTGACTCAAAAGTTCTCGGTTCGATGTTTACTATTCTCGGTTCGTACAAAACGTAAATTTCTCGGTTTAACCTAAAAAGTTATCGGTTTGACTTTTTAAAGTTGTTAGGTTCTTGGTAAGGAATTAATGAAAGTTCTCGGTTTCAACTATTCTCGGTGCCATGTAAGATGTTAATGGGGGTCCAAAAGTTCTTTGTTCTAATGACAGGTACCGACTAATTTCTAAGTTTACCGAATAATTTTAACCACGAAATTCTTAAACTACTGAATAAAATTACCGAATACTTCTACTTTACCGAAAACTAAGATATTTTTCCTAAATTTTTAGAATGTACCAAATACTTTCAATGTACTGAAAAAATTCAAAAAGTTTACCGAAAAACCTAAAATGTAACTTTTAACCTAAAATCACCCGTAACTTCTTATCTGTTATTTGTTTATCAATTTTGTTTTGATAGTTGTCTCTAATATGACCTAAAATAACATAAAAATAATTATTTTAAAAATTCTAACTGTTAAATCTAAGTTGATCTAAGAAAGTTCTCGGTATCATTTTTGGTCACGAAATCACTAAAAACTCCATCTAAACAATGATCTAAGCTATGTAATCAACCTAATATCATCATGTGGCTTTGATACCAATTGTAGGATCCAATTGGTATCAAGATTCACACTTTCTATATATTCTAGAGAGAAAGAGACGAGAGAAAAGTAGTATGAGAAGGGGAGGAAGCAAAAACTATCACACACACTAGTAGGTGAAATGATGTTGCACTAAATGATAACCTCCACACCCTCTCTGATGTGAATGATGGTCATAATGTGTATCTTGGGCTGTATGGCAGTAAGAATGATGTAGTCAAACCTAAGGATAGTGTGGTTAATGCTGGTAAAAACACTAAAAATATTTTGACACAACCGATCTCTTATGCAGGTGCTACATCCAATGATCCTAAGAAGCCCAAATCAAACTTTTGGTTTGACTTTTTGAAGATGTCATTGAAAATGGTTCGTGGATGATTAGAAATGTTCCTATTATTCTTAAACCCTGGACTTTGAACACCAACTTACTTAAAGAGGATTTAACTAATATTCTGGTATGGGTTAAATTTCATGATGTTCCTCTTGCTTTGTTTTCTGATGATGGTCTTAGTCTCCTTGTCACATTGATTGGTATGCCAAAAATTCTAGATTCTTACACTAGTCAAATGTGTTTGGAATCATGGGACCGAAGTAGTTTTGCTAGGTGCTTGATTGAAGTTAAGGCGGATGAGGTGCTTAGGGAGAGCCTCATTGTTGAGATACCCTTACTTGATGGGACGGATTCTACTATTGAAAAGATTCGGGTTGAATACGAGTAGAAACCGACTCGGTGTGATATGTGTAAGCTGTTTGGTCATACTCTAGTTGATTGTCCTAAATCTGTCCCACCTCCTACTTAGCCTACACAAAGTGTTAATGATTGTTTTCAAATGTTCAATAACAAGAATAAGGGTTAGAATGGTGGTCAAAGTGTTCCGGGTAAAGGAGGATTTACTAAACCTATTGTGGGTCCTAAGTTTCGGTATCAACCTAAAGCGCCTCCTCCTGAGCCCAAGAAGGGGGATGGTACAAAGAAGAAGGCCACTGAAGTGGCTAGTACGAGTGGGACGAAGATTGCTACATCGAATATGTTTGATGTCCTTAATACGGTTGATACTGAAGAGTCTGACATTCCTGCTATGGTTGTAAATAAGGATGGGGGTGATTTTGATGAGAGTGGTATTCCTTGTCCTACTCCTATTGTTGAGAAAATTGGGAAGCTTGAAAAGCTAATTATTGATGGGAAAGCTACTCTTGTGGATAATAATGGTCATCATCTTAAAAAGGTTGATTATCCGGGCAATAAAAAGGAAGCTAAGGTGGATGGGTTTCAAAAGACTGGTAATATGTCACAAGAACTGCTTGTGAGTGTTGTAAAAGAGAAGGTGCAGGTTGCGGTTAGTAAGCCTAGTTCTTCTTTTTCTCTGTCTACTTTTTCTACTAAGAGGGTTAACCCATTCTCTAAGGTGGGAGAGATAGTTGATTCCGACAGTGATGAGGAGGAGGTTGTTAACACTTTTGATGAGTCAGTGAACTTGTTTCATAATCCTATGGCTAAATTTCCCTCATCGACAGTGGTGGTTACGAGGTTGAAGATGATTACGATGACTATGCGGATCAGATTTACGATAATCAAGGGCAATTGAATGCTTTCTATAACATATATGATATTAAGCTCCAAGGTCTTGCTAGGAAGGAATTTTGTTTTCGTAGGAATCTAATGTTATCTTATGAGTAGTGGATTATTTTCTTGTTTAGAGAATAGGAAGCGTCTTGTTATGTAAGCTTTTTCGCCTATGTAACGGGCTGAGATATGGGACTTCACATATATCCGTTGTACTTAAACGTTTTTTTTGGAGTAATATATTTACTAGGTCTTTGACCTTTTACCCCAAAAAAACCTCTACACCCTCTCCCTTGGTAGGAGAGGGTATTTACATTTGGTTACAAGGCCTAGATGGGCCAGATGTTTAACCGAGAACCGGGCCAAGCCCATTAAGGTTCTCGGTGGACTTTTTTTTGTTTAATGGACTAGTATACATTCCTATTACACTTATAGATATTCAACTAATAAATACAAAAGTCATTGACTAAGGAATGATTGCCTATTTTAATGCTAACATAATGTTTTGTGGGTTATCCATATTAGTCAATTTAATCCTGCTAAAAATCTAGTTTAATGAAAACAACTTATTATCATTAAGAAGTGGATATTTGGAAGGCCGTTTTATGCAGAAGGTGTAATACACTGTAAAAATTCATTGTAATAATAACCGTTAATCAATAATTAATCTCAAATCACTGTTTACTAATTCCCATTTTTACGGATAAATTTGAAATTTTCTTACTATATTATTCTAACGAAATCACGATATCACACGATTCACCAAATGACGGGGCGAACTCAACGCGTGTTACTAAACTCAATTATTTCACAAAATCTAATTTTACACTAATACATATAAGCAAAACGGGCCAAAAATCTATCCAGCCCATCACCACCTAGCGTTCACTATTTACCAGCCCACCCTTAGCCCAACTTCCTTTTTTTTTTGTGATTTCATGTAAAACTCGATCCCAAACCCTCTCCAAAACGCCCTTCATTCTCTTGAATCTTAAACACAACATACAAATATTTTTACACCATCTCGTTCATCAACCACCAGACTATATGAGTGTCAAATTTCAAAGTTGGATGTCGAGTTTGATCAGTTTTTAAGAGCCAAAGTATTTGCTTGTTCTTAACCCAACTCGATAACACCAAAACTTCAATAAGTAACCGTTTTGACTCACACTCGTTTCTACGCACTCCTAATAATTATTCTAGCATAATGCGATGATAATAAAGCAGATTGGACAGCAACGTATAAGTGACACTCGCTAAATCTATTTTTGCACCCATTTAAATATACTATTCGACACATATATATTGTAAAAAAAAAAAAATAATTTACCTACTCTCTCATATCCCTTCCTAAGATCTTAAAATGTCAGAGATCTATCCTAATTGACCTTTCAATCACTGACAATGTACAATAGAAGCAAATGATAGGGATTTGAAATCATTGGAGTCAAAAATGTGTGAATAACAATTCTATAAAACTACCCTTGCTCACCACCTTCTACCATACACTCCATACTCTCATTTTAACTCTCTCTAACTCACAAAAACATCCTTAGAAGGCCAGGAGTTTTCTGTGGCTCGTTTGGAAGCTCTTCGAATAAGAAACGGGTATATACATACAAACGTATAAGTGGGTTATACGAACGTGGGTTTATTTCTTGTGATTCATTCGTCTTCATAAGACTCTCTACCACCCTTAGAGGTGTAGTAAATACCCACAAACTTTTCTTGACTTCATTTCATACGTTATATCATAGCCATGCAACCTATATTTATACTATTCGAACGTATATATATTTCACTCATTTATTTGCGTACACACTTGTATATAGATCACGAATGGTGACTAACCTCCATCATGGAAGGCCTAGGTGTCACGATACACACTCATATCACTCATATATTTTCGTTGCATGCTCCATTCGAAGTCATTTGCATCATCACTCAAAACATAAAATGAAACTGAAAAACACTTAGACTATTTCTAAGAGTTCTTCCCATAAAAATACGTCCCAGGTTCCCTCAAAAGTGACCATATAACTTGATATTCGACTTAACAAACATACCATGTTTTTACATGACCCATTAGACCCCATTGCTAGCTAATACTTTCGTATAGATAACTTGTAAAAACAAACATGTCTCGACCCTCAAAATCGACCAAAGTGAATCGCTAAAACCATGTTTAAACCTATCAATAAATAGCGAGATGGGCTGTTAAGCCCATTAAGCTTATTTTAAGCAAATGTGATAAGCTAGCTTATAGATACTTTTAGATATGAAAATAGAACATTAAAAATGAGATTTTAGATGAGCTCAACTCGTCTCAAAGCTTACGGTTTTTAAAACGCTATTGGGCTTAGTAAATGGCTCGTTAAAAGCCCACTAGATGAAAAATAAGCTCTTTTTCCGTATAAGCGGTTGAAATAAGCTTTATTAAACTTAAATAAGCCTCAGAAAAATTTGCATACTTTTTCCCCACGTCTTTTTGCACATTTGGACTAAAAATGCAATTCGAATTCACTTAGAAGGACCAAAACTGTCAAACATTTAAAATAATAACTGAAATGGTAAAAAAAGAATCCTTAAGGTAGAAATTGATATATTACTAAATTCCAAGCTCAGTTTGTAATATTGGACAAGTAGTGGACTATAAATGCGACTTATACTTAACGAAGGACTAACGGTGCAACGCTAACGCCGTTAGTGTAAAAAGTGTAAAAACTAGAAAAGGACAAGGACCAACAGATTATATTTGACATTCTTATTTTATTTTCCATTTTGTGATTTCCATTCACGTCACGTGCATTTTTGTATATTTCATCTACTTATTATTTAAAGTTACGTTATATTTATATAACGAGAATTTTAACGATTTAACTTTACGTATTGTTTTACCACTTTTGAGGAAATGTTATTATTTGATTAAATGACATAAACACAAGATAATATTATATATAATATTATTTTAAAACTTTAGGCATTTTAAGCATATCACACTCTCACTCTAACGATCAAATTGTCATTCGTTCTCGTTATCACTTCCACCATTTGTATTGGTCAGATTCTTAGACTTCCCCATTTATTCAAATTGTATTTTGAAGCCTTTACCATAATCTCATATGAACTTACTTTTCACCATCCTCAGTATCACATAAGGTGAGTCATAGCCTCACTTTTACTTAATTAACAACTTTAAACTCCGTGAGGGGGATACATGCTATAAACAGATCACAAGTAATTTTTATGTATGCTTACCTGACTTGATATATGCCTAAGTTACCTTATTGCCACAAGACCCTTTATCATGAGCCATTAATCACTAGAAAGTGAACGCGAATATAGTGAATAAATCTATTAGAGGTTGACGACCTATCCCACTAATACTGGACGGAATGCTTTTTGCTAGTCGTATTAGTTGTGATGCATTATATTTGAGAAAAATAGGAATTAGCAAATCACCTATTACTCGAGGGCAATATATCCATCATTAATTTGATGTGACTCCTCCATTTTACGGTACTTTGTTAACGTTTGCGTGTCATGAGACTTAGGGCAATATATATACTGCAATATCAACTTTTCAACTGATTGTATTCTCAATACAATCTTACTTGTGCATCAAACAGATTATTAAATTTCAAACTCTTTGATTTCACTCAACATTTTTGTTGACTTTTAAGCATGTTTATCTCAGGTAATTAGCAGAGCAGCAAGGGCATGGAGCGGGCTGTGACTTATCTTTATTATGGTGTAAAATAAAACGTGTAATTCAGTTTAAAAACAATATTCCCTTTAAGGATTTCATCACTCTGATATGAAACTTTTGTAACTGAATTAATATTAAGGACCTATATTTTAAAAACATCTCTTTCGAGCCGTTTTCTGTAATTATGATCTTGATCCTCACAGTAATATCCCGATTAGTCTTCCGCTGTTATCTCATAAATTTGCGGGTGTTACAAATTGGTATCAGAGCTATAGTTATAGAGAACCAAATGTTTTCAAACATTGAACTATAACTGCACTTTCAAATGAATTAATTTTACACCATACTATCTTAAGCCCTCCGTGCCTGCTTGCTACCGCGCTCAATACATTACTTATTAAGGTTATGCTACCCAAATCTTTGTGCATTAGAATTTTACTCACTTGATGTTAATGATTGCTTACTTTTACTATTTACGGGTTATTACAGTACCATGTCATTCGTCACACATTTTAGTATATCATCGGATTCAGATTCCGAGGGCTCATTAGCATCAGTTACGTCACCTGTATTTCCTTGTGCTTTAGCACCCGATGCCTTACCTGACGAGACGGAGCCCTTCGAGGAAGGTGAAGCCGCCGCCACACCTTTATTTGAGGACCCCTATGTACTAGCTTTACCAGCACCTATACCACCACCACATTATGTTTTTGATTCATACGCTCCTTTTTACATTCCACCCATTGATGACGCGTATATGGAGAGTCAGCAATGGCTCCCTGCAGAGGATACGCCAACAGAGCCCCATCATGTCTCACCACCCTTACAACCCGATAACCTATTTGACCTTGGTACCCAGACCTATCCATTCCCACCCCATCAGCAGGACCCGATTCCTGCGGAGGACATACCTTCATCGAGTCGACCTAGTATTTCAGACCCCATACATCCATCCTCACCATCATTACCTTATCCCCCTGGCTTTACTCCCCCAGCTCAGATCCCTGAGACTAGAGAGGACTTCAGGGCGGCAGTTACCCACACCCTTACACCATCTACCGTAGTGACGCGTCTAGAGAGCCACAGGGAGCATATCGATTCACTCCTTTGTATGATCGACCCCTCATCATTGGACCGTTCAGGGACGATCAGCGACACTCTACATGGTCTCATATCCAACAGAGTAGACTTACAGCTGTGCCTAATTCAAATGCAGTCAGACATATCAGAGAAACACTCCTTCGCGATATCCTTGCGAAGAGAGGGACAGAACCTGGCTTGGGAAGCCCAGCTTGCACATCGCAGAGCCGATACCTTGGAGAACCTCGTAGGGGACATGCAGGTCCAGCATCAGGCAGAGATACAGAGACTCCGAGACCAGATCTCAGAGCTTACGGGACGTATGGGCGGACCCAGCCATTAGACGTAGTTAGCATTTGTATAGTTTTGAGGCATCTTAGCCTGCCGCATGTGGCAATTAATAAAGATTCTTGTATCGTTTTGTTATGTAACTCAACTGATCAAGTTATTAATGTTATGTTGTGGGTTATGAAATACTATATATTGATGTTGATTTATGTTTTTATGGTTGTTCGTATGTATTGTAATTGTATCCAAACATGTCGTGATGTCACTTGTTATTATTATGGTTCTTTAAACGTTATAGCTATGATAAAATTCCAAACACATAATGCATAGAAACTCAAAATAAACTTGATGAATGTAGAGAAAGTTGCTGAACTTCAGCTTTTGCAGATGAATCAGTTTGTTCCTTAACAATCCCATACCAAAAATTGATCATTTACTTACGATAGTACCTAAACATGTTGTAATTTTTGTGATTTTACCTTCATATTGTAAAAACATTGTTAGAATTCATATACTCATTCCTCCATTACTCAACCGTTCTATGCGAATCCTAAATTTGTGTTTCTTGTGGGATTAATAGAAATATGGTTCATACCAGAAACGAAACTACCAACCATACCGCAGCACTGACGCCAGCGGATGTTCAGAGAATGATTGCCGAGGGCATCGCTGCAGCTCGCGAAGCTGATGCTGCAACCCGCTCAAGTAACAACATAGGGGCAACAACTGAAGGCGAGGCATCTACAACTCGCAAATGTACTTATAAAGACTTCATAAGTTGCCAGCCGACCACCTTCAAGGGTATAGAAGGGGTGACAAAGTTAGCTCAGTGGTTTGAATGTATCGAAATGGTATTTATGAGAAGCAACTGCGCAGAGAACAACAAAGTCACCTTCGCTATTGGAACCTTAAGAGGAGATGCACTATCTTGGTGGAATGCTACTGTCCAGACCATGGGTGCTGATGTAGCATTTCAAATCTCCTGGACTGAACTGAAGAAAAAGATGTTAAAGAAGTATTGTCCCCGGACAGAGATTAGGAAACTAGAAGATGAATTTCATCAGGTAGTAGGGAAAAATAACGACCTGAGGACGTACAACCAGAAATTCCAATAATTATCCATTTTATGCCCGACCATGGTGCCAGACATGGAAAAGACGTTGGAACGTTATGTTGAGGGACTGCCCCAAAGCATCGAGGGGGACGTCACCTCATCTAACCCAAAGACACTTGAAGAAGCGATCATGCTTTCACAGCGATTGTTGGATCGAGTGATCAAAAGGAGTTCTACCTCCACAGTCAACGAGCACAAAAGGAGTTTTGATAACCGTGGGAACAACAACAACAACAACAACAACAACAACAACAACAACAACAACAACAACAACAACAACAACAACAACAACAGCAACTACAACAACAACCGGAACTACACCAGCAACAACCAGAACAACAACCGCAACAGAGACCACCATGAGAACTGCAACGACCGCCACCATCAACAAAATCGCCATCAGGAAGTCGCCAGGGCTTATGTGGTTGTGCCCACTGAAAGAAAGGTTTATGACGGGACACAACCCCAGTGTAACAAGTGTAAGTTGCATCACATCGGACCATGTACCGCAATCTGCGGCAACTGCCAAAGAGTGGGACATGTGACCAAGGACTGTCGAGCCACAAGGGCAAATGCACAACCAGTAATAGTGAAGTGCCATGGTTGTGGTGAAATGGGTCATTACAAGAGTCACTGCCCAAAGAGCCCCAAAAACGTTGCCCGTAGGAGAGCATACGTACTCGGAGATGGAAACGCACCTCAGAAACCCGACGTCGCTACGGGTACATTCTTATTAAATCAACGCAGTGCTAAGATATTATTTGATTTTGGGGCTGATAAGAGCTTTGTGTCTACTTCATTTGCCTTACTGCTTAATATTGCTCCCATAGAATTAGATACCTCATATGAAACTGAAGTAGCTAACGGAAATCTCCTAAGCACCAATACCCTGATCAAAAATTGCACCTTAACCCTCTAAGACAAATCCTTCCCCATTGACCCCATGCCCATCCAACTTGGAAGTTTCGATGTCATCATTGGCATGGATTGGTTATCCAAGCACCGTGCCAGAATCATTTGTGACGAGAAAGTCGTCAAAATTCCTCTAGACGGTGAAACTCTTAGCGTTCGTTGTGATCACCATAGAACCCAACTCAATATCATCTCGTATATCAAGACGGTGAAATACATAAACAAAGGATGTCACGCGTTTTTGATTCAAGTGACGGAAGGTGAATCAAAAGAGAAGGAGAAACAACTTGAAGATGTACCTGTCGTAAATGAATTTTCGGAAGTATTCCCTGAAGACTTGCCAGGTATTCCACCAATTCGGCAAGTAGAATTTCGAATCGATTTAGTGCCTGGAGCAGCACCTATTGCAAAAGCACCTTATCGGTTAGCACCCTCCGAAATGAATGAGTTATCTGAGCAGTTGAAAGAACTGTCAGATAAGGGATTCACTCAACCAAGCTCATCACCTTGGGGAGCACCAGTCCTATTTGTCAAAAAGAAAGACGAAACATTCCGAATGTGTATTGATTATAGAGAGTTGAATAAACTCATGGTGAAAAATCGATATCCATTAACCAGGATTGACGATCTAATTGACCAACTGCAAGGATCGAGTGTTTACTCAAAAATCGATCTGAGATCGGGATATCATCAATTAAGAGTCAGGGAAGAAGACATTAACAAGACAACCTTTCGAACACGGTACGGGCATTATGAATTCCGAATAATGCCATTTGGTCTTACCAACGCACCAGCAGTGTTCATGGATCTAATGAACCGGGTATGCAAGCCATACTCGGACAAGTTCGTGATTGTATTCATTGATGACATTTTAATCTACTCACGTAACGAACATGAGCATGCGGAGCACTTGAGAACCATTCTAGGATTACTCAAGAAAGAAAAATTGTATGCAAAATTTTCCAAATGT
Organism: Artemisia tridentata subsp. tridentata; assembly: GCA_021014915.2. Taxonomy (NCBI): domain Eukaryota; kingdom Viridiplantae; phylum Streptophyta; class Magnoliopsida; order Asterales; family Asteraceae; genus Artemisia; species Artemisia tridentata. The sequence continues at coordinate 86,329,720 of CP139501.1, forward strand.
GATTTTTGGATTTTCACCGTTCAATTTCTAGGCTACATCATCAATAGCCGAGGTATCCACGTTGACCCTGCCAATATCGAAGCAGTTAAAGGTTGGGCATCACCCACCACTCCAACTGAAATTCGTCAATTTCTAGGTCTCGCTGGCTACTATCGAAGGTTTATAGAAAACTTTTCCAAGATTGCAAAACCCTTGGCAGAACTCACTCAGAAAAACAAGAAGTACATCTAGGAAGAGAAACAAGAGTCGGCATTCCAACTCTTGAAGTAGAAACTCTGTGAGGCACCGATTCTCGCACTACCGGAAGGAAGCGATGACTTTGTAGTGTATTGTGACGCATCTCATCATGGTTTAGGTGCAATACTAATGCACAGAAACAAGGTTATAGCCTACGCCTCACGACAGCTCAAGAAGAATGAGGAAAACTATACCATTCATGATCTAGAACTAGGAGCAGTGGTATTCGCTCTTAAAATATAGAGACATTACTTGTACGGTACAAAGTGCATGGTTTTCACCGATCACAAAAGTCTTCAACACATACTGGATCAGAAGGAGCTAAACATGAGACAGCGCCGATGGTTGGAACTACTCAACGACTACGACTGTGAAATTCGCTATCACCCCGAGAAAGCGAATGTCGTGGCCGATGCATTGAGCAGAAAGGAAAGAATCAAACCCCTTAGAGTCCGATCTCTAGGAATGACAATTTGTTTACCACTTCCATCCAAAATTCTCATAACTCAATCAGAAGCTCTGCAAGAAGAAAATCGACCTCACGAAAAGATTTATGGCATGCCGGAAAGTGAAAACGGATTCGTGAGAAGATCTGATGGAATGTTATGTTTCAAGGAAAGATATTGGATTCCTCTCTATGGAGGTATTCGAGATTTTATCATGCATGAGTCCCACAAATCCAAATATTCCATCCACCCAGGTTCCGACAAAATGTACCAAGACCTCAAGCAAATCTACTGGTGGCCGAACATGAAAGCTGACATCGCGGAGTATGTTGAAAAATGTTTGACTTGTTCAAGAGTTAAGGTGGAAAGTCAAAAACCGTCAGGATTACTCGTACAACCAGAATTACCAGTCTGGAAATGGGAACGAATCACCATGGATTTTATTACCAAATTACCAAGGACGTCGACCGGATTAGACACTATCTGGGTCATCATCGATCATTTAACCAAATCCGCACATTTTCTACCCATCAAGAAAACTGACGAGATGGAGACACTCGCTCAGTTATATCTCAAGGAAATTGTGATTCGACATGGAGTCCCAATCTCCATCATTTCAGATAGAGACAACCGATTTACCTCGAGATTTTGGCAATCTCTACAAAAGGATCTTGGTACTCGTTTAGACATGAGCACCGCTTATCACCCATAGACTGATGGGCAAAGTGAAAGAACGATCCAAATCTTGAAAGACATGCTTCGAGCATGTGTTATTGTCTTCGGAAGAGGTTGGGATAAACACTTACCGTTGGTTGAATTCTCTTACAATAACAGTTACCACGCCAGCATAAAAGCCGCGCCCTTTGAAGCACTTTATGGAAGAAAGTGCAGATCGCCTGTCTGTTGGACGAAAGTGGGAGACGTACAACTTACCGGACCAGAATTGATACACGACACGGCCAAAAAGATATTCAAGATCAGACAACGCCTACAAGCTGCTCGTGACAGACAAAAGAGTTATGCTGATATAAGAAGAAAACCCATGGAATTTCAAGTTGGCGACAGAGTCATGTTAAAAGTCTCTCCCTGGAAGGGGATGATAAGCTTCGGAATGCGTGGAAAGTTAAACCCGAGATACATTGGACCCTTCAAAATCCTCGAAAGGATTGGTCCAGTTGCTTATAGATTAGAACTCCCAAAGGAACTCAGTAGGGTACACACTACATTTCACATGTCACAACTCAAGAAATGTTTGTCGGATGAAACTCTCTTCATCCCACTGAAAGAAATCAGACTTGACGACAAACTTGTGTTCACAGAGGAACCAGTAGAAATAATGGATAGAGAGGTGAAACAACTCAAACAGAATCGTATTCCCATTGTCAAAGTTAGATGGAACTCCAAGCGAGGAACATCGTACACGTGGGAACGCGAAGATCAAATTCGTGAAAAATATCCACATCTATTTTCATAGACCACCCTCATGACTATCTTAGACTTGAATTTCGGGACGAAATTAAGAATGACGGGTGAATACTGTAATACATTGTAAAAATTCATTGTAATTATAACCGTTAATCAATAATTAATCTAAAATCACTATTTACTAATTCCCATTTTTACGGATAAATTTGAAATTTTCTTATTATATTATTCTAACGAAATCACGATATCACACGATTCACCAAATGACGGGACGAACTCAACGCGTGTTACTAAACTCAATTATTTCACAAAATCTAATTTTACACTAATACATATAAGCTAAACAGGCCAAAAATCTATCCAGCCCATCACCACCTAGCGTTCACTATTCACCAGCCCACCCTTAGCCCAACTTCCTTTTTTTTTTTGTGATTTCATGTAAAACTCGATCCCAACCCCTCTCCAAAACGCCCTTCATTCTCTTGAATCTTAAACACAACATACAAATATTTTTACACCATCTCGTTCATCAATCACCAGACTATATGAGTGTCAAATTTCAAAGTTGGATGTCGAGTTTTGATCAGTTTTTAAGAGCCAAAGTATTTGCTTGTTCTTAACCCAACTCGATAACACCAAAACTTCAATAAGTAACCGTTTTGACTCACACTCGTTTCTACGCACTCCTAATAATTATTCTAGCATAATGCGATGATAATAAAGCAGATTAGACAGCAACGTATAAGTGTCACTTGCTAAATCTATATTTGCACCCATTTAAATATACTATTCGACACATATATATTGTAAAAACAAAATATAATTTACCTACTCTCTCATATCCCTTCCTAAGATCTTAAAATGTCAGAGATCTATCCTAATTGACCTTTCAATCACTGACAATGTACAGTAGAAGCAAATGATAGGGATTTGAAATCATTGGAGTAAAAAACGTGTGAATAACAATTCTATAAAACTACCCTAGCTCACCACCTTCTACCATACACTCCATACTCTCATTTTAACTCTCTCTCACTCACAAAAACATCCTTAGAAGGCCAGGAGTTTTCTGTGGCTCGTTTGGAAGCTCTTCGAATAAGAAACGGGTATATACATATAAACGTATAAGTGGGTTATACGAACGTGGGTTTATTTCTTGTGATTCATTCGTCTTCATAAGACTCTCTACCACCCTTAGAGGTGTAGTAAGTACCCACAAACTTTTCTTGAATTCATTTCATACGTTATATCATAACCATGCAACCTATATTTATACTATTCGAACGTATATATATTTCACTCATTTATTTGCGTACACACTTGTATATAGAACACGAATAGTGACTAGCCTCCATCGTGAAAGGCCTAGGTGTCACGATACACACTCATATCACTCATATATTTTCGTTGCATGCTCCATTCGAAGTCATTTGCATCATCACTCAAAACGTAAAATGAAACTGAAAAACACTTAGATTATTTCTAGGAGTTCTTCCCATAAAAATACGTCCCAGGTTCCCTTAAAAGTGACCATATAACTTGATATTCGACTTAACAAACATACCATATTTTTACATGACCCATTAGACCCCATTGCTAGCTAAGACTTTCGTATAGATCACTTGTAAAAACAAACACGTCTCGACCCTCAAAATCGACCAAAGTGAATCGCTAAAACCATGTCTAAACCTGTCAATAAATAGCGAGATGGGGTGTTAAGCCCATTAAGCTTATTTTAAGCAAACGTGATAAGCTAGCTTATAGATACTTCTAGATATGAAAATAGAACATTAAAAATGAGATTTTAGTTGAGCTCAACTCGTCTCAAAGCTTACGCTTTTTAAAACGCTATTAGGCTTAGTAAATGGCTCGTTAAAAGCCCACTAGATGAAAAATAAGCTCTTTTTCCATATAAGCTATTGAAATAAGCTTTATTAAACTTAAATAAGCCTCAGAAAAATTTGCATACTTTTTCCCCACGTCTTTTTGCACATTTGGACTAAAAATGCAATTCGAATTCACTTAGAAGGACCAAAACTGTCAAACATTTAAAATAAGGACTGAAATGGTAAAAACAGAATCCTTAAGGTAGAAATTGATATATTACTGAATTCCAAGCTCAGTTTGTAATATTGGACAAGTAGTGGACTATAAATGCGACTTATACTAAACAAAGGACTAACGGTGCAACGCTAACGCCGTTTGGGTAAAAAGTGTAAAAATTGGAAAAGGACAAGGACCAACAGATTATATTTGACATTCTTATTTTATTTTCCATTTTGCGATTTCCATTCACGTCACGTGCATTTTTGTATATTTCATCTACTTATTATTTAAAGTTACGTTATATTTATATAACGAGAATTTTAACGATTTAACTTTAGGTATTGTTTTACCACTTTTGAGGAAATGTTATTATTTTATTAAATGACATAAAAACAAGATAATATTATATGTAATATTATTTTTAAACTTTAGGCATTTTAAGCATATCACACTCTCACCTTAACGATCAAATTGTCATTCGTTCTCGTTATCACTTCCACCATTTGTATTGGTCCGATTCTTAGACTTCCCCATTTATTCAGGTTGTATTTTGAAGCCGTTACCATAATCTCATTTGAATTTACTTTTCACCATCCTCAGTATCACATAAGGTGAGTCATAGCCTCACTTTTACTTATTTAACAACTTTAAACTCCGTGAGGGGGATACATGCTATAAACAGATCACAAGTAATTTTTATGTATGCTTACCTGACTTGATATATGCCTAAGTTACCTTATTGCCACAAGACCCTTTATCATGAGCCATTAATCACTAGAAAGTGAACGCGAATATAGTGAATAGATCTATTAGAGGTTGACGACCTATCCCACTAATACTGGTCGAAATGTTTTTGCTAGTCGTGTTAGTCGTGATGCATTATATTTGAGAAAATTAGGAATTGGCAAATCACCTATTACTCGAGGGCAATATATCCATCATTAATTTGATGTGACTCCTCCGTTTTACGGTACTTTGTTAACGTTTGCGTGTCATGAGACTTAGGGCAATATATATACTGCAATATCAACTTTTCAACTGATTGTATTCTCAATACAATCTTACTTTTGCATCGAACTGATTATTAAATTTCAAAATCTATGATTTCACTCAACATTTTTGTTGACTTTTAAGCATGTTTATCTCAGGTAATTAGCGGAGCAGCAAGGGCATGGAGCGGGCTGTGAATTATCTTTATTATGGTGTAAAATAAAACGTGTAATTCAGTTTAAAAACAATATTCCCTTTAAGGATTTCATCACTCTGATATGAAACTTTTGTAACTGAATTAATATTAAGGACCTATATTTTAAAAACGTCTCTTTCGAGCCGTTTTCTATAATTATGATCTTGATCCTCACAGTAATACCCCGATTAGTCTTCCGCTGTTATCTCATAAATTAGGGGGTGTTACAGAAGGGCATCTCATTTCAGAATCTCCAAAGGGTCCAGAGGGTTGTTTGCACGATAGCATCAAATTGTATCACTTACTGGGTCGTAAGAGAAATTCTATCCGCCATATTTACCGTGTTCTAAAAGGAAGTAACTGAGGCATCTTGAAATTTTCACCATGTGAATGTTACATGATTAATAAATAAGCCCAAGCCAGGTGTGTGGGCTTCGAATCTGTTTAGGGCTTCTAGGGTTATATATTAGCATTCTAAATATACGATTAATGAAAGATAATACCTACGGGGTTTTCATTATCTAACATGGTATCAGAGCTCTAAGTCTGATCCTCGGACCTGGTTGGCCACCTTAAGCCGTCGTCTCAATGTCATCCCGTCAAACCTTAGCCACTGCCATTTATCCGTACTAAAAAAACAAAAGCAAAAATTACAGCCCACTGTTTCGGCCATAACTCCTAAACCGTAAGGAGTTAACTGGCGAGGTCAGTGGTCACTGGTCGTAGCTTCAAAATTAAATTCTGATGAAAAGCATACCGGAATCACAATTGTAGTCATAAGGACGCGCCGTCATGCATCGAAACAAGAAGCTGCATTCATAAAAACAACAACGCTCACCGTTTTGTTTAAAACTCTCTAACCACATAGAGTTAGGTGATATCGTCACACGCCGTTATAAGTCAAGACAGTAGTCGGGAAAAAAATCACTCTTTTTCAGATTACGCAACTGGGTACCTTTCAAAGTCTTGATTCTTCATCAAGATAACTATCTTTAGTTTTATTTATATATTTTAATAATTAATTTTGTTTGTTCTCCTATTCGATCTTTCATGATTTCGCCGCTCATACTGCAAGGGGGTATTAGATGGTTAATAAATAGGCCTAAGCTCGTTGTGTGGTTTTGGGGCATGTTTAGGGCTTCTAAGATTTTAGGTATTAGCAATATAAATATATGATTAAGGAAAGATAATAACCTACTGGGTCTTCATTAAGTAACAATAAATACTCGTGTCCAAGTTTTAGTTGCAATATAACAAGACGTAAAAAGATGTTCCTCCGTCTCTGTATCCTCATCACAAATGGGGCACCATGTTAAGTTTAAATGAACACATATCCGATAAAGGTTTAATCTAGTTGGCAGCCTCTTATGTAGTGTTAGCATTTAATTTATTTGTAAAGTGATGGTCATTTGTAATATTAGAATATGTGTGTCGTGTAGATGTCTAAGTATAGGAAGGCTTTGTGTTGGACCATGTTAGTTTGTATTAGTTAAGTCAATGTAATGGTTAAAATCCCATGTCCAACACAAAGCCCACCAAGCCCATTCTAAGCCTTTAGGGTGCCGGCTATGTCACTATATAAACACACTCTCACCCCTCATTTTTAAGTGTGCCTCATTGTTATGTCTAGGTGTGTGTGTTATTATTGTTTTGTTCTCTTAAGGTTTTGAATATTAATATCATACGACTAAGGTTTAATATATATACGCTTCATACATCTCTTCTTTACATATTCCATCTTTGAGTGTCACGTGTTCTTATATAGATTAGTTGTAGTTATAAGGTTGTTTCGTACAAGGATTACAAGTGGTATCATCTGCTAAACAAAGAGGTAGGATCTAGTTGTGTAGCGTTTTTTGATCAAATATAAGTTAAAAGTTGCGTTTTTTGTCACAAAGTCGTGTACATTTGTGTGTTTTTTTTTTTTTTTTTTTTTTTTTTTTTTTTTTTTTTTTTTACGCGTGTCTTAGGAAAAAGATTGTAGCTTTTTTAGATTTACGTGGAGTTTAAAGTGTTTTAGATAAAAATCTATAAGCTTTGTGTTGAAAAAGGTGTACGTTATAAGATATTCGAATAGATTGGTTGTTTTTGATCGACAAGAAGAAGCTACAAAAGTTGGAGTTCGAATCTACAAAGTTGCGTTGGATTTTTTTATCAAATTTCTTGTATAGGAATTGAGATAAAAAAGGCTCTTCATCGACATTGCAAAATCTATCTTCTTGTATAAGAATTATAAAAGAGGGTTTTTATGGGAATTGTTGTGTTGAACAATTTCTATAAAAGAGGGTTTCATCGAAATTGTCCAAGCTTTCACCGAAATTGTCCCAACTTCCATCGCAATTGTTGAACCAAGGTTTTATCGCAATTGTTTCCAGTCTATCGCAATTGTCCAAGGAACTTTTGCAATTTGTCAACTTCAGTCCCTCATCGCAATTGTTTAAGAACTTTCGCAGATTGATAGAATTCGTCCCTCTTCGCAATTGAGGAAGTTTATACAACTTTCGGATATTGGCAACTTTGGTTTTGTATCGCAATTAATTTAAACGATTTACAACTTAAGTAAATTTTATAAATTTGATTTAAACTTTTAATTTCTACAACATCAAAGAACGCGGACTCGGTATTCTCTCGCTTGTATAAGTGTGACGAATACTTCGACAAATGAATATCTACTAGTTTGTATAAATTAGTTAGATCGTTTATATAAATTGCAAATTTATATAAATTAGATAAATTCTATATAAATTGAAATTTTGCCATAATTTGTATAAATTTTGGTTTAAATTGAAATTTCTATAGAAATTGTCATTTTATCTAAATTGTAATTTACATAACTTTGTCGAATTTGTGAACTTTTGATTTTGTCTAAATTATAGTCTAGTCAAATTTAGTAACTTTATTTAATTTGTTTCGTTTATCTAAATTGCAAGTAACTTCAACTGATCATCAACAAATAACCAAGGCTTCACAACAACAACTGAGTTTAACCTTCAACAACCACAACACCTATTTCTTTGCAACGATCCTAAATCAACTGAATCAACTTTATCATACAACATCATCAATGGCAACTCAACAAGATATCCATGCAGCTGGTGCCGAGAACCGTCCTCCAATGCTTGAAAAATGTGGTTATCTTCCATGGACAAGCCGTATGATCCGATACATGAAAACCAAGCCTAATGGTCAAGGCAGACTCTTGATTAACTCCATCCCTAAAGGACCATTCAAGCCTCGTTTGATTTAAGTAGCTGGGGATCTAAATGCAACACCTCCCATTGCACCATCCTTTCGTGATCAAAAGGAAGAGGAATACACAGGAGAGGATTGGAAGCAAATCGAAGCTGATGACTTGGCAATGCACTTAATTCAACTAGGTTTACCACGAGAAATATTTTGTGCTGTTGACAGTTGTGAAACTGCTTATGATATGTGGGAACGAGTTAGAAGGCTTTGTCATGGTACGGAAATTGGACAAGAAGACATTGAAAACAAGTTTCTAACTGAATGGGAGAAGTTCACATCCACTTCAGCTGAACCGATTGAATCTTACTACACAAGGTTTTGTACTCTCATGAATGAGCTCATCAGGAATAAGTTGTCACCAAGGCAAATTGTTCAAAACATCAAGTTCATCAACAACCTACTAGAGGAATGGGGACGATATGTCACAATCGTTAACCAAACAAAGAACCTTCATGAGGTGAACTATGATCAGCTCTATGACTTTTTGAAACAAAACCAGAAAGAGGCAGATGAATTTAGGAAAGATAAGCTCGCCAAAAAACATGATCCTCTAGCATTGATTGCTCAAGCACCAACACCTACAACAGTGAATACACAACCATCATCATTAACTACCACTCAGAATTACATGCAACAATAATTCATTCCACACACTGATGTCATACCACAACAACCATTCTACCCACAAAAACAACAAGTCATTCCACAACAACAGTATCCACCATTCCAAGAACCTGAAGTCACTGACGAGGATGAAGCTATTGCTGCTATGACACATGCATTTTCTCTAATGTCAAAAGCATTCCAAGGACGCTATTCCAAACCTACCAATAACAACCAAAGGATTTCATCGAACACTTGCAATAGGCAGATTGCACATCTGAGTTTCAATATGGGTCATCAAGGACAAATGGTTGGAGTTTATGGGAATCAGCAAGGATATGCTACAGGATTTCAGATAGGTAATCAAGGGCAATATGCAGGCAATCAGAGGGGTCAGTATATGGGTAATCAGAATCAGTTGGGTCAAGTTGCTGGAAATCAGAGGGATCAGAATATGGGGAATCAGTTTGGGAATGTTGCTGCTCCAGTTATTGGGAATATTGGGAATGTGAATCAGGGTAATTTGCTAAAGTGTTTCAACTGTCAAGGAACTGGTCACATGGCAAGGAACTGTCCCACCAAGCCTAAAAAGAAAGATCCAGCGTACCTACAGAAAGCATTGCTGTTGGCACAGAAGGAAACGGCTGGGTTTCAGTTGAGTGCATAAGAGAATGATTTCATGGCACTTATGGATGATATGGAGGATCTGGAGGATATTGATGCCAAATGCATTTTCATGGCCAACCTTCAGGAGGTTAAATATGATTCGGATTCTGATGCACCTCCTGTTTATAATATCAATGGAATCTCTGAGGTACAACCATATGCTACATGTCACAATAATGAAATGTTTGATATGTCACCTGAAAATGAACAGCATTCTGCGACTCCTGCACCCAATTACGATACATATATGGACACCCCAAGTTGTAGCAATACTAATTTGGCTACTCCAGATATGGATCCTCATGGAGGCTTCGAGTCACAGCATACTGAGAATGATGAGGAAACACGTGCTTTATTTGAATCATTATTGCAAAATTGTAGTATTGAAATTGAAAAGGTCAAAAAGATCAATCGCGATGTTAAGGCCGCGAATGAAAAATTGACCGCTGAGCTTGAGAGATATAAGGTTAATGAAAGAGCTTTTGAATTTAATAACAAACGACAGTCAGAACTTGAATTGGTTATAGAGATTCTGTTTTAAGAGAAAAACATTTGCAAATCAAATATGACACACTCGATGTTAAGTTGAATATGCAAATCAAATCTTTAAACAAGGAAATTTTTGAATTAACCAACCAACTTTCTAAACAAAAATCAACTTGTTCTGATCTTGAAAAAGAAAAGAAAGAGTTGAATGCAAGGTTTTCAAAACGAGAAAATGATCTTCTTGATGAAATCATTGACAAACAAGAAACCATTAAAAAGTTGGAAAATTTGCTTGTAAAAACGGGTCAGTCTACACAAACAATTAATTTGCTTATTAACGATCCAAACCCGATTTTGCATACAATGAAGAAAATGGCTATCGGTTGTGAAAACCCTTATAATCTCAAGAAAGCTTAGCAACAACAGAATGTGTTATATAATGGTAATGTGCTAAATGATAACCATGATCCTCCCGAGGTTCGTGATTCCTATAAAACGATTGAGCTTGCCGAAGAGAGTCGTGTTAAAATGAGACAAATGAACCCATAAATTAAACCAATTGATTATAACAAGCTTAATACAGATTCTGGCGTTCATCTTGTTCAAAAAGAGTCACCAATGTTTTTCAAAAAACCAGTGGCTGTCGCAAAACGAAAAGTTGTCTCAAAACATCTTTCTAACATTGAACAAATGTCCTCTAAGAACACTTGTAACAAAAGTGGAACTAGACGATTTTTGGATGATCTTAAAAAGAGAGTTGAAACGCTTCAAATGACTGTGGCATCCAAAACAAAGAGTATCTACAACGACTGGTTTTCAAGTGTTCATACAGAACAGAAAAAGATGTTTGAAATGGAATTCAATCCTCAAATTACTGCAATTTATGCGGTAGTTCTGAATGTTGAAAATAATCTTCTGAAAGAATCAGCCAAATTTATCAAGGACCACAAATCCTTGGTGAAGGAAGCTAATGAAAACTTTGAACACATCAAAATTTTGGAAAAACACAATGACACTCTCTTCGAAGTAGCTCTATCGACTGAAATTATGTCCATAATTTACCAAACATATTCTATAGAGGATGATGAAAGACTTCGAGCTGAGACTTCTGAAATTGTTGAAAAATATGAAAATGCGCTTGCTAAGATTGAAAAACAAAATGTTACATATTTTAAACAACTTGATCGAAAAAAGGAAGAATGGAAGTATGACAAATTATCGTACGAGCGTTCTTACCAAAACATGCAAAAGCAAATTGATCTTTTGAAGTCTCAGCTTGAAAGTCAAAAAGGGAAGGATGAGGAAACTATGGCTGCAAAACCAAAAATGTTTATTTCTATACCCTTGCCTAAGGAAAGTGAAAAGTCAACAAGTGTTGATAAAGGGAAAGCAGTTGTCGAAACACCAAAAGTGATAGCACCTGGCCTTTATAGGATTAGTCCCACTACTGCGTCTACCTCTACATCCCAAACATATAGGGCGATAGACAAAAGTGTGAAAGAAAATCCAAAAGAGACTAGGAATGCTAAAACAAATTCAAATGACAACAAGATAAATCCTAATGCGTGTGCCTTACCTTCTACAGGAGTAGAATGTACCTCTAGGAGCAGCAGACCAAAGCCTAGGAGCAATACAAGGAACAATAGAGTCTCGCCTGCATCTAAGAGTAAAATCAAGAATAAAACGGAAGGAGTAGAAGAACACCCTAGGATTTTATCGCTTTCGAATAAGAAACATATGTCATCTGGATGTAATGTTAAGGACAATATTTCAAGAGCATGTAATGAATCTGTTTGTTTAATGAACAAGAAATCTTTGTGTGAAAATGTTTGTGATGATATTGTTTCTAATGATGTGAATGTGAATGCTCTGCCTAAACAGAAAGATGTGCCTTCAGGAACTAGTGCTAGGACCAGATATGTTAAAAGACTTATTAAACTAGCTAGGTCAACCACTAGTACCATATTGCTTAAGGATCATCTTAAGTTTTGCACATGGAAACCAACGGGTAGAAAGTTTACACTTAAGAATGGCACATTAGAAATTGTTCCAAAAGAACAAATAGAAACCTTCTCTAAGTGTGATTCATTTGTTACCTCTAACCCCATGGAACCAAATGTTAAACGGTTTCCATATACAAAACCATCTGTTCTTCGCAAGTCATTGAAATTTGTCTTTGGATCGTCCACTCGGGTTGCTCCAAGCACATGACCGGGAATCTGAAGCTGCTGATCAACTTCGTATGATAGTTCATGGGAACAGTTAGGTTTGGAAATGATCATGTAGCATCAATTATGGGTTATGGAGATCAAATTGGGAATTTTCTAATCACTCGGGTTTACTATGTCGAAGGGTTGGGACACAATCTGTTTTTAGTCGGACAATTTTGTGATGCAGATTTAGAGGTTGCATTTAGAAGGAACACTTGCTTCGTTAGGAATTTGCTTGGAAATGATCTCTTAACCGGAAATCGTGGAACCAATCTCTATGCTATCGACATAAACCAAATGGTCTCTTCATCACCAATTTGTCTCATGACAAGAGCTGACGAAACTAAGTCCTGATTGTGGCACAGACGTTTATCCCATCTCAACTTCGACACATTAACAAAACTTGCCAAAGATGACATCGTCACCGGTCTCCCTAAATTCAAATACACCAAAGAACACTTATGTCCATCCTGTGAGCAAGGCAAAAGCAAACGGGCAACATATAAACCTAAAACCGTACCCAGTTCGGTCGATAAGTTGCATTTGTTGCATATGGACTTATGTGGCCCAATGAGAGTTGAGAGTATCAATGGGAAAATGTATATTCTTGTGATCGTCGATGACTATTCAAGATATACATGGGTTAGGTTTTTAAGGTCCAAAGACGAAGCACCAGGCATCATCATCACCTTTCTGAAGTGAATTCAAGTTTTACTTCAAGCTCCAGTTAGGATTGTAAGAACTGACAATGGCACGGAATTCACTAATCAGGAGTTAAGAATATACTTTGAAGAAACTGGAATTACTCACCAGACATCAGCAGTTAGAACTCCACAGCAGAACGGGGTAGTTGAAAGAAGAAATATAACTCTTGTGGAAGCTGCTCGTACGATGCTGATTTATTCCAATGCACCGTTATTCTTATGGGCTGATGCTGTTGCCACTGCTTGTTTTACTCAGAACCGATCCCTAATCCATCCAAGATTAAATAAAACCCCATACGAATTAGTGAACAATAGAAAACCCGACATCTCTTTCCTTCATGTATTTGGCGCTTTGTGCTATCCTACGAACGACAGAGAAGATCTGGGGAAGCTGAAAGCTAAGGGCGATATTGGAATCTTCATTGGTTATTCAGATAACTCGAGGGCATTCAGGGTGTATAACAGGAGAACGAAAAGGATTATGGAGACGATGAATGTGAAATTTGACGAGCTTTCACAAATGGCTTCTGAGAGACTCGCTCTAGAACCCGCGCTTAACCCGATGGCTTCTAATCATATCGGATTAGGACCCGCACCAAATAGTCAAACTTCTGGACATATTAGTTCAGGACTCGTACCCCAAGGAGCTCAGTCAACTAACACTGACAAACCAACAACTCAAGAACTGGACAATTTCTTTGAGTTTATGTATGATGAGTACTATGGTGGAGCTTCGACAAATGCATCACAACACCGTTCCGCTGCACCCGCTCAACAACATCAACCCCCACCACCACCACCGCAAGATGCATCTACCACAATCGAAGCTGACGCACCAACTCCCTCAACGTCATCAACATCTACTCCAGCAACTCCAGTGATTGAGATTATTTTACCAAGAGTTGATGAGCAAAACCAAACCACACCAATTCAAGAAGATCAACAACAAAACAATGCTGTGTTAGAAGAAGAACCATTCGAAAATCCGTTTGCAACGGAATCTGCTGAATCTTCTTCCAGATTACATGAACCATCTAACACGCATTCGTCAAATCCAAGGTGCCCTTCAACGTTACAGTGGACTAAAGACCATCCAATAGAACAAGTCATTGGTGAACCTTCAAGGCCAGTTCAGACGAGAAGACAACTCGCCACCGATTGCGACATGTGCATCTTTGCCTGCTCAGTCAGCTTAAAAGAGCCAAAGAACATTCGGAAAGCAATGGCAGACAATGCATGGATTGAAGCGATGCAGGAAGAACTTCTCCAATATAAATTACATGACACTTGGGATTTAGTGCCGAGACCAATCGACAAACTCGTCATTGATCTTAAGTGGTTATGGAAGAACAAAAAGGATGAAGAGATGACTGTAATTCACAACAAAGCTCGTCTCGTGGCCAAGGGATTCAGACAAGAAGAAGGAATAGATTTTGATGAGTCATTCGCGCCAGTAGAAAGGCTTGAGGCGGTCAGGATTTTCTTAGCATATGCAGCTCATAAAAACATCACGGTCTATCAGATGGATATCAAGACAGCATTCTTGAATGGAACTCTGAAAGAAGAGGTGTACGTGAGTCAGCCAGATGGATTCGTTGACAAAGATCATCCCGACTACGTCTACAAGCTAAAGAAAGCTATCTATGGTTTGAAACAAGCCTCAAGGGCGTGGTACGAAGAATTATCATCTTTCCTACTTCTTAATAATTTCACCAAATGAACAATTGACCCGACCTTGTTCACCAGAAAATTCAAAGATGATATTTTGATTGTTCAGATTTACGTGGATGACATAATCTTTGGGTCCACTAATCCGGAACATTCAAAACATTTTGCAAATCTCATGAAAAGTAAATTTGAAATGTCAATGATGGGCGAATTAAAATTCTTCCTTGGACTTCAAATCCATCAATCCCATCGTGGCATTTTCATTAATCAGGCTAAATATACTATTGAGATTTTAAAGAAACATGAAATGGAAAATTGTGACTCTGTTGGTACTCCAATGGTCACTTCACCCAAAATTGGTGCTGATTTATATGGGAAACCCATGGATCCGAAGAAATATCAGAGCAAGATTGGTTCTCTCATGTACTTAACTGCTAGTCGACCCGATATACATTTTGCTGTCTATTTATTAGCACGGTTTCAGGCAAGGCCTACCGAACTTCACCTTCAAGAGGTTAAACGGATCTTTCGGTACATACGAAGAACCATTAACATGGGAATTTGGTATTCGAAGGATTCGGAGTTTACACTAACAGCCTTTTCAGATGCCGACCATGCTGGTTGTCAAGTCACCGCAAAAAGTACATCCGGGGGAGCACAATTCATGGGAGAGAAGCTAGTAGGCTGGTCATCGAGGAAACAACACTGTATGGCATTATCAATCGCAGAAGCCGAGTATGTGTCTCTATCTGCGTGTTGTGCCCAAGTTCTATGGATGAGGACACAACTCACAGATTATGGCTACCCTTTCAACCGCATACCTATGTATTGTGATTCGAAAAGTGCCATAGCCATCTCGTGCAATCCAGTTCAACACTCCAAGACCAAGCATATTAGAGTCCGCTATCACTTCATAAAGGAACACGTCGAAGAGGGTACTGTTGAATTATTCTTTGTGAAGACTGAATACTAACTCGCCGATCTATTTACTAAAGCCCTTCCAAAAGAACGGTTTGATAATCTAGTTCGATGAATTGGCATGCGAAGCCTAACTCCCGAAGAGTTAGAAAGTCTTCTCGAATCTTCTTGAATTTTATCTCAAAAGCTTCGCTGTAAATATTTTTGAAAAAACAAAATACAAAATTTGAAAAACCCAAAAACAAAATACAAAAATAGAAAATTTCAAAAATACAAAAACAATATAAAATCAAAAAACCAAAAATATTCTTCTCACGACATGATAATTGATATTCTGTACGTCTCTAGAAATGTCATTCAACAATGATACGGACATGTACAGATGCTTGAGCGAGAGTTCATTTAAATTTTTTCTAAAACATGTCGTTTCTCAAAATTTCTTCACTATGGCTTTCGTATACTTCAGTACGAAACCCGCACTTAAATGACGGCTTTCGTATATTTCAGTACGAAACCCGAGCTACAATGATGACTTCTGATTATTTCTGATCAGGACTCGCATTGTTAATGGCAAAAGAAAACAAAGAATCCTTGAGCACATGATCAAGATTTTTCAAAAAGATTTTTCAAAATCTTTCTCCAAATTCTGTGCTCAAGATTCTTCAATAAGATAACTCCCTCTATACCCTTAAATGATTTTAAGCTCAAATGTTTAAAGAATATGCTTTATTTCAGGGGGAGTTTAAAAAAAGAAAATTCAAAATGTTCCAAATCATGCTAAAATGATCCGTCTATCTCTCCAAAAAGCTCTCATTTTAATCAGTTGATATCAAAAATATCACTGTATGCTATTTTTGAGGGGGAGAAGACGTGATCAAAATGTGATCAAAAGTTTAAAGATCGTGGATTGAATCTCAAAAGAGCTCTACAAAAAGACTCAGTTTGAACCCTCGAATTGGCAAAAATTAAATGTCCGTAATCGAAAAGACTAGTCCGGGACGGGTAATAATTTCAAGCTGGTTATCCAGTGATGTAAACGTGTCTCGCAAAGGACTTGTCTGAGTAGAATGTACCAATTCGAGAGATTCGCTTTTGATATGACCGGGACGGGTAATAATTTCAAGCTAGTCTAACTAGTGATGTAAACGTGTCTCGCGAAGGTCATATTAATTGAAAATCGATCTATTCAAAATGTGCGAACTCTACCCAAAATGTGCAAATTTATCTTAAGAAATGCATGAGCACATGTGAAGGGGGAGTATTTCAAAATGCAAAACTCTCGAAGTGTTAACTAAATGTGTTTTACTTATAAACACTTTGAGAGATTTTCACAAAAAGGTTTTATGGCTTGTGATCATCAAATCTAGGATAATCATGGAGTAATAAGGTGATTATGGTTAGGTTATGTCCAATGATCCGCCAGAGCCAGAGGGATCTACCCAAGGACAATTCCAATAGATTAGAATTAGAAGTCCTTAGGTAAGATTGAAAAAAGGAGTAAATGAGAAAGGGAAAGAGGGGGTTGAAGAATTAAAAAGAAAAGTTGAATGAAAGGGTGAAAAGAAATAGCCCTCCATGAAAACTTAGGGCAGAAAATGGGTCAATACATCTGCTATCGGTATTCACTAAGGTGATAGGTGATACTGATATTGAAGACAAGACGTCATGGACCCAGTGACGCGCTGCACCACCCCTCCTAGCCACTTAAATATCTCTTAAAAGATATTTGTTTCATTCTCACGGAGAACACTACATAATCTATCGGCCTCTCATTCCGAGATGTGTTGATATTGAAAAGGTGGCACTCTGCTCCATGCCTCCGACTACTAAAAACCAAAACGCACAATAGAGTCTAGAGCCCATGAGATTCATCAAAAATCTCTTAGGAACACTTCCATAAGAATATCCTTATGTTCACTAAAAAAGACACAAGGTGTACATGATTCTTAATGAGATCCAAGGATCTTGCCATTTATATCATGATGGTTTCATGCTTCAAACGGTCTACAGTCGTGGGGTGATCTCCAGCGACTCACTGAATCGTGGGTCCACTTCGGTGTGTCCGTGTAAGCTTTCTCGGGGGTATCCGGTTCAGAACGGCCTGGGTTAAGATTAGAGAAAGTCTTCACAATATGCTGTTGACAATCTCGAAATCTAAACCTGTAAGCGCTGGATGATTTATCACTAACGGTTTTATGCAGCTACCTATAAACATCCATCAACCATCATCAGATACATCAAACATCATACTCATACTTATGAAGAACATCCCCAACAAAGCTCAAGTGTAAAAAGTTCAAGACAGAAGGATCAAGTTAAAGACAGAGTGTAACAACAAAGTCAAAAGGATAATCAAGATGTCAAGAACAAGTTCATATGTCAAATGATGAAAGAATATGGGGAGATTGTTAGCATAAGTATAAAGACCAAGATGTATGAGTATGTTGGAGGACACGACGTATTATCACACAAAGATATTGATCAAGGCAAGAACTACCAAAAGGCGATTACTTTGAAGATCACATTGCATGAAGGAACGATGAATGAAGACTATTCTACATCGACACACAAAGTTAAAGACATTGAAGACAAAAGACCTATCACTGGAAGCATCATTGAAATGACCATCCCTTAGGGGGATATTGTTAGCATTTAATTTATTTGTAAAGTGATGGTCATTTGTAATATTAGAATATGTGTGTCGTGTAGATGTCTAAGTATAGGAAGGCTTTGTGTTGGACCATGTTAGTTTGTATTAGTTAAGTCAATGTAACGGTTAAAAGCCCATGTCCAACAAAAAGCCCATCAAGCCCATCCTAAGCCTTTAGGGTGCCGGCTATGTCACTATATAAACACACTCTCACCCCTCATTTTTAAGTGTGCCTCATTGTTATGTCTAGGTGTGTGTGTTATTATTGTTTTGTTCTCTCAAGGTTTTGAATATTAATCATTCGACTAAGGTTTAATATATACACGCTTCATACATCTCTTCTTTACATATTCCATCTTTGAGTGTCACGTGTTCTTATATAGATTAGTTGTAGTTATAAGGTTGTTTCGTATAAGGATTACATGTAGTATCCTCCATGATGAGATATTTATTTTAGTTGGAAGAGTTTTATTCCATCTAAAAGGTTGCGGGTTTAAGGGATGTATAAACTAATTGATGTGAGATTGCATTCTCTTAACAGTGAACAAATGATTATTACTAATAGTGCATTTTGAGCAATCATGGTCATTGGAGAGGCATAGGTTAGTTAAGAGGGTTACTAGTTCGTTAAGCTCTTGGTGCTCAGTAGCTGATCGAATGGGCCTTGCCCAAGCCCAAGGAAAGTGCAGACCAGAAGGAATTAGTGTGACATTCGCTGGAGGGCCTGGTGTATTAGTATCAACAGTGGGTTGTGGAGCTCAATCAAGCACAAGGCAAACTGAATTAGAATCCAATCTAAATAGCTTCGGGAAGGTAATGTTGAGAGGGAGCCCCTAAGCCATGGGTCTAACCAAAACCAAGAGAATTTTACGTTTAAATAAGGATGGAAAAGTTATATCGTATGGTAAGAAATCATCTTTCAACCTCATTATTTGGTACCATGGCCCCGACTTGTAAAAAGAAGAACCCATTTGAAGAATGGTTTTGGTTTGTTACTAACGGTAATAGCTTCCTAGGTGTTCTGATGCTTTCCTTGGTTGGTTAAATTTCAATTTAGATGCAAATCTTTATAATGAATTGGTATGTTGTACGTTTCCTTTTATAGAACTAGTGGTATTGTATTTATTTTCTTCATCTATTTAGGCCAAAAATGTTAAAACTAAATCAGTGGTTACATATTTACAAAATCTAGAATTGCGTAGGTATTTTGGGAAGCAATGCATAGCTACCTCTTTCCCATGATTTTACCTTTAACCGGAAATCTACATTTTCTAAAAGTTAGCAAATTTAGGTGAGGGTAAATTCTTTAATTGGTGCAGTTACATACAAAGTACCCGTTTTCTCTACCCAAAATCTTGCATAGAATTTCTGTAGATTTTATCATTTTCATAAACAAGATAAAATCTACAAACTGCAAAAATGGATGAAGAATGCCTAGTTAACGTGAACCCAGCTTTCTCAATGACCGCACAGGCCTCATCCATTTTGGTTCTCTCTCACGTTTTTCAGATTATCCTTAAGCCCTTGGGACAACATGCCCCTGTTGCTCAGATCCTCGTAAGTAGGTCACATCTTTCCATCCAAATTCTTCAACCATTTATGAGTGTCCTTTTTTTTGTTGTTGCCCTGTTTTGTTTGATGTTCTAGATAGGCCATCCTGGTGTTTTTAAGGTTGACGCAGATTGAAAATATAAATACAGTACATAAAAAGATTCTGTGAGAGAAATTGATACCATATTACCGTATATATGTTAAGGTTAATTATAATGCAAGCCATAAGAATGGTTCTAAATTGGACAAAAACTATAATATACAATATGCGCTTTAGCTAACCAAAAATAATTGGATAGGTAAGCGTTCGTGAAAAATAAGAACGAGCGAATTAATTTCACGTTCGGTGATATTGAAGTCGTAGGTGAAGGAATTCGGACTAACGGCCGGGCATGTGATGGCCTCGTAATTAATATGTTTGGTAATAATGAGTTTTTGAATTTCAATTGACAATCACCTTCTTTCCAACTCGTATAAAATGCACCCATGATATCATGAAGATGTCCTGTAACTCCTTAAACTAATCTGCTTTAAAAGTCTAATCTAGGAATTTCCAACTCTGAACCTGTCATTGACAATGCATTTCGGTTTCATATGTGATGGAAATAAATGGTGAGTTCAAACCCTGTGGATTAGTCTGTGAAACGGTCGGAAACCATGGTTACCCAAAAAAAAAAAAGGGATAATTAGTACAATGCCCCAGTTGCCCAATGCGTTTGCTTATCCACCCCGATCTCACAAAATTCTGATATTAGACAAGGCAACTGGGCATCTCGATCCATACGATGACAAGTGTCCTCCAGTTGCCCAAAAAATACAAAAGTTGCCCAAAAAATACACAAGTTGCCCAAAAAATAGTCAGAAAATAACACTTGTCACTTGCAGAAAAGTGACGCTTGGCAGTTGCCCAAAACCCAGGTCTAATATCAGAATTTTGTTAGATCGGGTCGGATAAGCAAACGCATTGGGCAACTGGGGCATATTAGTAATTATCAAAAAAAAAACAAAAACAAAAACAATATGTGCTGGAACAAGATGTTTCCAGTCAAACTACAAAACTTTTTTTTTTTTTTTAATTAATGAAACACTCGCAGAATTGTCGTAGTTTCTTTTATCGTGGGATGGAAACTTTGATTTCATTATGACCTGTATTTTTGAATTTTTGGATCCAATGGAAGCCGTGTAACCCTAGCTGCATTGTATCTAACACCACACCGGTGAAATTTCTGTAGTGTTGTGGTACCATCATGTAAGATTGTTAGGATTGTATTACTTAATAGGATGGTTTCAAATGTACCAAGTAGTTTTAAAATTGATCCCAGCATGTTTTGACATTAATACATGCATGATTCATCTCGTTAATATTTGGATTTTTGTGTAATATTACTATCCATTTAAGTCATTCTATATTCTTTAGGCAGGGTTCCTCCTTGGTCCATCCTGCTTATCAAGATTTCCATGGATACGCAGCTTCTTTTTCGAGAATTCTGTTGTTGATTTTTATGCAAGTTTAGCATTGTATAGTCGAATTGGTATCATGTTTCTAATAGGCCTTCAGATGGATGCATCTTATATAATGCATAACTTGTGTACAACAAGCGTCATCGCTTTTAGTGGTTGTTTGATGTGCACAGCGTTTGCAACAGCTATCACCTATTTTGTCTATGAGGAAACTGGATCTCAGGGTTCACGCGTCATGTTGGCCTTAGTCCTTACAGTGATTTTAGCAAATACAGCTTCTCCCATTGTGTTTCGATTAGTAGCAGATTTGAAATTTACAACCACTGATCTTGGACGTGTGGCCATAAGCTGTTCGGTCATTGGTGACATGTATGCATTGTTTATCTTAATTATAATCGTGGGGGAAAGACACAAAGCTACATTTTTAAGATGGGTAATAAAGGGTTCATGTTCCATTATGCTTCTTGTGGGGGTTGTTATGTTAACCAGGCACTTAGCTAATTGGCTTAATCACCAAAACAGCAACCGAAAGTACCTTAGAGTTTTGGATATAATGTTGATATTTTCCATACTTATATCTCTTGCCATGATTCTAGAAACTATGGGGCTCAGCAGTATATTAGCTTGTTTCATTATGGGCTTGTTGTTTCCAAGGCGAGGAAAATCAGCTCGGACTGTGTTGACTATTGTGACATATATGGTTCACAACTTTATATTCCCTATCTACTTCGGCTTGACTGGCTTCAGAGCTGATATAACATATCTCAATAACGTAAGAAACATTGGCATTGTTGTCCTGGTAGTCTTGCTGAGCATTGGTGGGAAGATCATTGGCACGCTTGTGGCTTGTCGTTACTTAAAGAAACCACTAAACGAGGGTGTCCTCCTAGCTTTCCTTTTCAACATGAAGGGGCATGTAGATCTTCTCGCATTAACATCAGCTATGCTCAACAATGTAAGTGTGCTATTATTCTAACTCCTTCTGACAAAATGATATACTTGGAGTTGATGATATTTTACTAAGTGAAATTTGACATTTTGACCCATCGTATATCAATTGATCTCTGGAAGACTAGAATCTTTAGGTTTGTGAATTCAAAATCTTGAAAACATTGTTGTATTGGTTGAGATGTGGTATTAATTAACCATACCTAAGGGTGCGTTTAGTTGGGGAAAACACTCTTGTTTTCCACAAAATATTTTGTGGAAAAAAAGGAAAACAGAGATCGCGTTCAAATAAGCGTTTTTTAGTAAAATGTTTTGCAAAACACAAAATCCCTTATTTCCTAACTTAACAAGAAAAACTACAAAACAAATTTTAATTGTTTTCCTTGTTTTCCTTTGTAACCCACAACCCTCCCTCCCCTTTTTTAAAATATAAAATATAAACATCAACTAAACGCGTTTTCTATATTTTCAAGTGTTTTGTAGAGATAAATTTTCATTCTAAATTTTTACAAAACTAGATATAGAAAACAAAAGAAATTTTTCTCCAACTAAACGCACCTTAAGGTTTGCCTTGGTCCCAAATAGGTGGGAAGAAAAAGAGAAATAAAATGGATATATATACAAGCTTACTTGACACTTTTTATAGTTTTTTGTAGCAACCTTTTTTTTTTTTTTTTTTATAGATGTATGTAACATACTTTTGAATTTCACCTTTTTAAGGGTAAATTGAAGGGTAAAATGGTCAAATAAATTCGCTTATGAATTTCACACGATACAACAAAAAGACCGAATTCAAATTATGCTACATACATAAAGAAAAAAGAAAAAAAAAAATAGATGGCGACACAAATCTATAAAAAGTGACAACTAATCTACATTTGGTGCAATTAGCACAACTCTTAATTATCATTCCTGGGAACACACAGTGTTGACACCTTTTGGATTCTTTGGATTTGACTTTTTAATTCATAATCAGTACATTTATGTACTTAAAACTCAAACTCAAGAATTTCACTGTGTATATATTTCTCGTACACAGCCTATATTTTTTTGATATGTTAATACAACGACTGGACAGTCTAGCAAAATCTAGAACCCAGCAACCGAAACTCACTGATTGCACATAAATTACAAATGAATCTGACAAGAGAGCGGCTCATGAATCGAATCATAACAGACTCCTAAATTTCTTACAGAGGCTACCTATCCAACTAAATGCACCGCTTGAGCCATATTGAAAAAACCAAACAAGGACCACGTCGCAATATTCCTATTTTAAGTGTTCATCCTGGTGGAGCACAATTTAGTCAGTACACCATGATGCTCTATAGTGGGGAATATTAATTCTGTTAGGATACTAAATCGATCAAGTCCTGAAATTATTTTGGCGTTTTAATTTGTTTATTTCGGTTTTCTGCAATGTATAAATTTTAGTTCTAACAGTACATATTATTGACTGTCATAGAAAAATATTGATGTTTTTGTCAATTGCAGGCGATTACAAGTTTGCTGCTCTATAATTTGATGCTTATTGCTATCATCATTAGTTCTTTAGTCTCATCTATACTAGTCAGCTTTTTGGTGAAACGAGAAGGTGAAGCCATAGGTATGAAGCACATACCATTGGAATTTCATAGTCCTAAGAAAGAGCTAATACTAATGACTTGTGTGCATAGTCCCAAACTTGTCACTGCTATGATTGGGATCATTGAATCACTCAGAGGATCAGAAAATGTGCCATTTTCCCCTTACTTAATTCATTTGGTTGAGCTTCCTGAGAAAGCAAAGGATAATTCGGAAGATTATTATCAAGAAGAGGAAGTTAGTGATGAAGACGACTATGGTGCTCATGATGGGGTGGAAATAAGCGAGACTGTTGACATTTTCTCCGTAGAGACAAAAATGATGATTAATCAAGTTAAAACCGTATCTCCATTTTTGAGAATGTTTCAAGATGTTTGTGACTTTGCAGACGATGTACGTGCATCGATCATAGTACTTCCTTTCCACAAACATCTAAGGATAGATGGAAAACTGGAAAACGATGAGAGTTTAAGGATAACAAATCAGAAAATCTTGCGCCATGCTCCATGTTCAGTGGCTGTACTTGTAGACCGTAGGCATACTTCCAGTTCTTCACATGTTGCTGGCTCTGAATCTTTGCAACAAGTTGCAACTTTATTCTTTGGAGGGCCTGATGATCGGGAGGCATTAGGCCTTAGTAAACGTCTAAGTACACATCATCATATGAACCTGACAATTATTAGGTTTCTTCCAACATCACGAAACGAAGTGAACTTGGGAATTGACATTTCCCGCAAGGCAGGTGAAGTACCGGTGGCTGCACTTAATATCGAATCAGAAGTTGATGGAGCAGACAGTTGTGCCTTAAAAAACTTCCATGAAAGGTATATCTAAATATCTTACATCTTAGACATACATTCCGTTATTACTAAAAGGTGCTTATATAATTATATAAATTAGAAAAGCTAGCAACAATTGTCACTAAGGGAGCATCTATCTAAATATGTGGCAGAATCACCCAAGCTTCAATACATAATTGCAAAATAAATATTGATATTTACTAAATCTTAAAAACTAAAAAATCTTATATATTCAATTTTCATGTTTTTTAATTTCAGTTATGTGACATCGGGAAAAGCAGGATATACAGAGAAGTTTGTCGACAACGGGGCACAGACTGCAATGATCTTGAGAGACATTGCCGAGAAGTACTCAATGTTCATAGTAGGGAAAGGTGGTGGAAGAGCCGATTCCGTGCTCACGACTGGAATGAGTGACTGGGAAGAGTGTCCTGAGCTTGGTATTGTAGCAGATTTCTTGGCTTCTTCTGAATTTAATAATAGTGGTTCAGTTTTAGTTATTCAGCAACATGTACCTTCACAAAGTGACCCTGAAGATATTTAGGTGTGAGTAAGACTTAACAAATCGGTAGAAAATGTCTTCCATGGAACAGATAAAAAAGATTCCAGCGATCTTCATTGAAAGATGGAAACGGTGTAAGCATAGAAAAATGCAATAACCTGAAAATCTATCGTAAGTTATGTTTTAGCCACAGTGTCTTGGGCATATTGAAGGGCTAGAAAATGAAGATTCCGATGTAGACATTTTCTAGATTATCTTTCATGTATCTTTCATGCATATTTATTACTTGTTCATAGCACCCAAAAGAACTTTTAATAGTGCAGTTGATTGTATGAGGATGTTTTACCTTTGTGCAGTAGATAAGTGTAGGATATTTTATTTTATTTTTTTATTTATCTAATATAACAAAGGTTTGAAGTATAATTATGCAATATTTTTTGTACATGTGTCATTGTTAGCATTTAATTTATTAAATGTGAAAGTGATGGTCATTTGCAAATGTATCTTGTGTGTCAAATGTAATAAATAGTTTAAGATTAGTTATGTTTGTAGTTTAAAATGTATAAGTGTGATACATACATTAGCCCACTCCAAGCCCAAGTAAAGCCCACCTATTGTTTAGGTGTTGGCCGTGTTTGCTATATCAACACACACACTCTCACATTTGTAAGTGTGCCTCAAAGTGTAGAATAGGTGAGTGTGTGTGAGCTTAGTGTGTTTTGTTTGTATTTCTTTCTCAAGTTAATATAATCATTCGACCATAGTTTATGTTATACGATCCACAATCTTTCATCTATTTCCCTCATCGTTTCTTTGAGTGTCACGAGTAGTAGAGAGTATTATTTGTGTGATAAAGAGAGGTCTCGATCTCTACAAGTGGTATCAATACGCCATACAACAAGGTAGGAGGTTTTTGAGTTCGGTTTGTGTTCCATAAAAACCCACTGTCGTGTTTTTTTATCTTTAGAAACGTGAGTTCTTGTGTTTTTCTTGGAATCGAACGCATATATCAAGGGTTAAGGTTGTGTTTGTTCGTGATTTGAAGCGTGGTTTTGTGAAGATTTGATAGTTTTCCAGTCGAATCTTGTGCTTAACGGTTGAATTTGTTGTTGTTCTAAGTATTTAGATCGACAACAATTATTGAAGATTGTGTAAGTTTTGTTTTTTGATCTTAACCATTGTTTCTTGCGTGTTATTCTTGGAAAAGAATGATTGATAAGAGTTGGTAAAAGTTGGTGAGATCTCACAGTGGCTAAAGTCAGTGGATAAGGTCCAAAAAGTCAAGAGTTGGTAAGAGTTAGTAGGCTTTCGAAATTGCCAGGTTTTCGCAATTGCAACAGTCTTTCCCAATTCCAACATCTTTCGCAATTGGACTTATTTTTGCAATTGGATAGGCTTTCGAAATTGTCGAGTTTTTGCAATTGCAACAATCTTTCGCAATTGACTGTTTTCGCAATTGATCCTAGCTTTTGCAATTGGACATTAGACTTTTCGTAATTAACAAGTTTTCGCAATTGGCAACAAGTTTTCGCAATTGCCAGAACCTTTCGCAATTGCTACACTTTCCCGACAAGTTTTTTGGCGGGAAAACTTGAGTAAAATTTAATTTTTACACGAGTCTAAACGTTCAATTTTTACGCGAAATTCAAATTTTGGTATAACAGTGAAAATTTTGGCCCAAAATTCAAATTTTTAGGCCAAAATTCGAATTTTTTGGGTCAAATTTGGCGTAAAAATTTTCAAAACTCAAATTTTTCTAACAACATTAGAATTGCATTTTTTGGAGATTTTCAAATTTTGGTAAAGAAATTTTTCAAATTCAAATTTTGGAGGGAAACCAGAAATCACCATTCACAACCTCAACTGAGTTTAACCTTCATCAACAACCACTCCTAATTTGTTGAAACGATCCTTCAGCAACTTTATCATACAGAACATCAACAATGACTACTCAACAAGACATTCATGCCGCCGGTGCAGAAAACCGTCCTCCAATGCTAGAAAAAGGTGGTTATCTTCCATGGACGAGTCGTATGCTCCGATACATGAAAACCAAGCCTCAGGGTCAAGGAAGACTATTGATTAACTCCATCGAGAATGGTCCATTCAAGCCTCGTCGGATTCTAATAACAGCTGGAAATCCAAATGCAAAACCTGCCACTCCAGACACCTTTCGGGAACAAACGGAAGCTGACTACACACCAGAAGATTGGAAGCAAATTGAAGCTGATGACTTGACAATGCATTTAATCCAACTTGGTTTACCACGATAAATATTTTGTGTTGTAGACAGTTGTGAAACTGCCTATGATATGTGGGCACGAGTTAGACGGCTCTGTCATGGCACAGAAATCGGTAAACAAGACATTGAAAACAAGCTTCTAACTGAATGGGAGAAGTTCACATCAACTCCAGCTGAACCCATTGAATCTTACTATACAAGGTTTTGCACTCTCATGAACGAGTTGATCAGAAACAAGTTGACACCAGCTCAAATTGTTCAAAATATCAAGTTCCTCAACAACCTACCCGAGGAATGGGGACGATATGTCACTATTGTCAACCAAACAAAGAACCTTCACGAGGTGAATTATAATCAACTTTATGATTTCCTAAAGCAAAACCAGGAGGAGGCAAATGAAGTCAGAAAAGAGAAGCTCGCAAAGCAACATGATCCTCTTGCACTCATGGTCCAAACACCTACACATGCAACAGCAAATACACAACCATATTCATCTTCCACTCAACAATTCATGCAACCCTACTCCACAATCATCATTCTATCCACAACAACAACATGTCACCCCACAACAACAATACCTGCAACACCAAGAATCCGATTTTAATGTTCAGGATTAGTCAACTGCTGTTTTGACTCAAACATTTGCTTACCTAACCAAAGCATTCCAAGGACGCTACTCCACACCTACCAACAACAACCAAAGAATCTCATCGAACACTCGCAACAAGCAAATTGCACAGCCAAGTTTCAACATGGGACAACAAGGACAGATGGTTGGGGGATATGGGAATCAACAGGGATATGCTCCTCAATATCAGATGGGTAATCAGAATGCAGGGCAGTATGTTGATAATCAGATGGGTCGGTATAGAGGGAATCAGATGGGTACAGCTGTTGAAAATCAGAGGGGTCCGAATACTGGGAATCAGTATGGGAATGTTGCTGCTCAAGTTGCCGGGAATATGAATCAGGGTAATTTGATAAAGTGTTTCAACTGTCAGGGTGTCGGTCATATGGCTAGGAACTGTCCCGACAAGCCGAATAAGAGAGATCCAGCTTATCTGCAGAAAGCATTAATGTTGGCAAACAAGGAAACGGCTGGATTACAGTTGAGTGCAGAAGAGAATGACTTCATGGCTCTTATGGATGATTCGGAAGATCTTGAGGACATCGACGCGAATTGCATTTTCATGGCAAATCTCCAGGAGGCTAAGTATGACACAGATTCTGAAATACCTCCTGTGTATGACACCAATGCAGTCTCTGAGGTACCACCATACGCATGTCACAATAATGAAATATTTGATATGTCGACTCATGATGAACGGCATCCTGCGACTCAAGAATCCACTGATGACACATATATGGACACGCCAAGTTCTAGTAATACAAATATGGCAACTCCAGATATGGATCTTAATGGAGACTTCGAGTCCCAGCATGTTGAGAATGATAAGGAAACACGTGTGTTTTTTGAATCATTATTGCATAATTGTAGTGATGAAATTGAGAACGTTAAAAAGGTCAATCGCGATGTTAAGGCCGCGAATGAAAAATTAACCGCTGAGCTTGAGAGATATAAGGTCAATGAAAGAGCTTTTGATTTTCATAACAAACGACAGTCAGAACTTGAAATTGGTTTAAGAGATTCTGTTTTAAGAGAAGAACATTTGCAAATCAAATTTGACACACTTGATGTTAATTTGAACATGAAAATAAAATCCTTAAACACAGAAATTTCTGAATTAACCAACCAACTTTCTAAACAAAAATCAACTTGTTCTGATCTTGAAAAAGAAAAGAAAGAGTTGCATGCAAGGTTTCCAAAACGTGAAAATGATCTTCTTGATGAAATCATTGACCAACAAGAAACCATCAAAAAGTTGGAAGAGTTGCTTGTAAAAACGGGTCAGTCTGCACAAACAATTAATTTGCTCATTAACGATCCAAACCCGATTTTACATACAATGAAGAAAATGGCTATCGGTTGTGAAAACCCTTATATTCTCAAGAAAGCTCAGCAACATCAGAATGTGTTATATAATGGTAGTGTGATAAATGATAAACATGATCCTCCAGAGGTTCGTGATTCTTATGAAACGATTGAGCTTTCCAAAGAGAGTCGTGTTAAAATGAGACAAAAGAACCCAGAAATTAAACCAATAGATTATAACAAGCTTAATACAGATTCTGGAGTTCATCTTGTTCAAAAAGAGTCAACATTGTTTTTCAAAAGACCAGTGGCTGTCGCAAAACAAAAAGTTGTTTCAAAACACCTTTCTAACATCGAACAAATGGCCTCTAAGACCACTTGCAACACTAGTGAAGCTAGACTATATTTGGTCGGTCTTAAACAGGGAATTGAAACACTTCAAAGTATTGTGGCATCCAAAATAAACGGTAACTACAATGTCTGGTCGTCAAGTTTTCATACCGAACAGATAAAGATGTTTGAAACAGAAATCAATCCTCATATCGCTTCAATTTATGTGATAGCTCAAAATGTGGAAAACAATCTTTTGAAAGAATCAGCTGAATTTATCAAGGACCACAAATCCCTGGTAAAGGAAGCGAATGAAAACATTGAACACATCAAAGTTTTGGAAAAACATAATGAAATTCTCTCTGAAGTAGCTCTATCGACCAAAATTATGTCCATTATTTATCAAACATATTCTGTGGAAGATGATGAAAGACTCCGAGCTGAGACTTCTGAAATTATTGTAAAATATGAAAAGGCATTTGACAAGATTGAAAAACAAAATGTCACATATTTTAAACAACTGGATCAGAAAAAAGAAGAATGCAAGTATGAAAAACTGTCGTATGAGCGTTCCTACCACAACATGCAAAAACAAATTGATCTTTTGAAGTCTCAGCTTGAAAGTCAAAACGGGAAGGGTGAGGAAACTAAGGGTATAACACCATCAACCCCCTTGCCTAATGAGAAAGGAAATGAGAAAGCTGTTGTCCAAACATTGAATGTAATAGTGCCTGGCCTTTATAGAATTAGTCCCACTACTGCGTCTGCCTCTACATCTAAAACATATAGGGCGATAGACAAAAGTAATACAAATAATCCAAAAAAGACTAGGAATGCTACAACAACATCTCAGGACAACACCATTAATTCTAATGAGTGTGCCTTACACTCTACAGGATTAGAAAACACCTCTAGGAGCAGACGAAAGCCTAGGAGCAATACAAGGAACACTAGAGTCTCGCCTGTCTCTGAGAGTGAATGCAAAGAAGTAGAAGAACACCCTAGGAATTTATTGCTTTCAAATAAGAAACATATGTCATCTGGATGTAATGTTAAGACTCCTGTTTCTAGTGCATGTAATGACTCTGTTTGTTTAATGTACACGAAATCTTTGTCTGAAAATGCTTGTGATGATATTGTTTCTAATACTGTGAATGTGAATGATATGCTTGAACAGAAAGAGGTTCCTTCAGTTACTAGGGCTAAGTCTAGATATATTCGAAGACTTATTGCAAAAGCCAGGAAAACCACTAGTAGCCTATTGCCTAAGGACCATCTTAAGTTTTGTGCATGGAAACCAACGGGTAGAATGTTTACACTTAAGAATGGCAAATTAGAAATTGTTCCCAATGAAAATATGGAAACCTTCTCTAATTGTGATTCACCTGTTACCTGTAACCCCATGGAACCAAATGTTAAACGGTTTCCATATACAAAATCATCTGTTCTTTGCAGGTCATTGAAATTTGTCTTTGGATCATCGACTCGGGTTGCTCCAAGCACATGACCGGGAATTTGAAGCTGCTGATCAACTTTGTATGGCAGTTCATGGGAACTGTACGGTTTGGGAATGATCATGTTGCAGCTATTCTGGGTTATGGAGATCTTAGGTTTGGAAACTACTTGATCACTCGGGTTTACTATGTCGAAGGGTTGGGACACAACTTGTTTTCAGTAGGGCAGTTTTGTGATGCGGATTTAGAGGTTGCATTTAGGAGAAACACTTGTTTTGTTAGGAATTTGGTTGGGGATGATCTCTTAATTAGGGATCTTGGCACCAATCTCTATGCAATAGACATAAACCAAATGGCCTCTTCATCACCAATTTGTCTCATGACTAGGGCAAGTGAAACAAAGTCCTGGTTGTGGCATAGACGTTTGTCCCATCTTAACTTTGACACCATAAACAAACTTGCCAAAGACAACATCGTCAATGGTCTCCCAAAATTCAAATACACCAAAGAACACTTATGTCCATCCTGTGAGCAAGGAAAGAGCAAAAGAGCAACATATAAACCTAAACCCGTACCCAGTTCGGTGGATAAGTTTGCATATGGACTTATGTGGCCCAATGAGAGTTCAAAGCATAAATGGGAAGAAGTATATTCTTGTAATTGTCGATGACTATTCAAGATATACATGGGTAAAGTTTCTGAGGTCAAAAGACGAAACACCCGGCATCATCATCACCTTTCTGAAGCGCATTCAAGTCTTACTTCAAGCTCCAGTAAGGATTGTAAGAACTGATAATGGCACGGAATTCACGAATCAGGAGTTAAGAACATATTTTGAAGAATCTGGTCTTACTCACCAGACATCAGCTGTTAGAACTCCACAGCAGAATGGGGTAGTTGAAAGAAGAAATCGAACTCTTGTGGAGGCTGCTCGCACAATGCTGATTTATTCTAGTGCACCGTTATTCTTATGGGCTGATGCTGTTGCCACTGCTTGTTTCACTCAGAACCGATCCCTAGTTCATCCAAGATTCAATAAAACCCCGTATGAACTAGTAAACAGCAGAAAACCAGATATTTCTTATCTTCGTGTATTTGGTGCTTTGTGCTATCCAACGAATGACAGGGAAGATCTGGGGAAGTTGAAAGCTAAGGGTGATATTGGAATCTTCATTGGTTATTCAGAAAACTCGAGGGCATTCAGGGTGTATAACAGGAGAACGAAAAAGATCATGGAGACGATGAATGTGAAGTTTGATGAAATTTCACAAATGGCTTCTGAGAGACTCGCTCTAGAACCCGCGCTTAACCCGATGACTTCTGGACATATCAGTTCTGGACTCGCACCTCAAGGAGCTCAATCAATTCATAACGAACAACCCACAAATCAGGAACTGGATAACTTCTTCGAGTTTATGTATGATGAATACTATGGTGGCGCTTCGACAAATGCATCTAACCAACGTTCCGCTGTACCCGCTCACAATCAACAACCACCACCACCAAATCAAGATACATCCACAACATTCGAAGATGACGCACCAACTCCCTCCACGTCATCAACATCTACTCCAGCAACTCCAGTAATTGAAATTGTTCTACCAAGAATTGATGAGCAAGAACCAAATAATGCGGTGTTAGACGAAGAACCATTCGAAAACCCGTTTGGAACAGAATCTGATGAATCATCTTCCAGATTACATGAACCATCTAACACGCATTCGTCTAGTCCAAGGTACCCTTCAACATTACAGTGGACAAAAGACCATCCAATAGAACAGGTCATTGGTGAACCCTCAAGGCCAATTCAGACGAGAAAACAACTAAACACCGATTTGACATGTGCATCTATGTCTGCTCAGTCAGTCTCATAGAACCTAAGAACATTCGGGAAGCAATGGCAGATAATGCCTGAATTGAAGCGATGTAGGAAGAACTTCTTTAATATCAGTTACATGACACCTGGGATTTAGTTCCAAGACCAATTGACAAACTCGTCATTGATCTTAAGTGGTTATGGAAAAACAAAAAGGATGAAGAAATGACTGTCATTCGTAACAAAGCTCGTCTCGTGGCAAAGGGATTTAGACAGGAAGAGGGGATTGATTTTGAAGAGTCCTTCGCGCCAGTTGCAAGGCTTGAAGCAGTCAGGATTTTCTTAGCATATGCCGCTCACAAGAACATCACAGTTTATCAGATGGACATCAAGACCGCTTTCTTGAATGGAACTCTGAAAGAAGAAGTGTATGTGAGTCAGCCAGACGGATTCGTTGACAAAGATCATCCAGAATACGTCTACAAGCTAAAGAAAGAAGAAGTGTATGTGAGCATTATTGGTTCTCTCATGTACCTAACTGCTAGTCGACCTGATATACATTTTGCTGTTTGTTTATTTGCACGGTTTCAGGCAAGGCCTACCGAACTTCACCTCCAAGAGGTTAAACGGATCTTTCGGTACCTACGAAGAACCATTAACATGGGACTTTGGTATCCGAAGGATTCGAAGTTTACACTGATAGCATTTTCAGATGCAGATCACGCCGGTTGCCAAGTTACAGCAAAGAGTACATCAGGCGGAGCACAATTTTTGGGAGAAAAGCTAGTAGGCTGGTCATCAAGGAAACAAGACTACACTGCACTTTCAACCGCAGAAGCCGAGTATGTGTCTTTATCTGCGTGTTGTGCCCAAGTTCTATGGATGAGGACACAACTCACATATTATGGTTTCTCTTTCGACCGCATACCTTTGTATTGTGACTTGAAAAGTGCCATAGCCATCTCGTGCAATCCAATGCAACACTCCAAGACCAAGCATATTAGAGTCCACTACCACTTCATCAAGGAACACGTCGAAGAGGGTACTGTTGAATTATTTTTCATGAAGACTGAATACCAACTCGCCGATCTATTTACTAAAGCCCTCCCAAAAGAGAGGTTTGAAAACTTAGTTCGTCGAATTGGAATGCGAAGCCTAACTCCCGAAGAGTTAGAAAGTCTTCTCGAATCTTCTTGATTCATATCAACAAGCTTCGCATGTAAATATTTTTCAAAAAGAAAATACAAAATTTGAAAAACCAACAAAAACAAAATATAAAAATCGAAAACTTTCAAAAAATACAAAAACAATACAAAATCAAAAAACCAAAAATATTCTTCTAACAACATGTCTCTCATATAATCGATATTCTGTACGTATCTAGAAATGTCATTCAACAATGATACGGGCATGTACAGATGCTTGAGCGAGAGTTCATTTAAAGTTTTTCTAAAACATGTCGTTTATCAAAATTTTCCTCATTACGGCTTTTGTATATTTCAGTACGAAACCCGCGCTACATTGATGACTTCTGATTATTTCCGATCAGAACTCGTAATGTTAATGGCGAAAAGCAAATCCTTGAGCACATGATCAAGATTTTTCTAAAAGATTTTTCAAAATCTTTCTCAAAATTACGTGCTCAAGATAACTCCCTCTAGACCCTTTTCAACTGACTTTAAACTCAAATGTTTAAACCTATGCTTTGTTTAAGGGGGAGTATCAAAAGAAAATGTTCCAATTTTCATGCTAAACTCCGTCTTTACCTCCAAAAATGTTTTGCATTTAATCTCTTGATATCAAAAATATCACTGCGTGCTATTTTTGTGATAAAAAAGTTTTGTGGTTTGAATCTCAAACGAGCTCTACAAAAAGACTCAGTAGGAACCATCGAATTGACGAAACTCAAATGTCAAATCGAAAAGACATGTCCGGGACGGGTAATAATTTCAAGCTGGTTATCCAGTGATGTAAACGTGTCTCGCAAAGGACTTGTCTGAGTAGAATGTACCAATTCGAGAGATGATCTTTTGATATGACCGGGACGGGTAATAACTTCAAGCTAGTCTAACTAGTGATGTAAACGTGTCTCGCAATGGTCATATTAATTGAAAATTGATCATTTCAAAATGTGCGAACTCTACCCAACATGTGCAAATTTATCCTAAAAATGCATGAGCACATGTGAAGGGGAGTATTTCAAAAACACAAAACTCTCAATGTGTTATCTAAATGTGTTTACTCATAAACACTTTGAGAGATTTTCATAAATGGTTTTATGGCATGTGATCGTTAATCTAGGTTAATCATGGAGTAATAAGGTGATTATGGTTAGGTTATGTCCAATGATCCGCCAGAGCCAGAGGGATCTACCCAAGGACAATTCCAATAGATTAGAATTAGAAGTCCTTAGGTAAGATTGAAAAAAGGAGTAAATGAGAAAGGAGAAAGAAGGGGGTTGAAGAATGAAAAAGAAAAGTTTAATGAAAGGGTGAAAAGAAATAGCCCTCCATGAAAACTTAGGTCAGAAATCGGGTCAATACATCTGCTATCAGTACTCACTAAGGTGATACTGATATTGAAGACAAGACGTCATGGACCTAGTGACGCGTTGCACCACCCCTCCTATCCACTCAGATATCTCTCAAAAGATATTTGTTTCATTTCTCACGGAGAACACTACATAATCTATCGACCTCTCATTCCGAGATGTGTTGATATTGAAAAGGTGGCACTCTGCTCCATGCCTCCGACGACTAAAACCAAAACGCACATTATTGAGTCTAGAGACATGAGATTCATCAAAGATCTCTTAGGAACACTTCCAATGCAATTCTCTTGTGTTCATCAAAAAGGATACAAGTTGTATGAGTCTTAATGAGATCTAAGGATCTTGCCTTATATCATGATGGTTACGTGCTTCAAACGGTCTACAGTCTTGAAGTGATACTCCGGTATACTTCAGAGGCTCTCAACGGCCTTGGTAAAGATTAGAGAAAGTTTTCACACTATGCTGTTAACGATCTCGAAATCTGAACCTATAAGCGCTGGATGATTTATTGCTAACTGTTTTATGCAGGTACTAACAAAATTCCATTCACCATCATCATCTACAACGACGACGCATCTGGACAGAAGAAGTAGATCAAGGCAAGAACGACCAAAAGACGATTCTTTGAAGATCACAGTGCATGAAGGAACAAAGAATGAAGACTATTATACATCAACACACAAAGTTCAAGACAATAAAGTCAAAAGACCACTCACCAGAGCATCATTGAAATGACCATCCCTTAGGGGGAGATTGTTAGCATTTAATTTATTAAATGTGAAAGTGATGGTCATTTGCAAATGTGTCTTGTGTGTCAAATGTAATAAATAGTTTAAGATAGTGGGCTAGTGGTATTAGTTATGTTTGTAGTTTAAAATGTATAAGTGTGATACATACATTAGCCCACTCCAACCCCAAGTAAAGCCCACCTATTGTTTAGGTGTTGGCTGTGTTTGCTATATCAACACACACACTCTCACTTTTGTAAGTGTGCCTCAAAGTGTAGAATAGGTGAGAGTGTGTGAGCTTAGTATGTGTTTGTTTGTATTTCTTTCTCAAGTTAATATAATCATTCGACCATAGTTTATGTCATACGATCCACAATCTTTCATCTATTTCTCACATCGTTTCTTTGAGTGTCACGAGTAGTAGAGAGTATTATTTGTGTGATAAAGAGAGGTCTCGATCTCTACAGTCATATTGTGGTCAACTCCTATATTAGGAAACACGTTTATAGCCTTCGCTTGAATCTTACCAATGCACAACGCTTAGCAATCCTATTATGACATATACTGAGGGAGTCTCTGGAAATCATCGTAAATGTCTACATATTTATTTTCTTAATATTTCATCTGTTAGTTTTGTGGACAAATATTAATACGTGTATATCTAGAATCGAAATCGAACACACGGGATTGCACACTTTACGTATGAGAATTAATGGATAATAATTATATATATAAAACGTTATATATTTAATTATTAAAACACAAATAAAGACTAACGAACGTTAGTAGTTAACGACAATTGACTAACGACCGTTAAATATTAAAGAGAAGGACTAGATTGTAAATAGGAGTCAAGAAGGATCCGGAATCCCTCTCCTTGGTCTATGGCCGGTCGATCAAAGGCAAGGGGAAACCCAAACCTACTCCTAACTTGTCCTCCAAGTTACAATTAGTATAAATACAAAACCAATGTCATTGTTTTGCATCTCTTATGCACACATTTAACCCTAAAGTTTTCTCTCCTCTTTTTTTTTGTTAAAACCGATCGACCAAACCCTTTCAAAGGGAGTGATCGATTTTTGTTAAGCAAAAATCTATTGTGTTTTCTTGATCTAGCAATCACATTAATTCATTATAGTACGTATGTACAAGAACGTGGTATTAACTCACTATAATTAATATCTTGGATTGAATTACAAAATGGTAAGGGGTAATTCGTTAATCCACTTATAAACCCTAATTAGGGTTCTTGATCTCCATTGAAGAATACTTGAAGTTGATTCTTGTTTAGCTTAAATCAAATGTACGTTTACGTTTAAATTCGGTTAATTCTTTATGTGTTAAATAGATCCTACGCTTCCGCATGTGTATGATGTTTATGTGTTAAATTTATGAACTTGTCACATGTAATTAATTACCGAAACAAATAAACAAAAACGAATCTTGGATTTTGTTTGTATGTTAGTCGATTTTTAGGGTTTAAAAATCAAAACCCCAATTTTTTTAGGGGGGCAATTTTATTAAAAAAAATGTTTTTTTGTTTTGAAACCCTAATTGTAACATGCTTATGTGTTTAGTTGTGTATCTTGTGACTTGTGTTAATCCATGATGAAACATGCATGTTTGTCATGGGTTATGATTGACTAATTGTTCAGTTGGATTATCACATGTAATTTTTGATAGATCTAAAATTGGGGAAGACCTCAATTAAATATTAATGAATCTATTATGTGCAATATGGTACATATTTGCTATGACTAACGCAATCGATACGTCGATGCATGTGGTTTACTTACCTTTGTAAGTGATAGTCTTAGTTAAATATATGCATAATTAAACATAGAATGATTATTAATAGGTTTTATCAAATAAAGTTTCCATGTGGCTATTTGTTTACATAAATTAATTTGTTAAGTTATGTGCGTTATTTAGTAGTTTATTTTTATTATTACTTGTTTTTTTGTTTAATTGTATGACACGTTGTAACAAAACAAATGGTAATTTTTGAATAGATAATAAATGGACTAAAAAATGGTGAAACTTGATGTGATAAATTATGAATCTTGCAAAGTCTTATATGCCGATAGTGGTTCGCTTCGCACGGTAATTTGCTCCCAGGCGAGACTAGAAAGGTTATAATTTATAACATGTTTTTAAGACTTAAAGTCATAAACTTTTAATTGAGTGATGAGTTTTTGTACCAATAGTAAGAACGGCTCACCCAGTTTTGACAAACTATAAGAGGGGTTTAAGGAGGATTGACATTAAATTGTCAAACCAAAAGAGACGCGTTTTTAATTGGCACTTGTGCTGACGTTTGTCTCTCCGCTCTTTTGTGCGTCAAATTGGAGCTACCAAGTACGACTAATTTTACGTACAAAATCATCTTAAGGGTGAATTGACCTCAATTTCACGTGCCACTTTGTGGTAATTATCCGAATAACTTGGGTCTTTTGACTCATGCAGTAGTAGGATATAGTGGGCGATAATTGTAGGTAATTCTTTGATTGGTGAACCCAACACCTCAATTAAAACTTTGTTGATTTAATCTTAGTTTAAATTGGTAAATAAAAAGGTTTTGAAAAACTTATGATACGAAGATGTGTGCATGCTTCTTCGTACATATTTTGATTGACACATCAAAATTAGTACCCTAAAATTTAAGTTCATGCCATCTAATTATAAGAAACACTTGAAGTTATTATGTAGCCTAAGTGAGACCTTACCTAGATTTTAATGACAAGGTAAATTTCCGTTAATGTGTGAGACCATAAATGGAGAATTTGTTGTTTCTAAATTAGACAACTTAATTAAGTTGTTAGTGAGATCTAGAAACTTAAGGCATAAGATAGGATGAAACATGCTTACTTTGCAAATTGAATTTGGCAAATGTAAATCCCATAATGATCTAGGAATTGGAAATTGTTTGCCAATTATTGTTCGACAGATTACCATATTTTATACTTTCATTACTAGCAGATCAACTGATGTAGTGAAATTATGTAAATTTGAATCCTAGTTTTCAAGATAATTCAATGCTTGTATGAATATTTCCTTGGATATTTAATTTTTTTAAAGATTGTATTATCGAAAATACTAAAATTGAATTTTGTAAATTCTTTTAAATGTATTAACGCAACATTAAACCGTAAACGTGGGATATTCTTTTATTGGTAAATTGATCTACACCCGTAGGAGTTTTTGGCTAGAGTCAACTTTACTAAAAGAATAAACCTAGTCTCCTTTCTATGAGAGAAGCGTGAGACTTAATCCTATTCTTTTTCATGAATGAGAAAGGTATGATAGAAAAATTAGAATTGTCTAAATTCTAAGAAATAACTCATAGCAAACTTTAATAGTTAAGAAAATTGCACATTTTCTGAGTTATTAAATTAGAAGCTAAACTGATTACCGCAAAATTGGTAAAAGGCAAACTAGCATAATTTATTTAGTTGTTGTGCTTTGACTATTTAAAGGTGCAACATACCATTGTGGGAATGGTAGACATATTAAGGAAAAAATTGCATGCCCAATTTTCAAGTTAATTGCATTGATGGATAGTCCATCATCTACATAGTAGAATACACTCTTTTTAATACCTAAGTAATTGTTACGAATGGTCTTCTCAAATGTGTAGGAAAGTAAATAGCACACTATTTGCTTTTACTAGTTATGAAACACTTACAATGTTGTCAAATCTAGTGGGAGCATTGTGTTGTAATTACTGAATAATGAATTATTGTAATGATCTGTAATTCAGTAGGAGCTACAAGCTTTGTCATCTTGGTAGTAACCCAGATTATCTCTAGAAT
Source organism: Artemisia tridentata subsp. tridentata (assembly GCA_021014915.2). Classification (NCBI taxonomy): domain Eukaryota; kingdom Viridiplantae; phylum Streptophyta; class Magnoliopsida; order Asterales; family Asteraceae; genus Artemisia; species Artemisia tridentata. The sequence continues at coordinate 86,369,923 of CP139501.1, forward strand.
GTCTTGAGATAATTACTATCCAATTGTAGACACTTGTGTTTTCAAGGATAGTCATGTACGTTTTCTTACTAGACAATGTGGTTCTATATCTACTAATTATGCTAATATCTATGACACAATCATATTGATCACATAAACAAACGAGTGACGTGTTGTTTATCTGATACATGATGTTGTTCCATGCATAAGTGGGAGAAATCTTTATTGTGTGCAAGGTATAACACATAGGAATATAATTTAAAGGATTCTCTTGACTGCAAGGTAAGAGACTAACGTTCTAATGTCACTTATTCACATCTAATCCAAGAAATACTTGGTGTTGCAATTTACGTTATGTGAGAGCTTAGCTAGATTGCAACAACAAGGTAAATATCCATGTTACGTGAGACCGTATCTGGAAAATTTGCAATTTCTAAATTAGATACCTATTAGAACAAGTGTCAATATGATAATAAGACTACTTCAAACTAAATATTTATGTATTATTGAAATGACATAAATAAATGAAGTAATCTAATACTATTTCAATTTGAATATTTATGTAATTTTGGAATGACATAAAATAAGTGAAGTAATAAATTAACTTGAAATTACTATTGAAACCAAGAGATGGTATTCATAATTACTTTAGTTAAACATGTTTATGTTTCATTGTAAATATATAAACATGAAGTCTTTTAATTGCAACAAGACTTATAACAAAATAAGACATTAACTTGTTATGTTTTTTTTAATTAAAACATATACAAGAAGTCATTGAGTTGATCAATGATTTATAACGTATAGTGGGATTATAACATTTTATGTCTTCTTGTTGAGACATGGACATGAAGTGACTTGGTCAAAAAATACTTATGTTATATAGCATGCAATTGGCTTGAAAATTCTATTATACCATTAAGTTGACTTAGTTGGTGAATAGATAAGCTAAAGGAAATATATTTATCTTACATATTGTAAGATTGTCTTACAATATTAATTCTAATTAAATACCAGATTATGGTATGTTCAGTTAGGAAAATCAAACTCTTGTTGTATTGTTTGATTCAAGATAACTATATCTTCTTTTCTTCCAAAAGTTATCAATGTTAGAAAATTGAGTATGGATTGAAATACTAAATCAGACTCCTAGAAGATTAATAAGACACCATTGTATTATGAAATGTGATGAATCACATTAAGTCTTAAAATAAAGTTCTGAATTTGTTAAACTACTTATTAGTAGGTTATTAACAAACTAAATGTCAGGAACTGTCAATATGTATTTGTAATGTCCCAAAAAGAGAACATTGTATTGTTTCTTTATTTTCTAACTATTTATAGATAGTCTATAAATTACGAAAAAAAAAAGCAAGGAGTTTTTATCTTGAAAAGATAAAATTACATGATACATAATCTTCTAAAACACACTAGTGAAAATCATGATGAGGCTAAACATGTAAATGATAGATCTCAAGATGATGGAATTCTCATTCATAGATCCGCAAGGATATCTCAGATATTTGATTAATATGCTGAGGATTATCTTATGATGCATTACAAAATATTGAATTGGGTAAATTACTCATACTATGAACGTTAAAAATGTTGTCCATAAAGATAATCAATTTTTGAAAAATTGGTTTATCTTAATTCTTGAAAGTTAGACTAGAGAATGAAGATGAGTTTCTTCAAATATAAGGTAACCATAGTAGTTTAAATCTTTGTGTAGAAATCATATGGACAATATTGTACACATATTTTAATGCATGTCTTATGACAAGATTATTAATCATACTTAAGCAATTAACTATGATTGAATATTTTTTTCTAAGCACATTAAATATACAAAGATGGTAGTTGTCATACTTATTTTCATGAATATGAAATTTGACAATGGATTAAAAAACTCTTTCTTATATAATTACTTAAGTGAGGACGGTAAGTAATTAAGAGTTTTATGAATTCATATAATCTTTGAAAGTGTACAAAATGCAAGAATTCAAGTATGGATAAATGGATGCATCTAGGAGATAAGTCTTATGTTTAAATATTAAATCCAAGTTTTGATTTATAATTTAAAATAAGATAACTCCTAAGTATTCCTGAAAGCTAGTGGGAGTATTATGTTTATTTTCTTGAATCATATATGTTGTATAACATATAGGAAGTAACATTTCATATAAGTTAAATGTCGAGACTTAATTTGGAATGAAACTTCATATAAAAGACTTAGGAAGAAAAACATATAACCTTGGAATATATGTTTATTGTTATAAATATGTGCGATAAATAAATCTAATAGAACATGATATATCATTTAGAAAATCTAAATGGATGCGAACCTTTTGAAAAGATAGAATATGAACAAAATCTAAGTATGACTCGAAGATTTTTTTCATGAACATCATGTTACATAGACGAATTGTTATAAGATGTTATGACAATGTTGATATCTAATTAAAAAGTTATTAGATAACTAGTGTAATGAATATTCTAATGAAATATGTTTTGATATAGAATTACATCCTCAGCCTGGAACAGCTTCCAGATTCTATAGATGAATAATTTGTCAATTGTTGTGAAAATTGTCATAGCCAACAAACCTGAAAGTTTGGAAGGCATCAAACATTACACAGTAGATATTAAAGTTTACGGAATTTTAAAGAGCATATTGTTGTTTGCATACAATGATGCTAATGAAATTGAGATGACACTCAATACTAGTCATGGTAGGATTTCATCCTTGTTAATGGCCATGTGTACTAGTTATGCTTAACTAAGAGCATAGTTGCATTATACATTAAAGAATAAGAATACTTTAAACTTTAAAATGTTTGAAAGTTTAATTATCATAAATTGGTTTTTGAGGATGTCACACACTTTATGAAGTATTATGTGGCAATATCAAATTATTTGAATGCACACATACAAGAACTTCACCAGTTGAAATTCTTGAAATAAGTATTCTCAATATTCTGATAGATAAAAGTTGGTTGATTTATGTCTTGTCAACAAGTATGATTGTCATAGCTTGAGACATAATTCATCAACTAGAATTTTCATGCATTGATCTATTTAGTATTAGGATAAAGGATGTTAAGCATTTATTATTTGAAATGAATTTAAGTACTTGGTACGTTTATTTTCATTAATAATAAATTGTGTCCTATATTTTCATGTTTAATCCGTGAATAATTTAGTTATTCTAAATCGTCCGTTGTCAATTAATGATATGATAATATTATTAAATTAAGACAAATCTGAGTATTGGTATAATATACTTGAAAGTATATTGATGCGTTGACATGCCAATTTCACATGATATTCAATGAATTGAATATAGGACTTATCCCAACTACATGATTTTACTTTATGGATCTTGTCATTAAGTAAATCATGAATATAGTTATCCTCAGACTTGAGATACCAGATAACTGTCATGGATGTAGTGCATTTCTGTAAAGCAATTTACCGTTATACGTTACTGGTAGCTATAAGGATTGTTTTCAAAAGTTTTGCAAAGTTCATGGGTTTTACTTGTAGTCAAGAAAGAATTTGTTCCTTCAAATTTGTTTTGAAGTTTAATATTGTAACACCCCCAAATCAGATTCGCAGCGGTAATAACATCTGGGTTGCTACTTAGTTGGATCATAACACAACAAATAGAGAACGAATTTATCAAATCCGTTTTAAAAGCTTCATTAATTAAAACATAAGTTTTACATAATTGAAATGCGAAAAACAAGGCCCATCATTATTATTAGTTGTCCCATAGTACAAAAACTTTGGTCATGAGTGTTATGTGTACACTCCAAAAGTGCGCCTATTCCCCTGCCAAGCGTTGTCTTGCTTCATCATAAGTCAACAACTAAACACCTGAGAAAAACATGCTAAAGTGTCAACACAAAGGTTGGTGAGTTCAGAGGTTTATATAAAACAGTAAAGTTGGACTAGTAAGTTCAAGAGTTAACATTTCAATTTCGAAATGTATATAAAAGTGCTATTACGCTACGCTAAGTTTCATGCTACCGAAGCTGTGACAGTTTGCATGAAATGAGTCATGTAATAATACGGCCCGGCAAGTGATCTATCCCTAGACACTGTAATTCGACATGGTATACATCCGTTTGTCCAATCGGGACTGTTGAATCGCAACACGGATGGAAGTGTCACCCTCAATAGATCTATTTATAACACTCGTGCTTTCCAGCAAGAAATTAACGTTACATGAGCATGGGCATTTGGGATACAGTACTTAGGCCAGCAGGTAATAGTTTATCAAACAAAAGCATTGTTTAAATAGTCCATAAAAGTAAGCATGTTTCTCACCCCAAGTATTTTGGTGTGTATATGAATCGAATGTGTGAGCATGCATGTGTACTCGATATTTATATTAGAACTACAAGTTGGGATTATACAAAATCTTTAGCAGTGAGTTTAAGGGGGGGACAAGAAGAATATGATGGCTAGGAAGTCAAGGTGTGCAAGATGCAAGTGGTTATAGATTTAAAGAATCAAGTGGTAATACAATATGTAAGTGTATGTATCGACATATAAGGACTTGTGTAAGTGAATATTGGACTTTCGAGACACAAGTTGGCAACAAAAGGAATATGGCAGTGATCTTAGGACTTTAAGAAGATATGCAAAATATATTTTGAAATATTTTATGTGTAGGATTTGAGAATGCGTCGTTATATATATATATAAATATATATATATATATATATATCTTGTGTATGTCGACATATGATTTAAAGGTCCAAGGTAATATATTACGTGTGATATTGAGTGCCAAGGTGAGAAAAGGTGTTAAAAATGTTAAGAATACTTATTTGATCCAAAATAAATAAAAGATATATGTGAGATTAAGTTTTGTCGAGTTTGGTAATTTATGGGCGAGTTGATACAAGTCTCGAATAAGACTTACTTTGCCTCTCGTTTAGCGACCAAACATTCGAAATAAAATATGAAACTCGACGTCTTGATTCTTTGGTGGGTAGAGATTCGAGAGGTGCAAATTATTGCATAAGATGTGCGTCGAATTTTAGAGAAAGCAAGGCCAAGTGTGGGTGATTCGAACGAGTGAAATAAATGAAATATTAAAATTTAAAAATAAGTTGGTGTAAAGCTTAGATCTACACTATTTTATCACTACAACTATAACAATATTAAGAACGTGACACTCAACTAGATATAATATAGATGAGAAGAGTAGATGGTGGATCGTATGGAATAATTTCAGTCGAATGTTTATATTAAACTTCAAAGAGAAATAAAACAAACACCTTGAGAGAACACACACACCCCTACACACTCTCACCTACACAACACTAAGAGGCACACAAAAAATGAGGTGAGAGTGTGCTTAAATAGGCACAAGGCCGGCGCCCTAAGGGCTTTTGAATGGGCTTGGTGGGCTTTGTGTTGGACTTGGGCTTTTGTACATTTCATATGTTTATCTATTACATTCTAAAGTCCAACACAAAGCCTTCTTGAACTATTCTATTTTACACAAATGACACACACTTACAAAACATAAATGACCATCACTTCACTAATAATTTAAATGCTAACAATCTCCCCCTAAGGGATGGTCATTTCAATGATGCTCCTGGTGATAGGTCTTTTGTCTTCAACGTCTTTGAACTTTGTGTGTCGATGCAGAATAGTCTTCATTCATTGTTCCTTCATGCTATGTGATCTTCAAAGTAATCGCCTTTCAGTCGTTCTTGCCTTGATTAACATCTTCGTGTGGTGATGCGTCGTGTCCTCCAACATACTCATACATCTTGGACTATATACTTATGCTAATAATCTCCCCATATTCTTTCATCATTTGATATATGAACTTGTTCTTGACATTTTGATTAGCTTTTTGACTTTGTCGTTACACTCTTTCTTTAACTTGATCCTTTTGTCTTGAACTTTGACACTTGTGCTTTGTTGAGGATGATCTTCATAAGTATGAGTATGCTGAGTTGAAGAGGTTTGATGTATCTGATGATGGTTGATGGACTTTTGTAGTACCTGCATAAAACAGTTAGCAATAATTTGTCCAGCGCTTACAGGTTCAGATTTCGAGATTGTCAACAGCATATTGTGAAGACTTTCTCTAATCTTAACCCAGGCCGTTCTGAACCGGATACCCTCGAGAGGGCTTACACGGACACATCGAAGTGCACCCACAATTCAGTGAGTCGCTGGAGATCACCCCACGACTGTAGACCGTTTGAAGCATGTAACCATCATGATATATATGCATGATCCGAAGATCTCATTAAGACTCTTGTACACCTTGTGTCCTTTTTGGTGAACACAAGGGTATTATATAGTAAGTGTTCCTAAGAGATATTTTAATGAATCTCATGGCTCTAGACTCGATAATATACATTTTGGTTTTTAGTAGTCGGAGGCATGGAGCAGAGTGCCACCTTTTCAATATCAACACATCTTGGGGTGAGAGGCCGATAGATTATGTAGTGTTCTCCGTGAGAAATGAAACAAATATCTTTTAAGAGATATCTGAGTAGCTAGGAGGGGTGGTGCAGCGCGTCACTGGGTCCATGACGTCTTGTCTTCAATATCAGTATCACCTTAGTGAATACTGATAGCAGATGTATTAACCCGGTTTCTGCCCTAAGTTTTCATGGAGGGCTATTTCTTTTCACCCTTTCATTAAACTTTTCTTTTTAATTCTTCAACCCCTTCTTTCCCTTTCTCATTTACTCATTTTTTCAATCTTTCATAAGAACTTCTAATTCTAATTTATTGGAATTGTCCTTGGGTAGATCCCTCCGGCTCTGGCGGATCATAGGACATAACCTAACCATAATCACCTTATTACTCCATGATTATCCTAGATTATCGATCACATGCCACAAAACCTTTTGTGAAAATCTCTCAAAGTGTTTCTGAATAAACACATTTTAGTTAACACTTCGAGAGTTTTACATTTTTGAAATACTCCCCCTTCACATGTGCTCTTGCATTTTTTAAGATAAATTGCACATGTTGGGTAGAGTTTGCACATTTTGAATAGATCGATTTTCAGTTGATATGACCATCGCGAGACACGTTTACATCACTAGTTGGACTAGCTTGAAATTATTACCCGTCCCGGTCATATCGAAAGAATAATATCTCGAATTGGTACATTCTACTTAGACAAGTCCTTTGCGAGACACGTTTACATCACTGGATGAACCAGCTTGAAATTATTACCCGTCCCGGACAAGTCTTTTCTATTACGGACATTTAATTTTCGTCAATTTGAGGGTTCATGCTGAGTCTTTTTGCAGAGCTCTTTTAAGATTCAATCCACGATCTTTAAACTTTTGATCACATTTTAATCACGTCTACTCCCCCTCAAAAATAGCATGCAGTGATATTTTTGATATCAACTTGATTAAATGAGAGCTTTTTGGAGAGATAGACGGATCATATTGGCATGATTTGGAACATTTTTGTTTTTTTTCTTTTTAAACTCCCCTTAAATAAAGCATATTTTTTAAACATTTGAGTTTAAAATCAATTTAAGGGTATAGAGGGAGTTTTCTTTTTTGAAGAATCTTGAGCACAGAATTTGGAGAAAGATTTTGAAAAATCTTGATCATGTGCTCATGGATTCTTTGTTTTCTTTGGCCATTAACAATGCGAGTCCTGATCAGAAATAATCACAAGTCATCATTGTAGCTCGGGTTTCATACTGAAATATACGAAAGCCGTCATTTAAGTGCGGGTTTCGTACTGAAGTATACGAAAGCCATCATTTAAGTGCGGGTTCTGTATTGAAATATACGAAAGCCATCGTGAAGAAATTTTTGAGAAACGACATCTTTTAGAAAAAATTTAAATGAACTCTTGCTCAAGCATCTGTACATGTCCGTATCATTGTTGAATGACATTTCTAGATACGTACAGAATATCGATTATACGAGAGACATGTCGTGAGAAGAATATTTTTTGTTTTTTTTTATTTTATATTGTTTTTGTATTTTTGAAATTTTCTATTTTTGTATTTTGTTTTTGTGGGTTTTTCAAATTTTGTATTTTCTTTTTGTCTGTTTTTCAAATTCTATATTTTGTTTTTTCAAAAATATTTACAGCGAAGCTTTTTAAGATAAAATTCAAGAAGTTTCGAGAAGACTTTCTAACTCTTTGGGAGTTAGGCTTCGCAAGCCAATTCGTCGAACTAAGTTATCAAACCTCTCTTTTGGAAGGGATTTAGTAAATAGATCGGCGAGTTGGTATTCAGTCTTCATGAAGAATAAATCAACAGTACCCTCTTCGACATGTTCCTTTATGAAGTGAAGGCGGACTCTAATATGCTTGGTCTTCGAGTGTTGAACTGGATTGCACGAGATGGCTATGGCACTTTTCGAATCACAATACATAGGTATGCGGTCGAAAGTAAAACCATAATCTGTGAGTTGTGTCCTCATCCATAGAACTTGGGCACAACACGCAGATAGAGACACATACTTGGCTTCAGCGGTTGACAATGCAGTGCAGTCTTGTTTCCTTGATGACCAGCCTACTAGCTTTTCTCCTAAAAATTGTACCCCTCCAGATGTACTTTTTGCAGTAACTTGGCAACCAGCATGGTCGGCATCTGAAAAGGCTGTTAGTGTAAACTCCGAATCCTTCGGATACCAAAGTCCCATATTAATGGTTCTTCGTAGCTACCGGAAGATCCGTTTAACCTCTTGGAGGTGAAGTTCGGTAGGCCTTGCCTGAAACCGTTCTAATAAACCGACAACAAAATGTATATCGGGTCGACTGGCAGTTAAGTACATAAGAGACCCAATCATGCTCTGATATTTCTTCGGATCGATGGGTTTCCCATATAAGTCTGCACCTATTTTGGGTAAGGTGACCATTGGTGTACCAACAGAGTCACAATTTTCCATTCCATGTTTCTTTAAAATCTCAATTGTATATTTAGCCTGATTTATGAAAATACCACGATGGGATTGATGGATTTGAAGTCCAAGGAAGAATTTTAATTCGCCCATCATAGACATTTCAAATTTACTTTTCATGAGATTTTCAAAATGTTTTGAATGTTTCGGATTAGTGGACCCAAAGATTATGTCGTCCACGTAAATCTGAACAATCAAAATGTCATCTTTGATTTTTTTAGTAAACAAGGTCGGGTCAATTGTTCCTTTGGTGAAATTTTTTTGAAGTAGGAAAGATGATAACTCGTCATACCACGCCCATGGGGCTTGTTTCAAACCATAGATAGCTTTCTTTAGTTTGTAGACGTAGTCGGGATGATCTTTGTCAATGAATCCATCTGGCTGACTTACGTATACCTCTTCTTTCAGAGTTCCATTCAAGAATGCTGTCTTGATATCCATCTGATAGACCATGATGATTTTATGAGCTGCATATGCTAAGAAAATCCTGACCGCCTCAAGCCTTGCTACTGGCGCGAATGACTCATCAAAATCTATTCCTTCTTCCTGTCTAAATCCCTTGGCCACGAGACGAGCTTTGTTGCGAATTACAGTCATCTCTTCATCCTTTCTGTTCTTCCATAACCATTGGTCTTGGCACTAAATCCCAAGTGTCATGTAATTGATATTGGAGAAGTTCTTCCTGCATCGCTTCAATCCATGCATTATCTGCCATCGCCTCCCGAATGTTCTTTGGCTCTTTTAGACTGACTGAGCAGACATAGATTCACATATCGAAATCGGTGGCGAGCTGTTTCCTCGTCTGAACTGGTCGTGAGGGTTCACCAATGACTTGTTCTATTGGATGGTCTTTAGTCCACCGTAATGTAGAAGGGTACCTTGGATTTGACGAATGCGTGTTGGATGGTTCATGTAATCTTGAAGAAGATTCAGCAGATTCCATTAAAAATGGATTTTCGAATGGTTCTTCTTCTAACACAGCATTGTTTTGGTTTGGTTCTTCTTGAATCGGTGTGGTTTGGTTTTGCTCATCAACTCTTGGTAACACAATCTCAATTACTGGAGTTGCTGAAGTAGATGTTGATGATGTTGAGGGAGTTGGTGCGTCAGCTTCGAATGTTGTAGATGCATCTTGTGGTGGTGGTGGTTGATGTTGTTGAGCGGGTGCAGCGGAACGTTGTTGTGATGCATTGGTCGAAGCTCCATTATAGTATTCATCATACATATACTCGAAGAAAGTGTCCAGTTCTTGATTTGTTGGTTTTTTAGTTATAGTTGACTGAGCTCCTTGGGGTACGAGTCCTGAACTAATATATCCAGAAGTTTGACTGTTTGGTGCGGGTCCTAATCTGGTATGTTTGGTGCGGGTCCTTTTAGTTCTCCTGTTATACACCCTGAATGCCCTCGAGTTATCTGAATAACCAATAAAGATTCCAATATAACCCTTAGCTTTCAACTTCCCCAGATCTTCTCTGTCGTTTGTAGGATAGCACAAAGCGCCAAATACATGAAGGTAAGAGATATCGGGATTTCTGTTGTTGATTAGCTCATATGGTGTTTTATTGAATCTTGGATGGATAAGGGATCGGTTCTGAGTAAAACAAGCAGTGGCAACAGCATCAGCCCATAAGAATAACGGTGCACTGGAATAAATCAGCATTGTGCGAGCAGCTTCCACAAGAGTTCTATTTCTTCTTTCAACTATCCCATTTTGCTGTGGAGTTCTAACAGCTGATGTCTGGTGAGTAATTCCAGTCTCTTCAAAATATGTTCTTAACTCCTGATTAGTGAATTCAGTGCCATTGTCGGTTCTTACTATCCTTACTGGAGCTTGAAGTAGGACTTGAATTTGCTTCAGAAAGGTGATGATGATGCCTGGTGCTTCGTCTTTTGACCTCAAAAACCTTACCCATGTATATCTTGAATCGTCATCGACAATAACAAGAATATACTTCTTTCCATTAATGCTTTCAACTCTCATTGGGCCATATAAGTCCATATGCAACAGATGTAACTTATCAACCGAACTGGGAATGGTTTTAGGTTTATAAGTTGCTCTTTTGCTTTTGCCTTGCTCACAGGATGGACATAACTGATCTTTGGTGTATTTGTACTTTGGGAGACCGGTGACGATGTCGACTTTGGCTAGCTTTGTTAAGGTGTCGAAGTTGAGATGGGATAATCGTTTGTGCCACAACCAGGACTTAGTTTCGTCAGCTCTTGTCATGAGACAAACTGGTGATGAAGAGGCCATTTGGTTTATGTCGATAGCATAGAGATTGGTTCCACGATTTCTGGTTAAGAGATCATCTCCAATCAAATTCCTAACGAAGCAAGTATTCCTCCTAAATGCAACCTCTAAATATGCATCACAAAACTGTCCGACTGAGAACAGATTGTGTCCCAACCCTTCGACATAGTAAACCCGAGTGATTAAGAAATTCCCGAACTGAAGATCTCCATAACCCAGAATAGCTGCTACATGATCATTTCCAAACCGAACAGTTCCCATGAACTTCCATACAAAGTTGATCAGCAGCTTCAGATTCCCGGTCATGTGCTTGGAGTAACTCGAGTCAACGATCCAAAGACAGATTTCAATGACCTGCCAAGAACAGATGATTTTGTATTTGAAAACCGTTTAACATTTGGTTCCATGGGGTTAGATGTAACAGATGAATCACACTTAGAGAAGGTTTCTATTTGTTCTTTTGGAACAAATTTTAATTTGCCATTCTTAAGTGTAAACTTTCTCCCCGTTGGTTTCCATGCACAAAACTTAAGATGGTCCATAGGAAATATGCTACTAGTGGTTGACCTAGCTAGTTTAATAAGTCTTTTAATATATCTAGATCTAGCACTAGTTCCTGGAGGCACATCTTTCTGTTTAGGCATAGCATTCACATTCACATTATTAGAAACAATATCATCACAAGCATTTTCAGATAATGATTTCTTGCACATTAAACAAACAGAGTCATTACATGCACTCGAAACAGTATTCTTAACATTACATCCAGATGACATATGTTTCTTATTCGAAAGCGATAAAATCCTAGGGTGTTCTTCTACTTCTACTGTTTTATCCATGCTTTCACTCTCAGAGGCAGGCGAGACTCTATTCCTTGTATTGCTCCTAGGCTTTGGTCTGCTGCTCCTAGAGGTACTTTCTACTCCTGTAGAAGGTAAGGCACACACATTAGGATTTATCTCGTTGTCCTTTGAATTTGTATTAGCATTCCTAGTCTCTTTTGGATTATCTTTCACACTTTTGTCTATCGCCTTATATGTTTTAGATGTAGAGGTAGACGCAGTAGTGGTACTAATCCTATAAAGTCCAGGTGCTATCACATTTGATGTTTCGACAACAGCTTTCTCCTTTCCTTTTTCACTTTGTTTAGGCAAGGGTGTTGGAGTGACTGGAACACGTTGAGAGATTGACATTTTTGGTTTAACAACTGGATTTTCCTTAGTTTCCTCACCCTTCCTTTTTAGACTCTCTAGCTGAGACTTCAACTGATCATTTTGCTCTTTCATTTTTTGTAAGACCGCTCATACGACAATTTGTCATATTTACATTCTTCCTTTTTTCGATCAAGTTGTTTAAAATATGTGACATTTTCTTTTTCAAGCTTAGCAAGCGCATTTTCATATTTTAAAACAATTTTAGAAGTCTCAGCTCGAAGTCTTTCATCGTCTTCCACATAATATGTTTAATAAATAATGGACATAATATCGGTCGACAGAGCTACTTCGAAGAGAGTGTCATTGTGTTTTTCCAAAACTTTGATGTGTTCAATGTTTTCATTAGCTTCCTTTACCAAGGATTTGTGATCCTTGACAAAGTCGGCTGATTCTTTCAAAAGAGAATTTTCAACATTAAGAACTACCGCATAAATTGCAGTAATTGTAGGATTGATTTCCTTTTCAAACATCTTTTTCTGTTCTGTATGAAAACTTGAATACCAGTCATTGAAGTTATTATTTGTTTTGGATGCCACAATCATTTGAAGTGTTTCAACTCTCTTTTTAAGATCATCCAAATATCGTCTAGCGTCACTTGTGTTACAAGTGTTCTTAGAGGACAATTGCTCGATGTTAGAAAGGTGTTTTAAAACAACTTTTCGTTTTGCGATAGCAACAGGTTTCTTGAAAAACATTGGTGACTCTTTTTGAACAAGATGAACGCCAGAAATTGTGTTAAGCTTATTATAGTCAATTGGTCTGATTTCTGGGTTCATTTGTCTCATTTTAATTCTACTCTCTTTGGCGAGCTCAATCGTTTCATAAAAATCCTGAACTTCGGGAGGATCATGTTTATCATTTAGCACACTACCATTGTATAACACATTTTGTTGTTGCTGAGCTTTCTTGAGATTATAAGGGTTTTCACAACCGATAGCCATTTTCTTCATTGTATGTAAAATCGGGTTTGGATCTTTGATTACCATATTTTGAGTTTGAGCAGAATGACCCGTTTTTACAAGCAACTCTTCCAACTTTTTAATGTTTTGTTGTTTTTCAATGATTTCATCAAGAAGATCATTTTCACGTTTTGAAAACCTTGCATGCAACTCTTTTTTTTTTCAAGATCAGAACAAGTTGATTTTTGTTTAGAAAGTTGATTGGCTAATTCTGAAATTTCTGTTTTTAAGGATTTAATTTTCGTGTTCAAATTAACATCGAGTGTGTCATATTTGATTTGCAAATGTTTTTCTCTTAAAACAGAATCTCTATAACCAGTTTCAAGTTCTGACTGTCGTTTGTTATTAAATTTAAAAGCACTCTCATTCACCTTATATCTCTCAAGCTCAATGGTCAATTTAGCATTCGCGGCCTTAACCTCGCGATTGACCTTTTTGACCTTATCTATTTCAATACTACAGTTTTGCAATAATGATTCAAATAAAGCACGTGTATCCTCATTATTCTCAGTATGCTGAGACTCGAAGCCTCCATTAGGATCTATATCGGGAGTAGCCAAATTTGTATTGCTACAACTTGGGGAGTCCATATATGTATCGAAAGTTGGTGCAGGAGTTGCAGGATACTGTTCATTTTGAGGTGACATATCAAACATTTCATTATTGTGACATGTAGCATATGGTTGTACCTCAGAAACTCCATTGATATCATAAGCAGGAGGTGCTTCAGAATCCGTATCATATTTGACCTCCTGGAGATTGGCCATGAAAATGCAGTTGGCATCAATGTCTTCAAGGTCTTCCAAATCATCCATAAGAGCCATGAAGTCATGTTCTTCTACATTCAACTGTAACCCTGCCTTTTCTTTCTGAGCCAACAGCACTGCTTTCTGTAGATACTCAAGATCTTTCTTTTTCGGCCTGTTGGGACAGTTTCTTGCCATATGACCGACTCCCTGACAGTTGAAACACTTTATCAAATTACCCATCTGATTAGCCTGATTCACATTTCCAATATTCCCAGCAACTGGAGCAGCAACATTTCCAAACTGATTCCCCATATTCTGACCCCTTTGATTTCCAACAACTTGACCCATTTGATTCTGATTTACCATGTACTGACCCATCTAATTTCCAACATATTGCCCTGCATTCTGGTTACCCATCTGATATCTAGGAGCATATCCCTGCTGATTCCCATAACCTCCAACCATTTGTCCTTGTTGACCCATGTTGAAACTCGGCTGTGCAATCTTCCTGTTGTGAGTATTTGATGAAATCCTTTGGTTGTTGTTAGTGGGTTTGCAGTAGCGTCCTTGGAATACCTTTGAGAGAAGAGTAAATGCTTGAGATAAAGCAGCACTGTCATCATTGTCATCGTATTCAGGTTCTGGGTATTGTGGGTATTGTTGTTGTGGAATGACTTGTAGTTGTTGTGGGTAGACTGGTTGTTGTGGAACATATTGTTGTTGCGGGAAGTTCTGAGTGGAAGTGGATGATGATGGTTGTGTATTCACTCTTGTAGGTGTTGGTGCTTGAGCAAGCAATGCTAGAGGATCATGTTGTTTGGCTAGCTTCTCTTTCCTAACTTCATCTGCCTCTTTCTGGTTTTGCTTCAAAAAGTCATAGAGCTGATCATAGTTCACCTCATGAAGGTTCTTTGTTTGGTTAACAATTGTGACATATCATCCCCATTCCTCTGGTAGGTTGTTGATGAACTTGATGTTTTGAATAATTTGCCTTGGTGTCAACTTGTTCCTGATGAGCTCATTAATGAGAGTGCAAAACCTTGTGTAGTAAGATTCAATTGGTTCAGCCGGAGTGGATGTGAACTTCTCCCATTCAGTTAGAAGCTTGTTTTCAATATCTTGTTGTCCAATTTCTGTGCCATGACAAAGCCTTCTAACTTGTTCCCACATATCATAGGCAATTTCACAACTGTCAACAGCTGCAAAGATCTCTCATGGTAAACCAAGTTGAATTAAGTGCATTGCTAAGTCATCAACTTCAATTTGCTTCCAATCCTCTTCAGTGTATTCTTCTTCTTTTTTATCACGAAAGGTCGGTGGAATGGGAGGTGTTGCATTTGGATTACCATCTGCTACTTGAATCTGACGAGGCTTGAATGGTCCGTTCTTTATGGAGTTTATCAGGAGTTTTCCTTGACCATGAGGTTTGGTTTTGATATATCGAATCATGCGACTCGTCCATGGAAGATAACCACCTTTTTCAAGCATAGGAGGATGGTTTTCAGCACCAGCTGCATGGATATCTTGTTGAGTTGCCATTGATATTATTGTATGATAAAGTTACTTCAGGATCGTTGCAAAGAAATAGGTGTTGTGGTTGTTGAAGGTTAAACTTAGTTGTTGTTGTGAAGTCTTGGTTCTTTGTTGATGATCGTTTGCAATTTAGATTAACTATTACAATTTAGATAAATGAAGCAAATTAAATAAAGTTACTAAATTTGACTAAACTATAATTTAGACAAAATCAAAAGTTCACAAATTCGACAAAGTTATGTAAATTACAATTTAGATAAAATGACAATTTCTATAGAAATTTCAATTTAGACCAAAATTTATACAAATTATGGAAAAATTTCAATTTATATAGAACTATCCAATTTATATAAATTGGCAATTTATATAAACGATCTAACTAATTTATACAAACTAGTAGATACTCCTTTGTCGAAGTATTCGTCACACTTATACAAGCGAGAGAATACCGAGTCCGCGATCCTTGATGTTGTAGACATTAAAAGTTCATATCGAATTTATAAAAATTATTTAAGTTGTTACACTTTATGTTAATTGCGATAGAGGACCAGTTCTGCCAATTTGTGAAAGTACTTCAAACTGCCACAATTTTGATAAAGGACTGCTTTTGCCAATGGCCGAAAGATCTATCAGAATTGATTTGTGATAAGGGACTGATTTTGCCAATTGCCGAAAGATCTATCAGAATTGATTTGTGATAAGGGACTGCTTTTGCCAATTGCCGAAAGATTCTTCAAAACAATTTCGATAAGGGACTGATTGTGTCAATTTGCAAAAGTTCTTCAGACCAATTGCGATAAGTAAGGCTTGGCACAATTTCGATAAAACAGCTCTTTACAATTGCGATAAAGGGTCTTTGGACAATTTCGATAACTTGCCACAATTTCTATAGAATTTATACAATTTCTATAAACCCTCTTTTTATCTAAATTCTTATACAAGAAAATAGATTTTTTCTATGTCTATGTAGTCCACTTTTATCAAGTTTCTTATACAAGAAATTGATAAAAACTTCGATGCAAGGAGGATTCGAACCGTAGCCTTTTTGTAGAACCTTTTTCTCTATCTAATCTCTTCAAACTCTCGTATAAACCACCAAAGTTATCACCTTTTGACTCCAGAATGATGTAAACCAGTAACTTTTAATCGTTAAAACACAATAAGTCTCTCGTAAAAAACCAAAAGCTTCAACCTTTTTTCTCAAACACTCACGTTAAACTTAAAAGCTACAAACTTTATCTATAAAACTCACGTTAAAACAGAAACGTACACGAAGAAATGAGTAAAGTTGCAACTTTTAAACTTATATTGATAAAAAAACATGTCACAACTATATCCTAAATCTTTGTTTGGCGGATGATACCACTTGTTAAGACTAGATCTACACTACTTTATCACTACAACTATAACAATATTAAGAACGTGACACTCAACTAGATATAATATAGATGAGAAGAGTAGATGGTGGATCGTATGGAATAATTTCAGTCGAATGTTTATATTAAACTTCAAAGAGAAATAAAACAAACACCTTGAGAGAACACACACACCCTTACACACTCTCACTTACACAACACTAAGAGGCACACAAAAAATGATGGTGAGAGTCTAGGCACAAGGCCGGCGCCCTAAGGGCTTTTGAATGGGCTTGGTGGGCTTTGTGTTGGACTTGGGCTTTTGTACATTTCATATGTTTATCTATTACATTCTAAAGTCCAACACAAAGCCTTCTTGAACTATTCTATTTTACACAAACGACACACACTTACAAAACACAAATGACCATCACTTCACTAATAATTTAAATGCTAACAGTTAGGCTTATGAATAGTAACAGGCTAAGGGAAAATTGGGCTGTGAAACAATTATAAGGATCCGTTTGGTAATATATTGAGTATATTAATTTCGTCGTGTCCGCATGTGAGCTCGTTCCAATATTTGGTGAATCACGTATTAACGTGTTTTGAGTGATTACAATGAAATAAACAGTCAAATAAAATAACTTCTCATTAATAGATGTCGAAAAATAAATAATGCGCATTTTCTGATAATTAATCATAATTATACAAATGGAAAATTACCATTTGTCACAGTCTCCCAACCTTATTTGAATGTCGTACTCGATTATAATGAAATAAACGTCATCGTCCCGACATTCAATTCGAGTTATCAGATGAAGATACGAAAGATTGGGATATTTGGTCTTGAATTCATCTACACGTTTCCTACGTGAATTCAAGTTCTTACTGAAAGTTCTAACGAATTCTGTGTAATAGGAATGCAACTTTACTTAAGTCGTTTGATTACTCAGACTAAATGAAACAATTTGAATGTCTCGACACCTAATGAACCCAACGGTTAGGAATAGTGATTTCCAACGGCTATGAACAGTGATTTCTAACGACTATGAACAGTGATTTCTAACTGTAGGACCTTAGATCAATCTTATCACACTAACTAACAATCACTAATGCACAAGAGAGAAGAGAGATGAATGAGTTCTAGAGAGAGAAAGTAGAGTGAGAAAGTTAATTCATTAAGCACATATTACACCCTTAAGCACACACACTTCTCTACACGCACATCCCCAATGGCCAAACCTTACAAATAGGAGGAGGAGTATTTATAGATTTTCACTTGGGCTTTGCATGGACTAAATATGGACTATTTTATTACATAACTTTTAACCTATTAGATTTAATCCATGCGCCCTTTGACTATTCTAACTAAATAAAACAATGACACATTAAAAATATAAAAACGTAAATGACCATCACTTTTAATAAAGCTAACAATCTCCCCCTAAGGGATGGTCATTCAAATGATGCTCCGTGTGATTAAGTCTTTAGTCTTCATTGTCTTGAGCTTTGTGTGTAATTGTAGGATAGTCTTGGTTCTTTGTTCCTTCATGCTATGTGATCTTCAAAGTATCATCTTTTGGTCGTTCTTGCCTTGATCAACATCTTCATGAGTTTACAGCGTCGTCTTTTCCATCATACTCATACTTCTTTGAACTTCATACTTATGTCATCCTTACTTGATACATGAACTTGTTCTTAACATCTTGATTAGCTTTTTAACGTTGTCTTAACACTTAGTCTTTAAGTTGATCTTTTTGTCTTGAACATTTTCCACTTGAGCTTGTTGAGGATGATCTTCATAAGTATGAGTATGAGGAGTTGTAGATGTTTGAGCTATATTATGATGGTTGATGGACTTTCTTCAGTACCTGCATAAAACAGTTAGCAATAAATCGTCCAGCGCTTACAGGTTCGGACTTCGAGATCGTTAACAACATAGTGTAAAAAACTTTCTCTGATCCTTACCAAGGCTGTTCTGATCCGTATGCCCCCTAGAGAGCTAACACAGATACACCAAAGTGTATCAACGATTCAGTGAGCCGATGAAGTATACCAGAGTATCACTTCACGATTGTAGACCGTTTGAAGCACGTAACCATCATGATATAAGACAAGATCCGTAGATCTCATTAAGACTCTTACAACTTGTGTCCTAATTGGTGAATACAAGTGTATTGGATGCTCATTTTTTTCTTGCTTATATTTATTGGATTAATTACCTCAGTGATGATATGGGTTTTTGGGGCTGCAATACTTTTATTTGCTGGATCAGTTGGCTTTCTTTGAGTGCTGGATTGACTGGTTGTTGGTGGATGTTATACAATTGGCTGAGTTTAGCTATCAGGTTTGTTTGTTACTTGGGCTATTATAATCAGTTTGCTATTAGTTTCATTTGTGTGGTTCTTCTTATGTATGGCTTGGGACATAAGGTTGTTTGTGTCACTTTGAGTTGGGGCGTTTTTGAATGCGTTACTTGCTACTCTTACATAAACAATCCTTGTACTCTTTTTCCTTGTTTTAATTTTTCCCATGGGGTTTTTCTTGGGCAAGGTTTTTTAACGAGACAAGGTTTTTGGGTGATTGGTTATTATGATGTTTCCCCCCTCTTTATGATTGCATATAAAGATATGAAGATTTGGTTTTTTATGGATGGTCTATGTAATACTATTCTTTGCTGGATGAGATGGCTTTCTTTGAGTGCTGGGTTGACTGGTTTTTGGTGGATTCTATACAATTGGCTATGCACTACAGAGTGTTTGATTAGCTTCTGCGCTGGCTTATTTGTTGGTTGTTTGGTGAATAATAGGCTATGCACTACAGAACCGAATTTTAACCTCTGCGCTGGTCTTTTGTTTTATTTTGGATATGGTTATTTTCTAATCTGTGGCTGGATATGCAGATGGGGATGGTTGATTTTAGTTATCAGGCTTGCTTGTTATTTGGGTCATTATAATCAGATTATTGTTAGGTTCATGGTTATGGATCTTATGTATTGTTTGGGGTATATGGCTGTTGATGATACTTGGAGTTGGGATCTTTGTGACTGTTTTATGGGTTTATGGCTATTTTTGGATTCTCTTATGTATTTCTTGGGGTATAAGGTTGTTGGTGTCACTTGGAGTTGGTGGTTTTTTATGCAAGTGGCTATGCACTACAGCAATTTGGTTAGCTTCTGCGCTGGTCTATTTTTTGGTAGTTTGGGGGACAATAGGCTATGCACTACAGAACCGAACTTTAATTGCTGCGCTGGTCATTTGTTTCGAGTTATGAAGGGTGCAGGTCAGATTGCTATGCACTACAGATATGTTTGTTTTATTTCTGTGCTGGTTTTCTGTTTTAATCTTGATTATGCTCAGGGTGTGGGCTTGCATAATATGGTTTGGAATGATCATTATTTTATTTCTATGCTTGCGTTTTTCTGCACTAATGACATTTTCAGGTCCTGTACTCTTTTTCCTTGTGCAAAGTTTTCCCACGGGGTTTTTATTTGCCAAGGTTTTTTAACGAGACAGGATAGATTGGGTGATATGTTAATTGATGATTCACCTACTTTCATTGCTGTCATCAGAAGGTTTGAGGTTGCTTGGAATGAGATGGATTATTTGGTGATCAGGCTTTTTGAAGATTGGAGATTTTGTAATATTATGGGTTGCTATTTGGAGTATCTTTGCTACATTTGTATGGCTGCTATATATTGTACTCCCTTTTTGCACAGTCCTAGTTGTTTAGCTTTCTATGAACTATACTCATATGGTGATGTTTGGCATTACATTGGTTGGTCCCTTTGTAATTGTCCATGTATTCAGAGTATGTGTATGGTTTTAGATCAAGCTTGCCTTTGCTTAGACTGTGTTGTAGGGGGTTGCATTATTGGTTATTGTATTTTTTATTTTTTTTTTGATATGTGAATTGTAGACATTTGCAGCTTGTTATTGATTTGGGGTTGTCCAAATCAGTTTGTAGTTTTTTGTTTCCTAGGCAAGAAATGTTTTTGGTAGGGGTTTGTCTTACCATTTTCATTCTCTTGTGCTATCTCTTGTAAATATCTTTCCATTTTATTTAATCTATTTTACCTTTAAAAAAATAAAAAAAAAAAACTTGTGTCCTTTTTGGCGAATACAAGTGTATTATATTGGAAGTGTTCCTAAGAGATCTTTGATGAATCTCAAGGCTCTAGACTCAATAATATGTGTTTTGGTTTTAGTAGTAGGAGGCATGGAGCAGAGTGTCACCTTTTCAATATCAACACATCTCGGAATGAGAGGCCGATAGATTATGCAGTGTTCTCCATGAGAAATGAAACAAATATCTTTTATGAGATATCTGAGTGGCTAGGAGGGGTGGTACAGTGCGTCACTGGGTCCATGACATCTTGTCTTCAATATCAGTATCAACTTAGTGAATACCGATAGCAGATGTATTGACCCGGTTTCTGCCCTAAGTTTTCATGGAGGGCTATTTCTTTTCACCCTTTCATTAAACTTTTCTTTTTCATTCTTCAACCCCTTCTTTCCCTTTCTCATTTACTCCTTTTTTCAATCTTTCCTAAGGACTTCTAATTCTACTCTATTAGAATTGTCCTTGGGTAGATCCCTCCGGCTCTGGTGGATCATAGGACATAACCTAATCATAATCACCTTATTACTCCATGATTATCCTAGATTTGTTGATCACATGCCACAAAACCTTTTGTGAAAATCTCTCAAAGTGTTTATGAATAAAACACATTTTGATAACACTTCAAGAGTTTTGCATTTTCTGAAATACTCCCCCTACACATGTGCTTATGCATTTTTTAATATAAGTTTACACATGGTGGGTAGAGTTCGCACATTTGAAATGATTGATTTTCAGTTAATATGACCATCGCGAAACATGTTTACATCACTAGTTAGACTAGCTTGAAATTATTACCCGTCCCGGTCATATCAAATGATAACCTCTCGAATTGGTCCATTCTATTCAGACAAGTCCTTTGCGAGACACGCTTAAATCACTGGATAACCAGCTTGAAATTATTACCCATCCCGGACAAGTCTTTTCGATTACGGACATTTAGCTTTCTTCAATTCGAGGGTTCATATCTGAGTCGAGCTCTTTTGAGATTCAACTACGATCACATTTTAATCACATTTCTCCCCCTCAAAAATAGCATTTCGATGGTATTTTTGATACCGATTGATAATAATCATTGTTTTTGGAAAGCTAATAGGGAGAAACGGATTTGCATGAACTATTTGGAACAAATTTGTTTTTGAAATACTCCCCCTCAAAACTTGCATATGTTTTGATATTTTTAAACTTTGGAGCGAATGGGGAGTAAAGATTTGAAAATCATAAGAAAAATTTTTGAAAAGTTTTGAAAAACCTTTTGATGAATTTTGAATAAAATTTTGCTTAAGATTAAGAAGTTTGTTTTGATAAATTTTGCGTGAGAACTTCTTTTCTTTTAGGATTGTTGCAATAAAGTGTTCAATAGGGTCTTTTCTTTGAAAAACGGGTTATGCACTGTTATGTATGCATAAACCATAACGATTAAGTGCGGGTTGTAAGCTGAAATACTTACAAGCCATTACATTAAGCTCGGGTCCGAAACTGAGTTGTTCCGAAGCCATAATGAGATCAGATTAGACAACAAACTTTGGGACCCATTTAAGCACGGCGCCAACGGGTTTACCATATTTTGAAATCCATTTGTAAGATGTGTCAATCCGATGCAAAGAAGTTGAATTCCAACGAGGACTGAAAACCGGTGTTTCATTTTGAAATAACACTCGTGGAATCAACGGTGATTTAAAACTCTTTTTCTTGTGAAAATTGTTTGAAAAACCCAGTGTCTCTCTTGGAGTTTTAAAACTTGAAGAAGAAGTTTTCCATCCATTGTTGAAACCCGGTGTTTCATTTCGAAAATTCATTTTTGAGATGAAGGGAAACCTTCCTGTATTTGGAATGTTCAAAGAAGAGTCATTCTTTTGTTGCAGCGAAAGCAATTCTGATATTGATTATTTGAAATGTTTTTAATGACTTTGCTTTGGTCTCCACACTTGTATTACCGATGTAAAACAAGAGTGTGGAGTTTGAAAAGCTTGATTCTTTCCATTTGAAGCATTTAACCTTGAAAACTTTTGAGGAGTAACTGTTTCGGAAAAATTTAGTCTCTTTGAACACTTCCTTCCTTTTTGCAAAGAATAGGTCGTAAATTGAGAGACTTTTTTCGAAAATGATTTTGAAGATTCACCCGTGTAAACCTTCTCCGAAACACTTACTTTTGGTGTTGACTTGTTTGAAACATGAGATCTGCCTTTTGATCGATTAAGAGCATCAAACTTTGCTTTTAAGGCATTGTATGATGTTCGCAAATCATTGTATTCTTTTTGAATCGTTAGATGATCATGTGATGCCAGTTTTTCATGTAATGAAACATTTTGATCTTCAAGATGTGCAAAATATTTTTCATATTTGTCCGTTTCGATTGAAAATTTGGTTTTGGCATCATCAAAATATTTGGCTTGTTGTGCTAAGATCTTTTCCAAATCAACAACTTTCTTTTGAAGCACACAATTTTCTTTTTCAAAAAGATGATTTGTTGCGATCTGAGAGTCAGATTTGTTTGAAATTTGATTCTGAACTCTTGATCGTTTGATTGACTCAAACAAGTTTTTATAAGTCTGTTTCAAATGCTCATTTTCTTTTTGTAATAATGCCACAACATGTTCCAATTCAATGTTTTTTGTATCAAGTTCGTCCAAGTCAAACTTGATTTTGGCATCTTCACAATTATCTTCAAAAATCTTTTCTTTTCCTTTAAGCACCGTTGTCAAAGAGTTTTCAGAAGAAATTTTCTTTTCCTGCAGTTTGAGTTGGAAAGAAATACTTTGCGCTTCGAGTTTTGTTAAATCTTTCTCAAACTGAGCAGTTCTTTTTGACAATTATTCTTTGACTTCAGCTGCTTCTTTTGAAAGTACCGTGATTTTCTTTTTGAGACAAAGGTTTTTAGATTTCAAAGACGATGTTTGTTCAAAATTCACATTCTCATACTCATGGCTGACAGACACTGACTTGAATGACTCAATTTGATTTGTGAAAAATTCTTTTCGAATATCAAGTATTAAGCATTTTTCATCAAATTCGTCTTCTAGAGAATGGATGTACTTTAAATCTTCTCTCATTTCAGTGACAAGATATTTTTCAAAGTAATCCAAACTTAAGTTGATATCTTTCACATGAGGTTCAATCTCATCTTTTAAAATCTTACTGACCTCCATTTTTAGACGAGTATCCGATGAAAGAAGATTATAGTAACCATTATTGGTGTATTGTTGCTTATACCAAATGACCTTAATGTATGCTCAATGTGATGTTTAAGATTACAAAAACTGTTTCCTTGATTTATTTTGCCATAACTTAGCATCATAAGTAGCAAGTTGAGCTTCTTTGAAATATCTTTTCACATTTGTGTCTTTTCTTTTCAAAGGTTCTTTTGGAATATCTGTCAATTGTGTACAACCATACACAAAGCCTTGGTACGAGAATGGGCTTTTTCTTTGTTTTACTTTTAAACGTTTTTCCTCTTCAGATTTTTCTTCATCTTCTGAATTGAACAGAACATCAGTCGACAAACCTTTTCCCATTTTTTTCAGCATCGTACAAACTAGGTGTCAAGTTTTGCACCTTCCTTAAAAAACAAGGTTTTTCATTTTCCAAATTATTTGTTTTTTCAAAACTAAGTCCGGATTTTCCTTGATGAACGTTCTCATCTTTAGGAAGTATCATTTGTAAAGTTTGAATAGTCTGTCCTATTTTTTGAAGTTTTTCTTCAAGATTGTTCGCTCGTTTCAAAAACTCTTGATTTTCATTCTCAAGTTTTGTTTTAACAATCTGAAATTTTGAATTGGTTTTCTAAAGCATTGAATTCTCACTTTTTAAATCAGATATTTCTTTTAAAAGCGCTTGAACCTTTCTGTTGTTAAGTACCATTTGTTCATCCAGTTTTTGAATGGAACGTTTTTCACGATAAATAGCTTCTCTATACCCAACTTCAAGTTCTTCTTTTTGTTTTAAAAGGGGTTTGACAAAATCTCCGTTTATTTCATATTTCCAAGCTTGAGATTTAAGGTTCGAGATTTCAATTTCAAGTTCAGCTTTGCTTTTTGTTACATTTTCAAAACCTTTTTCCATTTTTATAAATCTCTCAAGCTCTTTGGACAATAAGACATTCGCTTGCTTAGCATTGCGATTGTCTTCTTTGCACTTTTCAAGTTCATGTTTGAAATTTTTGATTAATGAAGCAAATAAGGCACGATCTTGTTCATAAGAAGATCCATCCTGGGCAAGCTCACCTCCATTAGGATCCATATCAGAAGTTGTAGGAGTGATATTACTATCAAACCATTCCACCACATATGGGTCACTTATGGGGGAAGAAGTTGTAATACCTGAAAATCAGAAAGCATGTAAAATTACCATTTTGCCCCTACAAGTTAAAAATTTAATTAAAAGCTTATAAAGTACCAAGTAAATTCCAAACTCCTAACAATGAACAAGTTATGATCCCAAATATTTTTAACACTCCTTCTAACATTTTTACAAGCCATGAAAATTACCAAATTGCCCTTGGGCGCCTAAAATAAATTAATTTCAAATTATATGATTTAGTTAGGAAATAAAATGTAATTAAGAAGCAAATTAATATCAAATTAAATCAAATCAAGTTACCAACTATTTTCCCGAAATTCCTGGTCAATTACCTCCCCCCCTACTCGGTTTTCCATTTTTAAAACTCAATCATATCCTTTATTTTTGAAACCAAAATTCCGATTGGGAAATAAACACACAAAATTCCATAGAGCCTCCATCCGAATTCCACAAATCCTCCAAGCAATTTTCGGTGATCCTCATACTTCTAAGGAGTGCTGGAAAATTAAATTCGAAGGTGTTCATTGCTCGAATCACTCTTTGGTGAATTTTCTTCCTATCGCAACAACAAAAAGGTATAAATCGTGTTTAATTCATTCGATCATCATAAAATTCGATTCTCATTTTTCTCACACTCCTTATAACATGTCCAACCTAGGAAAAATTGGATTGGAGCTGTTCTCACTCGTTTTCTATTTTTGAGAGAATTATTTCTCTTCGACAAGGTATAATTCGAATTTAATCATTCGACCTCTAATAAATTCGTCCAATATTTTTCTCATGATTCTCATGTTGTACATGACCCACGAAAATTGTTTACAAGGTTTTATAAGAGCTCGTGAAGGCGTGGGAGTTTTAGACCAAATCGAGTGCACTATTTCCATTCGACCATATCTACACGTCTATAAATTGGTTTGTCAATTTTCTCATGTTTCTTACTTCCTATGAACATCATAAAAATTATCCTTTTCGATCCATGCATGATTTTTAAATCGTTTGGAAATTAAGTCCCTAAATCGAACCATAATTCTAAAATAAATAAATAAGATCGAACCATGGCTGGAAATAATTTTCATGGACTCTTTATGATCATGTTAACATAAGAAAAATATGTATTCGATTTATCATGGCCTACAATATTTATTTTCGAATTAAACTTAAAATCGGAATTTAGAAATAAATTGGGAAAATATGGAAGTAATCGATCTAGGGTTTTTTTTGGACATGGATTAGGGTTTGTTTTGGTGTAATAATTGATATGTAATCATGACATAATTATTGGGTTTGGCTAGGGTTTGTTTCGAATTAAAATAAGCACTATACGATTTGGTTGAAAATCATAGGGGTCGAAATTGTAATTTTTAAGACTTGTGGGTCACTCTTGGAATTTTATAAAACCTGTGGATGTCGTACAAAAATATTTAGAGGGGCCTGTTGTGTAAAATAAATGTCTAAAGGTTTATTTTGAATTACATATAAAAGTATAATTCGATTTGTAATAAAATTAATTAGAGGGACTAAACTTGTAATTTCTGGAAAATTGGGGCTGTTTTGAGTAAAATAATACATTCAGGGGGTTATGTGTTAATTTGATGATTTAATGGGTTAATATGTAATTATTATGAATATAAGATTGAAATTATAAATTAAAAGGACTAAATATGTAACTTTGTAAACTAGAGGGACCTATTGTGTAAATTCTATAAAATTGAGGATACATTCTTATAATATGATAAAATAAGTGACCATTGTGAAACTTTGATAATTTAAGAGTCTAAAGTGTAACTTTTGGAACTAAAGGGTGTAAAGTGTAAATTGTGAATTCTTAAAGACCTAATATGCAAATGTGATAAAAGATACCCTAATTCCTGAAATAATGATTTAACTAAGAATGTTGATCCAACTTTCTAAATATGGAAACTTACTAAATATGGAAACTTTCTAAAAATGGAAACCTGCTAAAAATAGAAAGTTACTTAATATAGAAATGGGATCTTTAGTAATCATGTCTTTACTCCTCTAGGTGTGAAGAAGGAGTGACCTCTGATCATCTTCATCTTATTTTGTGATTTTCTTTGTCAAGCAATAAGGTACAGATATTCTGACCTTCCTTGTAAGGTTTCTCATGATCTCTTTCATGTTCTGATCTGTTTGGCCTTTGCTCTGAACCTTTGCTATGTTTCCTTTCGTTATGATCACTGATATGAACCTAGGCTGTGAAAACCCTTTTAATTATGACATGGAAATGTTTTGAGAAAAAGCTATTTTGAAATGATGTTTACGAGCATGATACGATATTCCTTATATTTGGGATTTTATTAACTTTTACGAAAACTATTTTAAAGACTCTTTATGAGAAACTGTTTTGAAAGATCATTTCATGAAAAACTAAATTGAAGGATCATTTTTATGAAAACCATTATTAAAAGATGTGTTTTAAATGAACTTTGATAGAAACCTCTGAAAAGTACTTTTGCTATAACCCGTTGATATGGACTTGTGATTATGAACCTTTCATTTATGAACCTTTGCTTATGAACCTTTGCCTATCAACCTTTGCTTATGAGCCTTACTTATGAACCTTGCTTATGAACCATGATTATGAACCTATGATTATGAACTTATGAAACAAGTTATTGACCTATGCAAGAAAACTAAAAACATGATTCATGATACTTGACCTTTACCCTCAGTTTGATACTACGAGCCACTCACTAGGCATGAGGGTTTCATGTCCATGTCAGTCGATGCACCGATGGCATGACTCTAGGGCAGGAGAGTGATGACCTGTCCCGTCCCTGCATGTTATGTTTACGTAGAGGCAGATTATGGCCACCTGGGGCGTATGGATGCATCCTAGATTTGTTCATGTTCATGTTCATGTTATGTTATGTTATTCATGGTGACTGATGGTGTGTGCGATACACGTCTTTCACACTCTGGGAGCTAGCTACTCCAACCCATGATTGAGGACACCCCTCATATTTACAAGATACCCATGATGAGGACACCCCTCATATTTACAAGATACCCATGATGAGGACACCCCTCATATTTACAGGATACTAAGAGGTCTCCCCTCTACATGTTTATGATTATGATTATGCTTATGATTTCATGTTATGGGCTCGTAGTGGATTACTGACTTTCCCTTACCTTGCACCTTTACACTTTCCCTTATGACACCATGTATTCTTACCATGTATTCTTACCTTGTATTCTCACCATGTATTCATGCTTCCATTCTCATTTACTCATGTATTATTCATTATGCTACTGCTTTGTTTCCGTTATATCTGTTCACTGGGCTTTTTAAGCTCAGCCGCACGTTTTCTTTTCGTGTGCGGCAGATTTTAAGCAGGACGACGGGTTTGGGTATAAGTGAAGAGACTTTTGGACTTAGAAGACTTTGAGTAGAAGCTATTAGAAGAGATGTACTTATGGATTTTATAGACGGCTTTTATTTTCCTTTGTAACCCTTTGTATCGCAAGATTTCATTTGTAACCTTTGAGAACCATTGTATTACTATTTGATTGTATGCTATGTTTATCTGATATGAAACCATTAGTGTGATACTTCTACCCTTGCCGGGTTGGGGTGTTACAATTATGGTTTCAGAGAGACAGGCTGCGATTCGTAATACACTTACCCTTGGCCTGTGTAAGTAGGACCACTAAGTTTCCCTGTAAGCGCTCATAAGATAACCTGTAAGATTTGCTTTAGGATCTCCCTGTAGGAACCTAAATTGGACCAGTGAGGAATGGGTAGACTAAGACATATATGTGAGTATCATTTGCTTCCGCATCACTCTGATTCGTGCCTCTGCCCTTAGTTAAACCTCATCAGAAACTTTTCAGGAGTTAGAAGTTTTGCAATTTAAGCTTAGTAACCAAGTCAGTTTGGAATACCTCGGAAAACCCACCTGGATACCTTACACCATGTAAGTTTCATTTTCAGATTTTGACATCCACCTCCGATTTGTTTGATAAGCTGTTTAACACCTTTCCGACCATGTCGTAAGCCATTCAATCATAATGTGTTCGACACATTTTGTGAATTCATTGCTTATGCTGAATGCGAATGCATCGTCCGATACTACTTAACTTTGCATAAATCCGTTACTACTCCTATGAGAATTCTGGTAATTATTAACCATGGATATAGGAAGTTATGTTTCTTTCCTTTGAATGACGAATCTTGTTCTGCCAACCATTTCCTTTGGAAGGATATGATGCTATGTTACCTCTGTATGGATTTGTTAACTAAGCATGATGATGTTAATAACGGATATTCTGTACATCTCACTTTTGACAAATATACGATGTTCGTATTGCTGATAATACACATCCTACTTACTGCTTATGCTAAGAAGCTGAATAAATCCCCACACTTGAATCATTCGTTTATCCATCTCAACACTTTTATTGGAACATGTGCTGGATTTTGATATATGAACTATCCGTCTGATTCGATGACTGTATTCGTTCTATGAATCTTTTGATCTTGACATGTCTTATTGTGTGGTCTCTTATGTATGGACTAGATGACTATTTGTAAAGCTACCATAGACTACCGTATCTGAAATGTGATCTTAACAATTTATCTTACCCTATTTCGTTATGATGAATCTCTACACCTGAATCTGCTAAAGTTTTGCCACTATGGAAGCACCAACCCTGAACTCATATGATTATCAATTTTCCTGACAACCATTACTATTCACCCTTGGAAAGTTCCGCCATTAGAAATATTCCGTTGTACGAAGATTTTCTGGTACTTCAGGTGTAATATGAATTTTGCTCACCTCAGTGATTCTCTTGAAGTACTCTTGTTGGTCTATGAAGATGAAGTATGTGACGACGTATCGACTATTGTGCACCTAACCGTACCACTATCAGTAATCGTTACCCGTTTTCGCACCTCAATGATTGATTTGGTCCTTCTTTTGAAACTTCGTATCTCGTTGCATCGTGCTAAATTTGAAGGGCTGAAGCAGCAACCACAAGGACTTCTAAGAAGGGGGTTCACTAACCGAGAGTAACCTTTGTGAAGTAGTTCAGTCTTACTTTGAAGAAGAAGGGAGGCGACATGAGGTGTATGTGAAAGTTTTTCCCTAAACGATTTCAGAGACGGTCCTCGCGCTCGTTATAACCTTATGAGTTTGAGTGATGCCAATAGTATTGGCAAAAAAAAAAAAAAAAAAAAAAAAAAATGATCATGTCTTCGTGTGTTTTGGACAAATTGTCATAGTATGACATTGTGTTATGTTCAGAGAATGAAAGAAGAACATAGAGATTATTGGCAGGATGAGCCTTTGTTCTAGAAGAGAAATTCGGTTGACGTTCAGAGCTCTTAGTAGGCAACACTACCCTATATAATGTGAAGACAGAGTTTCACACAGAAAGGATCAAGATCGAAGACAATTATCAGCGTTAGAAACCTGGTGGGAGAATAGTAGAAGATGGTTGCGACAAGTATACCTTAGAAGAAGTACCTAGGAAGAAGAGAGGAACTGGATAGTACTCGACTACACATCATGCAACACGTGAAGATTGCAACTCGGGCATCAAGACAACCAGATCGTATGAGGCGAATCGTTCAACACATACCCGGAGCTATGCTGGAAGACCTGTCGAAGATGCGCAGTCTTGCTTCTCTATTCATTTTAGTTGTACTAAGATGAATTGAGAGCAGAAGCAGACTTGCGGATGGAGGGTTGCACGATGATCGTGTCAGAGGCTGCCGCTACGAAATCACCATATCAAGAAGAGTTGCTGAAGGCTTGAGGAATCAGACTCAAATGTGTAATTCCTTTTCACCATGGGATAAGATGGACAAACATAGATGAACCACTCCAACTTGAAAGAAATTTTGAAATTTAGTATTTGAATTGACGAATTTTGAAGTGGACATTTGCGTTTAGACGAGGTGATTCTGTGAATGATGAAGCTATCGATGACGTAATTTGTTTTTCCCTCAACCTACTTAAATACCGTTACCTGATAATGAAGTCCTTTGAATAATTTGGGTTTCTCTGTTAGAAATTTCGTCCTATGTCACTCTGCGTTTGTTGAGTAACGAGTTATGTGGAATTTTGACGAATTATGGAAAGGACTTTGTGATTTATGTTTCAGAAAGGACGGATGTTGAAGTAACCACTGATATTGGCTGAGTTGATTTTGATAAGTTATGAAGTATTGACGCTATTAACGACGTACCTGAATTCTGATGGACATTTTCGGATTTCCGTTACTCTTCGAGTAATTTCGTTCTCTTAGTTATGATGTTTGATTTTAGTGACCTCTGAGACGGTAGGTGGACTAGGTGGATTTAGATAAGTTATGTTAATCACGACTTGAGATAAAGTATGACCATCGTGAGGGCATATTTATATGATGCAAGTATTATGACGTCTGGCCAGCGTGATAATACTTACATCATATAACGTGCACTTATTGTGATCATAGGATATTTCGGGGAGTGCCTTAGAAGCCGTAGAATTGCTGATATCTGATTGAGATTTTAGGTCCATTCTACCTATACGTTTCATCTGCCCTATCTCCGTACGATTTGGTATGTTTGGATCCTCGAGATATGTTTGTTAACCTCTGTATTTTGATAACGATCTTAGGGTTCGTTGTAGAGCTTTCTACCGTACGATGTTATTGATTGAATTACCTTCCATAAGCATATTTATCACCCTCATTTTTCTGCGATTCGGTACGTTCTCATCTCGTTTGTCTAATCAGATTCCACGGGCGATATATCCGTCCAAGCCTACGTTTCCCTTGTATCCCTTCGGAGGAGATACGATTATCATCTGTTACGTTTGGTATATTATCCCTTCGTTCTGGATTCAGTATGATATGACTTTATCTGAAGAACCGGAAGCGGTGTTAGAGCGCCAAGAGCGCGTCATGAGGAACAAAGTCATTCCATTTGTGAAGATTCTTTGGCGGAATCACCCAGCGCGTGAGGCAACCTGGGAGACCAAAGAATCTATACGATCAAGTTATCCTCATTTCATGTTTTGATCTGGTATGTTCCGTTTCGTTTCTGTCATGTTTTCTTTCTCATGTCATTGCAAATTTCGAGGACGAAATTTTTCTGTTAGAGGGGAAGAAGTTGTAATACCTGAAAATCGGAAAGCATGTAAAATTACCATTTTGCCCCTACAAGTTAAAAATTTAATTAAAAGCTTATAAAGTACCAAGTAAATTCCAAACTCCTAACAATGAACAAGTTATGATCCCAAATATTTTTAACACTCCTTCTAACATTTTTACAAGCCATGAAAATTACCAAATTGCCCTTGGGCGCCTAAAATAAATTAATTTCAAATTATATGATTTAGTTAGGAAATAAAATGTAATTAAGAAGCAAATTAATATCAAATTAAATCAAATCAAGTTACCAACTATTTTCCCGAAATTCCTGGTCAATTACCTCCCCCCCTACTCGGTTTTCCATTTTTA
Organism: Artemisia tridentata subsp. tridentata; assembly: GCA_021014915.2. Classification (NCBI taxonomy): domain Eukaryota; kingdom Viridiplantae; phylum Streptophyta; class Magnoliopsida; order Asterales; family Asteraceae; genus Artemisia; species Artemisia tridentata. The sequence continues at coordinate 86,402,787 of CP139501.1, forward strand.
AAACTCAATCATATCCTTTATTTTTGAAACCAAAATTCCGATTGGGAAATAAACACACAAAATTCCATAGAGCCTCCATCCGAATTCCACAAATCCTCCAAGCAATTTTCGGTGATCCTCATACTTCTAAGGAGTGCTGGAAAATTAAATTCGAAGGTGTTCATTGCTCGAATCACTCTTTGGTGAATTTTCTTCCTATCGTAACAACAAAAAGGTATAAATCGTGTTTAATTCATTCGATCATCATAAAATTCGATTCTCATTTTTCTCACACTCCTTATAACATGTCCAACCTAGGAAAAATTGGATTGGAGCTGTTCTCACTCGTTTTCTATTTTTGAGAGAATTATTTCTCTTCGACAAGGTATAATTCGAATTTAATCATTCGACCTCTAATAAATTCGTCCAATATTTTTCTCATGATTCTCATGTTGTACATGACCCACGAAAATTGTTTACAAGGTTTTATAAGAGCTCGTGAAGGCGTGGGAGTTTTAGACCAAATCGAGTGCACTATTTCCATTCGACCATATCTACACGTCTATAAATTGGTTTGTCAATTTTCTCATGTTTCTTACTTCCTATGAACATCATAAAAATTATCCTTTTCGATCCATGCATGATTTTTAAATCGTTTGGAAATTAAGTCCCTAAATCGAACCATAATTCTAAAATAAATAAATAAGATCGAACCATGGCTGGAAATAATTTTCATGGACTCTTTATGATCATGTTAACATAAGAAAAATATGTATTCGATTTATCATGGCCTACAATATTTATTTTCGAATTAAACTTAAAATCGGAATTTAGAAATAAATTGGGAAAATATGGAAGTAATCGATCTAGGGTTTTTTTTGGACATGGATTAGGGTTTGTTTTGGTGTAATAATTGATATGTAATCATGACATAATTATTGGGTTTGGCTAGGGTTTGTTTCGAATTAAAATAAGCACTATACGATTTGGTTGAAAATCATAGGGGTCGAAATTGTAATTTTTAAGACTTGTGGGTTACTCTTGGAATTTTATAAAACCTGTGGATGTCGTACAAAAATATTTAGAGGGGCCTGTTGTGTAAAATAAATGTCTAAAGGTTTATTTTGAATTACATATAAAAGTATAATTCGATTTGTAATAAAATTAATTAGAGGGACTAAACTTGTAATTTCTAGAAAATTGGGGCTGTTTTGAGTAAAATAATACATTCAGGGGGTTATGTGTTAATTTGATGATTTAATGGGTTAATATGTAATTATTATGAATATAAGATTGAAATTATAAATTAAAAGGACTAAATATGTAACTTTGTAAACTAGAGGGACCTATTGTGTAAATTCTATAAAATTGAGGATACATTCTTATAATATGATAAAATAAGTGACCATTGTGAAACTTTGATAATTTAAGAGTCTAAAGTGTAACTTTTGGAACTAAAGGGTGTAAAGTGTAAATTGTGAATTCTTAAAGACCTAATATGCAAATGTGATAAAAGATACCCTAATTCCTGAAATAATGATTTAACTAAGAATGTTGATCCAACTTTCTAAATATGGAAACTTACTAAATATGGAAACTTTCTAAAAATGGAAACCTGCTAAAAATAGAAAGTTACTTAATATAGAAATGGGATCTTTAGTAATCATGTCTTTACTCCTCTAGGTGTGAAGAAGGAGTGACCTCTGATCATCTTCATCTTATTTTGTGATTTTCTTTGTCAAGCAATAAGGTACAGATATTCTGACCTTCCTTGTAAGGTTTCTCATGATCTCTTTCATGTTCTGATCTGTTTGGCCTTTGCTCTGAACCTTTGCTATGTTTCCTTTCGTTATGATCACTGATATGAACCTAGGCTGTGAAAACCCTTTTAATTATGACATGGAAATGTTTTGAGAAAAAGCTATTTTGAAATGATGTTTACGAGCATGATACGATATTCCTTATATTTGGGATTTTATTAACTTTTACGAAAACTATTTTAAAGACTCTTTATGAGAAACTGTTTTGAAAGATCATTTCATGAAAAACTAAATTGAAGGATCATTTTTATGAAAACCATTATTAAAAGATTGTTTTAAATGAACTTTGATAGAAACCTCTGAAAAGTACTTTTGCTATAACCCGTTGATATGGACTTGTGATTATGAACCTTTCATTTATGAACCTTTGCTTATGAACCTTTGCCTATCAACCTTTGCTTATGAGCCTTACTTATGAACCTTGCTTATGAACCATGATTATGAACCTATGATTATGAACTTATGAAACAAGTTATTGACCTATGCAAGAAAACTAAAAACATGATTCATGATACTTGACCTTTACCCTCAGTTTGATACTACGAGCCACTCACTAGGCATGAGGGTTTCATGTCCATGTCAGTCGATGCACCGATGGCATGACTCTAGGGCAGGAGAGTGATGACCTGTCCCGTCCCTGCATGTTATGTTTACGTAGAGGCAGATTATGGCCACCTGGGGCGTATGGATGCATCCTAGATTTGTTCATGTTCATGTTCATGTTATGTTATGTTATTCATGGTGACTGATGGTGTGTGCGATACACGTCTTTCACACTCTGGGAGCTAGCTACTCCAACCCATGATTGAGGACACCCCTCATATTTACAAGATACCCATGATGAGGACACCCCTCATATTTACAAGATACCCATGATGAGGACACCCCTCATATTTACAGGATACTAAGAGGTCTCCCCTCTACATGTTTATGATTATGATTATGCTTATGATTTCATGTTATGGGCTCGTAGTGGATTACTGACTTTCCCTTACCTTGCACCTTTACACTTTCCCTTATGACACCATGTATTCTTACCATGTATTCTTACCTTGTATTCTCACCATGTATTCATGCTTCCATTCTCATTTACTCATGTATTATTCATTATGCTACTGCTTTGTTTCCGTTATATCTGTTCACTGGGCTTTTTAAGCTCAGCCGCACGTTTTCTTTTCGTGTGCGGCAGATTTTAAGCAGGACGACGGGTTTGGGTATAAGTGAAGAGACTTTTGGACTTAGAAGACTTTGAGTAGAAGCTATTAGAAGAGATGTACTTATGGATTTTATAGACGGCTTTTATTTTCCTTTGTAACCCTTTGTATCGCAAGATTTCATTTGTAACCTTTGAGAACCATTGTATTACTATTTGATTGTATGCTATGTTTATCTGATATGAAACCATTAGTGTGATACTTCTACCCTTGCCGGGTTGGGGTGTTACATATGGACTCAGGATGCACAGGATGTGTCTTATCATGAGCAAACACATTATCGAACAAAAAAACATTATCATTATCGTTTGAATGTTGTACCGTAGCCAATATCTCTGTGTCAAATGAAGGTCTGATATGATCATCCTCAGTATCCCAAAGAGTTTCGTTCCTGTGTGTATCATCAGCATCCGAATCATACCTTGGACTACCTTTTTTAACCTGGTATTCTGAAGATGTATCACTTCTCGTGAAAACCAAGCTAGCATCAGATTTTGTACCCTTATTGACTGTTTGTTCATCCTTGCCTGTCTCTCTCTCATTCACCCCCTTGTGTTTCCTTTAATAGCACTTCTCTTTCAATTAGCTCTCTTTCTTTTAACTGCATATCTTTTTCAATCTGCTCTCTTTCCCGTTTCTGCTTCTCAATTTCATTTAACTCAATTTCTTCTTCATCAAGAATCTTTTCGAGTTCACCCATGTTATCGATTCATTGAGTTCGGAAGGTCTTGTAGCTTACCCAAAATCTTTGGTAAAACGCATCGATAAACTCTGACTGGCTCAATAACCAAGGTTTCATTATAATCTGAAGTTGAGGTTTGATCACTTTAAGAGCTTCCTAGCAGTTGTGCGTATAAATTTCTTCTTCATTCAGTAGCTTTTCATGTTGATTCAGGCCTTGTTTGTATGTTATTGTCGCTGTCATCTACTTTGCCTACCTTCCGGATGAAGACTATGAAATTTTGATCGGGTTTTAGTGATTCTCGTACCACTGGTGGGTTTAGCCATCGGCGTGGATAAGATATGGGGGTAATAGTCTTGTGTTAGGATGGTTAAAATAAGTCCTTATTGTGTTTCTATGTAATCTCTAATGAAATGTAATAAGACTTGTTTGTTTTTATGTATAAGACCACATTCTTTAATTACCGTGTTTAATGATTTGTTTATATTTATCGTACAGAATTCTCAAGGTGATACATCCGTCGTGGCTCTCGCTCTCGTAGGTGTAGTGGTGTTTTTCATCGGCTTGGCGGGTCAACCTATTGGCGATTCTATACCTTACTTAGGGATCTTTGTAACATTAGCACTACCGTTGCTAATTATATCGTTATGTATTAATTTTCGTGGATTCTAATAAAATTTACGTTATTTATGCTTTCCATATATTTTTATAAATTCTTGTGATTCTCGATTTCATACTCACGTCATTTCAGATACAAATAAGTCCACTCATTTATAATTCGTTATTTACATAGAGAAGCGTCCCAAATAATGTAAATAAGGAAGTATTAAACTTATGGTTCGGGCGATTCACAATTTCTTTATTTAAATGAAGGGCGTCCCAATCCATTCAAATAAAAAACATTGTAAATCATCCTACTTAAAATTTCTGACAAAACACTCATGCGTGTGGAAAAGAATAATAGTCCACACTGGGTTGGAATCATAGACTTTTAACAATGAAAGTTTGGGAAGAGAACTTGATGAATGTAGAGAAAGTTGCTGAACTTCAGCTTTTGTAGATGATGAATCAGTTTGTTCCTTTAGAAATTTCATATCTTTGATTTCTACCCAGGAAATCAATAGTTTGTGATAGGCTTTAGGCAAAATAATACTACGTAAGATCGTGAAAAGTTTATTGATCATTGTAGTCATTTTACAATGTCTGAGATGGTATACGTGTATAAGTATATAGAAGATACTTAATCTTTAGTGTAAGGCTAGAAAGTATTAGCTATAATATAGGTACATATGTATATGTATACAATTAACACGAAAGCACATGTTATATATGCTAGGCTTGCTCAAACAATAAGTAGAGTAGCAAGTACAGTGGCAAGTAAGGCAGGCCGGCACTGGCGGTCATAGGTTGAGTTTTTGTAAAAAGCGGTTATAGTCTAGCTTTTATGTGTACCTAGTTCTCTATAACCTTAGCTCTGATGCCAATCTGTAACACCCCCAAATCAGATTCGCAGCGGTAATAACATCTAGGGTGCTACTTAGTTGGATCATAAAACAAGTAATAGAGAACGTACTTATCAAATCCGTTTTAAAAGCTTCATTAATTAAAACATAAGTTTTAAATAATTGAAATGCGGAAAACAAGGCTCATCATTATTAATAGTTGTCCCATAGTACAAAAACTTTGGTCATGAGTGTTATGTGTACACTCCAAAAGTGCGCCTATGCCCCTGCCAAGCGCTGTCTTGCTTCATCATAAATCAACAACTAAACACCTGAGAAAAACATGCTAAAGTGTCAACACAAAGGTTGGTGAGTTCATAGGTTTATATAAAACAGTAAAGCTAGACTAGTAAGTTCAAGAGTTAACATTTCAATTTCAAATGTATATAAAAGTGCTATTACGCTACTCTAAGTTTCATGCTACCGAAGCTGCGACAGTTTGCATGAAATGTCGACATATTTTGAAAGATTTTATGTGTAGGATTTGAGTATGCGTCAATATACATATATCTTGTGTATGTCGACATATGATTTAAAGGTCCAAGGTAATATATTACGTGTGATATTGAGTGCCAAGGTGAGAAAAGGTGTTAAAAAATATTAAGAATTCTTATTCGATCCAAAATAAATAAAAGATATATGTGAGATTAAGTTTTGTCGAGTTTGGTAATTTATGGGCGAATTGATACAAGTCTCGAATGAGACTTACTTTGCCTCTCGTTTAGCGACCAAACATTCGAAATAAAATATGAAACTGGACGTCTTGATTATTTGGTGGGTAGAGATTCAAGAGGTGCAAAATATTGCATAAGATGTAGGTCGAATTATAGAGAAAGCAAGGCCAAGTGTGGGTGATTTGAACAAGTGAAATAAATGAAATATTAAAATTTAAAAATAGGTTGGGCTTATGAATAGTAACAGGCCAAGGGAAAATTGGGCTGTGAAATTGTAAAACCCAAAATATTTGAACCATTTATTTTGCTTCATTTTGAACCTTAACCTAAGTTTGAAATATTAATTATATGTCATAAGACTTTACTTTATAATTATTTACACATTACAAATAAATCATAAAACTAAATGAATAATAAAAGTTGGTTACAAAAAAAAATAATAATAATATATATAAATATATATATATATATATATATATATATATATATATATATATATATATATATATATATATATATATATATATATATATACCAATCCAAATCAATCAAAATTAAAGACGGTATTAAAACCTTCCAAAAGAAAACTACACGCTCCCCTTCCTTTTTTTATATATACGGTTTCTCTTCCTCTTTCTTTTCATTCGACAATCAAAAAAACAAAAGCACAACATACATCATTTGTTGCTGCCAAGAGAAGAAGAGAGGAAGCAAATCGTTGGTTTCATGAGGAAGTGCTAATTGTTAGAGTTTCTTGTGTACTATACGAGCCCTAAATCCTTGTCCATTCTCTTCTTTTGTTCCCTTTTATTTGACATATACAAGGTGTAAACAAGGCTAATCATCATGCTATACAACCATTGAAATCATATTGGTATATATATTGTTGCCTCGTTAAACATCACATGGAATAATAAAGAGATACGCCCTTGTAAATTGTTTTGTGTCGCGTGTTATGGACTGTTTGGGAGTCGTATTACAGCCCCTTGTGTCGACCCATGTTCCATCTAACTCGACCCATCTTTATTCAAACTAATCTGATCTCTAACGTGCTTAAAAATCTGTTTTGAATGACATTAAAGAGGCGTATAAACATGGAACCCTAGATTGTTTGGTTTAATGGTATCGAATTAAGGTTACGGTTGTTATGAGCAGTGTTAGAGGGTTGTTAAAATGATTATGAATATGTGTTATTATGAAGATTAAATCAGGTCTTGTGAAAGATATAGGTCTCGTATGCGTTGTATAAGTAGAACATGTTTAATGATGGCCTAAAACGGATTTCTGGATGTAACAGTTTTGAAAGCTGTATATGTGTACTTTATAGCTCGAGTTCCATAAGTGTATAATAATGGTTCTCTACATGTAAACCTATTTTAATGTCCTAATTGAGTTTCTCAATTTGTTTGGATTGAATTGGAGTCGTATTGGTCATGTTTATGAATTTACGGGATCATGTGTCAAACCTGAGTTTTGGAAACTTAAAAATTAGTCGGTGTTTATAAATTTTAAGTTTCAAATCACACGGAACTGAGAGCTCTTCTTTTACAAGAGTGATATTTAGCATGTATGTGACTTTCTGGAATTTTTGTAAATTTTTCTGAATGGTTCTCATGGGTTAACCAAATGCAAACTTTCTGGGCGTCTGTGCAGTCATCTTTCTGGGCAGGTCTAGGAAAACGATTTTTGAAAGGGTACTATCACATGGAAATAAAATCTAATAAAATTACAGTAGGTGCTCAACATGTATAGATATCTGTGATAAAAATATTAGCTTCCCAGTAGACACTTAAATATGGTTTAAAATTCATAAAAATCAGGACCAGAATGGGATAAAAACCTGAACTATCCTTCAACCTAAGAATTTAGTATAACCTTAACCCATTGAATGTGTTTTGACCTTAATGACATTGTAACATTAATTCGGGTACTCTTAAACATGTGCTAACCTACTTTCGACCTAACCCTAATTCGTATTTATAAACCCTAAAACCTAAATAATGCGTTAGCAACGCTAAATTGGTCATTAATGGAATTAAATACGGTCTAAACCCTAATTTGACTAAGCTCGGAAAGTTACTAAAATCATAAAGTTACTAAAAATAGAAAGGAACTCTAAAATATGTAAGATGGTTAACTATAAACCCTAAACCTGTAATAAATAGCTAATAAGTAATATGTGATCATTAAATTGTGTAGATCCCGTGAAGAATGAGTGATTCCTGTTCCTGTGTTCGTTTCATTTCATTTCCATTCCATTTGCTTGCTATGGTACATATATTTCACCTTTTTTCAGTAAGGGCTTTTTCTTTCATAACTTGTTTCCTGATTTCTGTTATTCTGTTTTGCTCCTTATTCATTTTGCCATGCTTATATAATTAAATTGATTTGATTTTCCGTTCAGTTATATGATTAATGATTCCCTTTACATTCTGTTCATATTATTTGTTTATCTTTTTTGCCCGAGCTATTTGAACTAGTCATGGACGTACCATGACCATGTCATAGAGGCACCTATGGCATGACATTATCTGTGGCGGTGTGATTAGTCCACAGCGTTCCCACTAATGCTATATAGCAACCATGGCCATATTTATTATTATTATACTAACATACGTATGCACAGTCTCGTACTTGTATATGTATATTTGTTTTGCAGGGAGCGTATGAATGCATCCTAGGTACTTTGTTCAGTTCATGTATTTGGTGAATGGATGGTGTGTGCCATACACCCCATATCACATTTGGTACATCATGAGATGCATATCATGTGTACATTAGATTATGCTTTGCTATGCTTATGATTATATGTTTTGGGTCTATTCATGTATCATGTTTAGACATATTTGTTTAGGGCTCGTGGGCATTCCTTTGTTATTTCTAAATTCCTATTCATTCATTTATTTCTCATAACTTACGATATATTGTTCAGCATATTCCATTGACTTCGTTTTGTGTACCTATTCATATTCAGTTATTTCTTTATTCATTTGTTTGCTTATTACCTTTCATTATTCATATATGTTCACTGAGCGTTAGCTCATCCGCATTTTCTTTTCCCTGTGGCAGGTAATAAGCGGGATGCTGGGCATGAGTGATGAGAGTAGGAGCATTAGAAGACCTACCTTGCTTAGTTTCCCTTTTGATGAACTTATGAATTATTAGACATTTGTTTGGATATTTTCTTTTGGTTTAGACATCATCTGGACTTAGTACTTTGGAAGTCTTGGTTTTCATGACTTTGGTATTTATTTAATAAATCTTCCGCATGCGTTATTTATTATGTTCTGATGTGACACCATAACGTGACATTTCTACCCTTTTCGGGTTGGGGTGTTACAATTATGGTACCAGAGCGCCAGGTTTCGCCCTGTAGAACTTAGGATATGACCTGTGAGGATTTGGGTAGACATTAGGCTTCCTTTGCTATGCTTTTTCCTTTGATATTTTCCTTCCATACCTTGATATTATGCTCTTTTTGTGTTACTAATCCATTTGTGTACCGTTCAGATGGTGAACACCCATAATAACAAAGACTTTAGCTCAAACCCTGCATTTCCTACAGCAGTTCAGAATGCTGTAAACCTCTTGTTACCAAATCTTACCGCCCAAATTGCTGAGGAGGTCCGTCAGGGACAGGCATCTGGTAGTGGAAGTTCTGGTGGGGGTCAGCCCACCAACATCCATACTTGGTTAGAAAAATTTATGAAACAGAAGCCACAATCCTTAAGCTCGGCTGTTACTCCAGTGGATGCCGAGAATTGGATTGCCCATATAGAGAAGATTTTTGAGGTTTTGGGCTGTGCAGATGAATTTAAAGCTAGGTTGGCTAGCTATAAGTTGGAAGGCGATGCTCTGAGTTGGTGGAAGGCTCATAAGCAGGCGAAGGGTGGTGAGTCGTATGTGGCTGCTTGGTCATGGACTGATTTCCGTGACCTTTTCTTTCTACAGTTATTCCCGATGTCCGAACAGCAGAAGTATGAGCGTGAGTATCATACTATTCGTCAGGGTGAGAATGAGCCGAGTACTAAATTCATAAAGCGTTTCCTTAGGTTGGCTGGTTTTCTGGGGTCTAAGGCAGGTACATAGGCTGAGCAGGCTAAACATTTTAAGTGGGCTCTTAATGATGGGATTTTGGATGGGGTGGTTAATATGGATTTCACGGATGTGGCCCAGGTGGGCAATGCTACTTGAAATATTGAGATACTACGAGAGAGAACTGGGCAGAACAACAAGAGAGATCGTAATGGGAACCGAATTAGGCCAGCAGTTCAGAACAGCAATCAGAGGGGTTAAGAGCAGCGGACCTATGATCAGAATGGGTTTGATAGATGAGTTCTTGCCAGGCAGGGTTACAACAGTGGTCAGAGGTATGGACGTGATCGTGATCGTAGTGAGCACTCTAACTATGCTTCGGGTTCCTCTAACCAGAAGAGATTTCCCGATGAGGCTTCGTCTCCACCTTGTGAGATGTGTGGAAAGTTGCATCCGGGGAAACCTTGTCATCGTGTTACTAGAGCGTGCTTTACTGGTGGGTCAACTGGGCATTTGGCTAAGGATTTCCCTAAGAACTGTGGAAACGGTGGTAGGGGTAATAGGAATGATAAACCACCTGCTGCAAAGGGTCAAGTGTTCTCCTTGACCAGAGATCAGGCAGCAAACTCTTCAGGTACCATTTTGGAAATTCTTTTTATGTATGATCGTGTTGTATTTGTCTTGTTTGATACTGGTGCAACTCACTCTGTGGTTTCCGTTAAATTTTCTAAACACATAACTGTTTCCCTCACACAACTTGATTATGCTTTATCGATCTCTACTCCTATGAAAGATCTTGTGATCATTCGTCATGAATATCTGAATTGTCCGCTTCGATTTGACGATAAAATTTGTTCTGCTAATCTGTATACGTTAGACATGTGTGATTTTGATATCAATTTGGGCATGGATTGGTTGACTACACATCGAGCCACTATCGATTGTCATACCAAGCGTGTTATATTTGGTGATTTAAATAATCCGGAATTTGTCTACCATGGTTCCCCATCTGGTAAACCCATTAAGATCATCTCCGCTCTGAAGGCTCGTACCTTAATCTCCCATGGTTGTGAAGGTTTCTTGGCTTCTATCAAGGATACTTCATTGGGTGGTCCTCACCTCGAGAGTCATCCAGTTGTTCGGGATTTTCCTGATGTATTTCCAGAAGAGCTTCCTGGAATGTCACCTGAACGTGAAGTAGAATCAGCATTGAACTTATTCCTGGGGCTGAACCCATTTCTAAAGCTCCATACTGTATGCCTCCGATTGAGTTGAAGGAATTGAAGGAACAGTTGCAAGAACTTCTAGAACGTGGTTTCATTCGTCCGAGCGTTTCTCCTTGGGGTGCTCCCGTTTTGTTTGTGAAGAAGAAGGACGGTAGTATGAGGTTGTGCATTGACTACCGAGAGTTGAACCATATTACTATTCGTAATCGTTATCCTTTACCTCGCATCAACGATTTGTTTGATCAACTCCAGGGTGCAAAGTTCTTTTCAAAGATTGATTTGAGGTCCGGCTACCATCAATTACGGGTGAAAGAGAAGGATGTTCCTAAGACTGCCTTCTGTACACGTTATGGTCATTATGAATTCTTGGTGATGCCGTTTGGTTTGACCAATGCTCCAGCTGTGTTCACGGACCTGATGAATCATGTTTTCCATGAATTTCTGGAAAAATTCGTTATCGTGTTCATTGACGACATTCTTGTATATTTGAAGACGAAGAAGGAACATGAAGAGCATCTTCGTATTGTATTATAGATTTTACGTCAGAAGAAGTTATATGCTAAGTTTTCGAAGTGTGAAATTTGGTTGGAGCAGGTGGCTTTCTTAGGCCATATTTTATCGGCGGATGGTACTACCATGGATCCTGCGAAGGTTGAGGCTATCACCAAATGGCCAAGACCGACGACAGTGACTGAGGTTAGGAGTTTCTTGGGTCTTGCCGGTTATTACAGGAGGTTTATGGAAGGCTTCTCTCGATTAGCATTACCGTTGGTGAAGCTTATGCGAAAGGGTGAGAAGTTTGTTTGGGATGAAGAATGGGAAATGAGTTTTGAAGAGTTGAGGAAGAGATTGGTGTCTGCTCCGATACTTACTCTTTCTTCAGGAACGGGTGGTTTTCAGATTTACAGTGATGCTTCAAAGAAAGGTCTGGGATGTGTCCTTATGCAATACGGTAAAGTTATTGCTTATGCATCTAGGCAGCTGAAACCGTATAAGGCAAACTATCCTACACAAGACTTGGAGTTGGCGGCAGTCGTGTTTGCCCTTAAGATATGGCGACATTATTTGTATGACGAAACTTGTGACATCTTTACCGATCATAAAAGTCTCAAGTATATCTTTACTCATAAGGAGTTGAATATGAGACAGAGGCGTTGGTTGGAACTCCTTAAGGATTATGATGCCAACATTCAGTATCATCCAGGCAAGGCGAATGTGGTTGCTGATGCTCTTGGTAGGAAGTCTGGGATCTTGGCTAGTCTCGATATTGCACCAAAGATTCTCAACGACTTGGAACTTATGGAGGTTGAACTATGTATTCGGGGTTTAGATGGTTATTGGGCGAGTTTGAAGGTTGAGCCTAACCTTATACTTCGGGTTAAGGAAGCACAGAAAGATGATGGCGAATTGTGGTCTATAATTCATAACCTGGAAGAGGGTAAACAGACGGAGTTTCGTGTTGACGGAGATGGAATTGTATGGTATGGTAATCGTTTGTGTGTTCCTAGAGATCCCTCTATTCGAGTAGCTGTGTTGTCTGAAGCACACAGTTCTCCTTTCACTATCCATCCTGGTTCTACCAAAATGTATAGATATTTGAAGCAACATTTCTGGTGGAATGGGATGAAGCAGGACGTGGCTACGTTTGTGGCCAAGTGTTTGACACGTCAGCAAGTGAAGATTGAGCATCAACGTGCTAGCGGTCTTTTGCAACCATTGGATATTCCTACTTGGAGGTGGGACCTGATTTCCATCGACTTTTTGACGGGACTACCTCGCACACAGATGAGGAATGATGCTATCTGGGTTGTCGCTGATCGTTTAACCAAGTCAGCTAACTTTTTAACCATTCGAAAAGACTTTTCAGTTAGTAGGTTGGCAGAAATATTTTGGCAGGAGATTGTTTGATTACATGGTACTCCAGCAGCGATCGTGTATGATAGAGATCCACGTTTTACTTCTCACTTCTGGAAGGGGTTACAGAAAGCTTGGGGTACTAGACTCAAGTTTAGTACAGCATTCCATCCTGAGACTGATGGACAGACGGAACGGACTATTCAGACCTTGGAGGATATGTTGAGGTCTTGTGCTCTTGAATGGACCGGTAATTGGGATGAGTATCTGTGTTTGGTGGAATTTGCTTACAACAACAGTTGGCATGCTAGCATCAAAGCGGCTCCCTTTGAACTGTTGTATGGACGGAAATGTAGAGCTCCTATCTGTTGGAATGAAGTCGGGGAACGAATTATTGAAGGACCGGAGTTGATTGAGGTAACAAATGAGAAGGTTGCCATTGCTAAGGAGAAGCTCAAAGAAGCAAGGGCACGACAAAAGAGTTATGTTGATCGTCATAGAAGGGATTTGGAATTCAATGTCGGTGATTGTGTATTTCTTAAGGTGTCTCCGTGCAGAGGTGTTAAACGTTTTGGTATTAAAGGGAAGCTGAGTCCGCGTTTCATTGGTCCTTTTGAAATCTTAGATCGTGTTGGTGAAGTCTCCTATCGATTAGCGTTACCTCCGCAATTGTCTCATGTGCATAATGTGTTCCATGTGTCCCTATTGATAGGATACAATTATCATCCGTTGCATGTGGTTTCGTATCCATTTGATCAGATTCGAGAGGATTTGTCTTTTGTTGAGGAGCCTGAGGCCATTTTGGACCGTCAGGAGCGAGTCATGAGAAATAAAACGATCCCGTTCGTTAAGATCCTTTGGAAGAATCCTCCCGAGCATGAAGCTACATGGGAGACTGAAGAATCTATGCGAGCTAGTTATCCGCATTTCTTTCCGTAATTGGTACATTTCCGTTTAATATTTCATGTCAATTTCGCGGATGAAATTTTCTTTTAGAGGGGAAGAGTTGTAAAACCCAAAATATTTGAACCAGTTTTGCACGGGTGCTGGTCGAGGTTAGTTCTGAAAATGAATTAAAAGATAGTCTTATTGTTGCTCTTCCTTTAATGGATGGTGAGGGGTTCTCTAAAGAGAATATTCGAGTTGAGTATGAGTGGAAACCTCCAAGGTGTCATTTGTGTAAGATTTTTGGTCATGGTAGTGATCAATGCCCCAAGAGGCCTATTGAGGCTGATTCAACCCATATATCAAATGATGGGTTTGAGGAAGTTAAACGGAAGAAAGGGAATGGGAAACAACCTGAAAAGGCTCGTAACATTGATGGTATTCGTTTTAATAAACCGAAACCCAATTTCTACTACCGTCCAACGAAGAAGCAGGGTAATTCTAATGTTGCATCTACTTCTAAGAACGTGAGTCAGAAACAGGTTACACATGATTCTAATATAGCAACACCGAACCCATTTGATTCTCTTGCTTTTGATCCCGAGGAGAATGTTGTTCCTTCGAATTTTGAAAAGCAAGCTGATTTAAGTGAAGATGAGGTGGAGGATGAACCATATAATACTTCTGCATATTTTTCGAATTCTTCTAAATCTATGGGAGACTTCAAGTTGCAAGGTCGCAAAAAGAAATAATTTATTGTTTGTGGTTATGGCATGTCATGATCACTTTCTTATTGTTTCGTTTGTTAGCTTTTTTATTAGCTTGTTCGCTTTGTTTTGATGCACATGTGGTGCAGTTGTTTTTAGCCCTGATCGGGCCCAGGTGGGGGATTTCACCCTCATCCATTGTACTTCAACGTTTTTTGGTGTAATGAATTTTGCCGGGCTGAATGCCTTTTACCCAAAAAAAGACTTTACCTTATAATTATTTACACATTACAAATAAATCCTAAAACTAAATGAATAATAAAAGTGAGTTACAAAAAAATTAAAAAAAAAATATCAATCCTAATCCTAAGAAGATCGGCCTTCCCCTATTTTAGCCCAAATCAATCAACATTAAAGACGGTATTAAAACTTCCAAAAGAAAACTACACGCTCCCCTTCCTTTTTTTTATATAAGGTTTCTCTTCCTCTTTCTATTCATTCGACAATCAAAAAAACAAAAACACAACATACATCATTTTTTGCTGCCAAGAGAAGAAGAGAGGAAGCAATTCGTTGGTTTCATGAGGAAGTGCTAATCGTTGGAGTTTCTTGTGTACTATACGAGCCCTAAATCCTTGTCCATTTGGTTTGTTTTCCCTATTCGACACAGCTTACATTTCTCTTCTTTTGTTCCCTTTTATTCGACATATACAAGGTGTAAACAAGGCTAATCATCATGCTATACAACCATTGAAATCATATTGGTATATATATTGTTGCCTCGTTAAACATCACATGGAATAATAAAGAGATACGCCCTTGTAAATTGTTTTGTGTCGCGTGTTATGGACTGTTTTGGAGTCGTATTACAGCCCCTTGTGTCGACCCATGTTCCATCTAACTCGACCCATCTTTATTCAAACTAATCTGATCTCTAACGTGCTTAAAAATCTGTTTTGAATGACATTAAAGAGGCGTATAAACATGGAACCCTAGATTGTTTGGTTTAATGGTATCGAATTAGGGTTACGGTTGTTATGAGCTGTGTTAGAGGGTTGTTAAAATGATTAAGAATATGTGTTATTGTTGTTCCCTTAACACGCTTGGATTTAACTAGAAAGTTAATCTATTTGTGTTTATGACTAATACAATGTAATGATTACTTCTAACAGTTAATGAAACGTTAATAAAAAAACACACAGTATTTTCAACGTTTAAATTCTTATTAGAAATGAATCAAAGAATCTATTACCCAAGTGTTTTGCGGAACAAACACTTGGGATTGAATAGACAAGGTATGGTGTCTCCTATCTAAACTCAAGCTATGCTTAAGTGGTTACAATTCGACCCACTGAGCTATCTCAGGGATACGTTACTCTTTGTAGAAGAAAAGGGGTATTTGTGAAAGTGTAAGCTTTAATTGCACAAGAATACCTTACCTTCTTTTCTCTATCTATTTGCTATTTATAGACAAACAGATCAAGAGTACTGAAGATTAAAACTAGATAAACAAATAGGAAGCGTGTCTGACAACTACAACAGTAGTTGTCATTTCCAAGAACCAATAGGATTGCGCCAATAAGTCTTCAAGTGTCTGACCTTATACTCTTTAGACTTTTGGCCACTTGAGGGATGGTTTGTCTGACCCTGATAAGACTTGTTCTTATCTTCTTAAAACCTTCCCTCTTTTCCCGCCTTTTATTCAGGCATTAGGTTCTTCAGGCATTTGTCTTCAATCTTCAGTTGTTGTTGTTGAGGAGAATGGGTTCAGTGAGCTCTTTTCTAAAGCTCACTGATCCATTACCTTCTTCTTCGTCTCAAGTAACACTTCAGTGAGTACCGCCTCACTGTGCGGTGAATCTTTCTTCTTAGACTCGTCCTGAGCATCTTGAAGGTAAACTCACTGAGTGACTGTTCACTCAGTGACTTAGAATATTTTCGGTTTCATTTACACTTAGCTTAATTTGTATTCAAATCTTGTTTTAACGACTCTTGGGTACTGAAAGACCCAACAATCTCCCCCTATTTGGATATAAATTATGCTCAAGTGTTTTTGATCAGTTATGAGTGAGCTAATGACTTCTGCTCTTACTGAATGTACTAGAAAGTAAATAAGGACACTGAAATAATAAAAACATCATCTTATTAATATTATTACAAGTCCTAGAAAAACTATACATAGTACAAGGATAGTGTTGGTGTTGGCAGATTCATTCAGTCGATCTTATAACCTAGGGCTTCAAGCTTTGGCTTCTTGGACTCTAGCTCATGCTGGTCAGGATGCTCTTGAATCTATGTTCTCAGGTCTTGGCAGAACCTCACATTCTCAGGAGTCTTGATTGGTGAGGCCATCATGAGGAAACCCAGCATTGCCTTGATTCCTGATTGGTCAATATCACTCCATCTTTGGAAGGCTAGGTCTCCAAACTCATCAGTGAAGAACAAACCTCTTTCAGGTTGTTCGATGACCAAGTTGTTCCTGAATGGAACTCCTTCAGGGAGGGCTCTGTTGCAATCCAGACCAGGGACCTTAATCTCAGGCTCAGCTTCAATCTTCTTTCTCTTTCTTGAGGAAGACTGAGAGGGAGCAGGTTGTTCTGCTGAAGCAGGAAGAGGAGAGAGAATACCAAGTTCCTGAGGTGTTGCTGCCAATCTTTCATACCTCAGACTCAGGGACTTCAACAGACCAGAGACCACAACATTTGATTTTTTCGCTATTAATGGACCCAACTCATCCAATTCTGTGATCCCGAAGTCAGCGAATCTGAAGGGGTTATGAACCTCAAAGTTTCTCTTGTCAGCACCTCTGTAGACAGTAACAATGGAAGGCTTGGTGTTTCGATGAATCTTGACGTCAGTGATTGGTTCTGGTTTCAACCTGCTTGTCATGACCCACTGATATCTCTCAATCCTGTTCTGCCTAATCTCTTCAGCTCTCTTTAACCTTTCTTCCCTTTTCTCCCTGAGATCCAACATCTCAGCAGACTGAGCTTTCACGAAGGTCTCCCCACCTTTCCTTCCTGAGACAACTTTTGGAGGCAACCCAATCTTTTTGGCCTCTTCGTGTACCACCTGAATAAGAGCAGCCTTGCTTGCCCTTTCTTCTTCAACTGCCTTCTTCATTGCCTCCTCTTTCTCCATATGAGCCTGACTGGCTCATCATAAGGGAACCTGACTGGCTCATCAGGGTCTTGCCTTCTTTCAGAGGAAGCAGGCACCAAGATTGTAGACTCAGGGTCAGTGGTTGTTAGAATGCCTTTGCCATTGTCTTGGTGGGATGAAGATGGGTTTGTCTCAGGAACCTCCCCCTCAGTGTGAGAAGGAGGTTGTTCAGGTTGTTCTTCTTCAGTGACTCTCTCCCCCTCAACTGTTGCTTGACCTTCGGTGAGAGCAAAAGTTGGTGTGCTCACTGAAGTTGAGGGAGCCTGACCTTTGAAGGCCTGATAGATCTCAGTCATCATTGATTTGATGTCTGAGGTGTCCTTCTGAAGAGTTGAGACCTTAGCCTCAAGAGAAGCCTGAGAAGCCTCTAGTGCTGTCATCCTTGGCCCAAGAGTCCAAGCCATGGAAGAAGAAGAATTAGCCAAAGATGTCATGTGGGACTCCATAAGACCCAGGGAAGACCTGATGGAGTCCACTATAGAGCTGAGTCCCTGAAGATTCGAGGAGGTCAGCATGTTTACCAGCTCAGCCAGCTGAGTAGATTGTTGCTGGTAGATCTCAGAAGCCTGAAGAATTGTTTGTTAAGCTCATGGTCATCTTTCACTGACGCTTGAATAGTTTCAACGCTCTTTTGTATTTCGATGAGAGACTCGTTGAACAACTTAAGATTATGATCAAGATTCGTTAGGGAGAAGGAGATAGATGACTTGTGCTCATTAACATCATCATGATAGGATTCCACTGATT
This sequence comes from Artemisia tridentata subsp. tridentata, assembly GCA_021014915.2. Classification (NCBI taxonomy): domain Eukaryota; kingdom Viridiplantae; phylum Streptophyta; class Magnoliopsida; order Asterales; family Asteraceae; genus Artemisia; species Artemisia tridentata. Next base: position 86,421,274 of record CP139501.1, read on the forward strand.
CCTTCAGATCGACATAATGAACAGCAGTTTCAGTGTGTTGATCAAACAATTCTTCAGTGAGCCCAGTAAAGAGAGCATTTTTGGCCTTTTGTAGGAACCTGACCAATTGCCTTTCAGTTAGAGGAAGAATGTTGTCATACTTCTTGAGTTCAGGAGGGCAGGATGATTCAGAATCTGAAGAATGATCAGCCTGAGATTCAGATTCTTCACCATGATGAGAAGACTGATGCGATTGTTCAGTAGGTTGGGCATCAGTCTCCATGTCATCACCTGCCTCAAAAACTTCCTCCTCACTCTCTTCCTTGAGATCATCTATAGGTGATGTATAAAATATATAAACATATTAAACATATAAACGCAGTGGATAAACATCACCATAACAAGATCCATAGTGCCATATGATCAATCAAATAAAATAAACACATAAGTTATACCTTTGTAGCGTGATCCGGGAGTCACCAACAAAACCAATGTGTCGACTACTATATGAAACCCAAGTGATCAATGGAGATCACCTCTATGTGTATCCACACTACACGTCCTTGATCACCACCCGATGCTAGTCTATCAACCCGTAACCAATCAATCACCCTTGAATAAACAAAATACAAGAGTGAAGAAGATCAAAAAGAAAAACCCTTGTTTTCTTTTTTTTTTTATTCTTGTGCCGTACAAAAATAATGGAGAAGGGAGGATTATATTTTTGTTAATTGGTTAATGATAATTAGGAGTAAATCACTCTAATATCTTTGACCAATATTTAAAACAAAACTTCCCATTCAAGCTCCTTAGAGGCCGGTCATATGTAGGGCCCACAATGGGCTTGCCCGTTGTTGGCCCAGTCCAAAAACACTAAGTCTAACTTAGTATTTAATGGCCCGTTATTGATCTCGAGTTACGTAGTCGTTTATATATTGTAAATACGATAAATACAATCTATAAAATGGTGTCTCTGTGTATAAGTATGTGACCCCATAGGCTCACATATGTCTAGCCATATAATTAGTGATTATGACACGAGCATTCTCCAACAGCTCCCACTTGCGACGTCATAATAACCAAGTAATTATACAAGCAAAGGTTAGCGTCTAGCAACACGCCAATGCCCCTAGAAATATGTGAGGGTAGTTTCTTAAACGTCTCATTTCAGATGGTTTATATGTCATCTATCCTTTTGTTACAGATACCTTGATGAATATTAGACATGGATCAAAAGTCATTCTAATAGTTCAACTATTATGTTTCTCGATATAGATATTGAACTATATTACCAAGTGGATTTAAGATTCATCTTAATCCCAATTGGGTACAGCCATACAAACATCTGTTCAAATCATCGAGGGGCCCAATAGTATCTAACTCCATAACATGTGGAGGAACAAATCCTGTTTTGACTACACGTGTCATTCACATGCTTTATATCACTCCTGATAATGACCTTTATAACTACCTTATTCAGGACAGCGTTTAACCATATCAAGGAATGAAATTCCACACATGCAAGACCTGCTTGCATCTCAAGTCTAAGGATAAGAGACAAAACCTCTTGCGAGATTCACTATTGACGACGATCCATGTAGTGAATTCTCATAGGTTGGGTCAATCCAATGTTCATCACAATGAACAACATGTGAGTTTGGCAAATGAATCACCAACACGCTCACATTTGCCTTAATTTGATGATACTCCCGTATCGTCAACCGACAATGGATAATTTTAGAATAAATAAATTATTCATGGATTAAACATGCAAATATAGAACACAGTTGATATGAAATGAAAACGATCATAACCATTACATCAATTCATCAAAAATATAAACTGTTCAATGTTCCAATTATTAAAATACTAAAAATACAGATCTACATGAGACTACCAGCTGGTCTAAGTCCAATGCTCCTAGCATGTTCGACATGTTTGGCACAAGGCATTGGTTTAGTAAAAGGATCAGCTATGTTGTCATCTGTGCGAACTTTGAGAAGACGAATATCACCACTTTCGATTACTTCTCGAATGTAGTGAACTTTCTGACGAAAATGTTTGGTACCCTTTTGAACACCTGGTTCATTGGCTATGATAATGGCACCTGTATTGTCACAGTACATATCCATAGGTCGTTCATTACTGGGGACAACGCCAAGCCCAGAAATGAATTTACGTATCCAAATTGCCTCCATTGCAGCTTCAGAAGCAGCTATGTATTCAGCTTCTGTAGAGGACATCGCAATAGTGCTTTGTTTGGCACTCTTCCAGTCAACAGCACCTCCGTTCATGATGAAAACATATCTCGTTTGGGATTTGGTGTCATCACGATCCGTCTCCCAGCCTGCATCAGTGTAACAAGTAACACTGAGCTCACGCTTGACATCACCACCATAAACAAGAAACATATCTTTAGTATTTCATAAATACTTTAATATGTTCTTAACAGCAGTCCAGTGACATTCTCCTGGATCCTGTTGAAATCTACTCGTTAGGTTCTGAGAGAACGCTATATCAGGTCTAGTGCATCTAACCGCATACATTATGGATCCCACAGCCGAAGCATACGGGATTCCCTTCATCCTCTTCACCTCATCAGGTGTGGAGGGTCCTTGAGATTTACTCAATACTGTATTTGGTTGCATTGGAAGATTTCCACGTTTAGAATCTTGCATCCTAAATCGCTTTAGGATTTTGTCAATGTATGCACTTTGACATAAGCCGATTAATCGTTTTGATCTATCCTGGTATATCTTGACTCCAAGTATGTACGAGGCTTCTCCTAGATCTTTCATGGCAAAGCAACTTCCAAGCCAGGATTTTACATCTTGTAGCATTGGAATGTTGTTTCCCATAAGTAATATGTCATCGACATATAAGATCAGGAATACGACCATACTTCCACTAGTTTTCATGTATACACATGGCTCATCAGAATTTTGAGTGAAACCAATCTTCTTGATTTCATCGTCAAATCTCTTATTCCAACTTCTAGATGCTTGCTTTAATCCATAAATGGATCTTTGAAGCTTGCATACTTTAGTTGGATGTTTAGGATTCACGAAACCCTCGGGTTGCACCATATAAACGTCTTCGTTCAGGTGGCCGTTCAAGAAGGCTGTCTTGACATCCATTTGCCAAATCTCATAGTCATAGTACGCTGCTATGGCTATAAGAATCCTAATAGCTTTAACGTCTGCAACAGGTGAGAAGGTTTCTTCATAGTCAACCCCGTAGGTTTGAGTGAAACCTTTTGCTACCAGACAAGCTTTGTAGGTGTGTATATTTTCATCCATGTCGGTCTTCTTTTTGAAGAGCCACTTGCTCCCAACGGTTTTAGCATTAGGAGGTAGGTCGACTTCGACCCATACATCATTGTCTTTCATGGATTGCATCTCCGCATTCATAGCTTCGATCCATTTATCGTGTTCAAGACTCGATAATGCATCTCGATAGTTAGCGGGTTCACCATGATCCCCTAACTCATGTTCCTCAGCATCGACATAGAAACCATATCGCTCAGGTACTTGAGGTATCCTTGCGGATCTTCGAATGGGAGCAGCATCTTGATGAGGTTCAACATTTTCATGTTCAATCTCATTTTGATGCTCACTAGTGTTACCAGAAGGTTGTGCATCTTCCTCTTGAATTTCATCAAGGTCTACATTGCTCCCACTTGCTTCTTGTGAAATGAGACGGTTCTCAAGAAACTCAGCATTCCGGGCAACAAATATTTTGTTCTCGGGTGGGTAGTAGAAATAGTAACCCATCGTTTCCTTTGGGTATCCTACAAAGATACACTTGATAGCTCTGGGCTCAAGTTTGTTAGGTGTGTCTAGTTTCACGAGAGCCTCACAACCCCAGACTCTCAAGTATGACAATTTAGGGACCTTCCCATGCCATATTTCATATGGTGTCTTGTCTACCTTCTTGGTTGGAACCATATTGAGAATGCGTGCAGCAGACTCTAGAGCATAACCCCAAAAGGACATTGGCAATGTTGTTAGACTGATCATGGATCGAACCATGTCTAGCAAGGTTCGATTTCTCCTTTCAGATACACCATTATGTTGTGGTGTATATGGAGGAGTGAATTGTGAGACAATCCCACACCTTTTTAGATGATCTAAAAACTCTAGACTCATATATTCACCTCCTCGATCTGATTGAAGAGCCTTTATGGTCTTGCCGAGTTGATTTTCTACTTCATTTTGAAAAACTTTGAACATTTCAAAAGCTTCATGTTTATGTTTAATCAAGTAAACATAACCATATCGACTGAAATCATCAGTAAAAGTAATGAAGTAGTTAGCTCCTTCCCTTGACGTTGTTCTAAATGGGCCACATACGTCAGTATGTATGAGTCCAAGTAGATCTTCAGCTCTTTCTCCAACATAGGAGAAGGGCTTTCGTGCCATTTTACCAGATATACAAGAAATGCATTTATCAAACGACTCAGGGTCGGTTGACTCTAAAAGCCCATCGTGTTGCAGCTTTGTAATGCGTTTCTTGTTTATGTGACAAAGACGACAATTCCATAGGTAAATGGAATCTAAGTTATGTTTAGATTTCTTATTGCTAACATTATATATAGAACTATCGTTTGAAATAGAATCACGCATATCAATTTCAAAAATACCATCACGAGGAATAGCATTAAAATAAAAAACATTATCCTTAGAAACTGAAATGCCAAAATCCGTAAATGTATGAATGAAACCATCATCCTTCAAACGAGAAAGTGAAACAACACCTCTAGTAATAGTAGGTGCAAAATGGCAATTATTTAAAACAATAACTAAACCATTAGGGAGGATGAGATCAAAGCTCCCTATTGCTTCAATAGCTGCACGGTTGCCATTACCAACGTACAGGTTCAAAGCTTCATGCTTCAAATTTCTGCTTCCCCTAAGCCCCTGCACATTATTACAAATGTGAGTGCCACAACCAGTATCATATACCCATGATTTGTTAGGAAAAGTATAGAGTTCTATAGTGAAGATACCTGATGTGCTAGCTGCGCTAGCTTTGTTCTTCTTCAACTCTTCAAGGTAGGTCGGACAGTTCCGCCTCCAGTGCCCCTTCTTTCCACAATGGTGACAAAGGGTGTCCTTAGCCAGGTGCTCCTTCTTAGCAGGTGGGGGGATCTTTGGTTGGGGGGCATAAGCAAGCTTATACTTGCCCTTCACTTGTCCCTTGCCTTTTGCCTTCGGCTTCTTCTTTTGGATTCGTCCTTCCTTTATAGCTAGGACCATAGGAGCCTTCTTGGGCATTCCTTTCTCTGCAAGTTTCAGCATGTTATGCAGCTCAGGAATGGTCTTGCCCATGCTGTGCATGTTGTAGTTCTGCACAAACTGATCATAATCCTTTGACAGTGAGGTAAGTATCAAGCTCACTCCAAGGATCTGAGGCATGGGGTATCCAAGACGCTCCATTTGGTCAAGGTAGCCCTTCATTTTCATGACGTAGCTACTGACCGATTGGCCCTCCTCTTGCTTGCACGCATGAAAAGCTTTGACAGTGTCAAACAATTCTTGCTCAGCTTGCTGCTCGAACATGGTTTTTAGTTCGGTCAGCATGTCAAATGCTGCAAGGTTCTCTAAGTTCTTTTGGAGCTCAGGGATCATGCTTGCAAGCATAAGACAAGCAACCTCTTGCTGCTCATTAACCCTACGAGTGTAGGCGGTACGAACAGCAGCGGAGGCATTAGCAGGGGGTGCTTCAGGTAAAGGTTCTTCCAGATGGTAAAACTTTTGTTCAGCCCTGAGGACAATCCTCAGGTTGCGATACCAGTCCAAAAAGTTATTACCATTCAATTTTTCTTTTTCAAGAATTGATCTGATGTACGAGTTGTTTATGGTTTGATTAGGAGTTGTCATCTACAAAACAAACAAATTTCAAATTTTAGTAAGTTTCAATAATTAATCCTTTTTAAAATTAACTGCCCTAGTTTAAGCATATTAAAACAATTAATTTTACAAAAAGGCTTAGATCCTCATGAGGTTCGACCATTAATGCAGTTGATCTACTAGAAATGGTGGATTCAATAGGTAGGTAACGTCGACCAATTGCATTACATGTGCAACTCTTAGATCTTTATGGGACTCATGGCACTAGTGAACAAGCAACTAGTGTCAAGCTGGCATGTTTAGTCCCATCTTTGCCTCGGCCAAGGGTCTGACCACAATACTCGATTAAGTCATCCAATTTGAAAACTGTGGGAATAATCCTAGGTCTGACCATGGAGAATAGTCACCTTGGGTTACAATTTGACCTAGGTCTGACCATAGCCAAAAGGTAATTGCAAGTGTTCTCATAATTGGACGGCAATGACTTAAATTTTGACGGGTAAAGTGTTTTGATGTGAATCAAAAACCTGTACGAAAGAAGCATGCATTCATTCTTCGTAGCACAAGTTAAAAACTTTTCTTAACTTAAGTCTAATCATTGTTTTAATTTATGTGTGTCAAGTTATCCATTTTCAAGACTAATATATATCCTAAGTGGATTATTAAGTTTGGACAATACAATAAATCAATAAATAAACCATCTTAACTAGTTTAAGTGTTATTTAGAAAACAATGAATTTTAAGTTTCAAATCATATTTAAACTTAGTTAAACTAAATCATAAGACTTAGTTCAAAATGTTTTATGTTTAGTTTCAAGTTTTGAGAAAACATTTTTCGTTTTACATGTAGTCACAACATACATAAAAACTACCAACCAAACACACAACCACAATATGCAAAGCCTCAACCGATGAAAATCCTATGCTTGGCCTCGTGAGCCATCACGAGAACCAAGGGTCAACTAGGGACACATAGCACAACCACACGGAGGGCTCCCACTTGCCCCAAGATAATCATGGGCAAGTAAAGGCCCATAATGCACATGAAAACTTGATTCTGTCAGCCCAGTTTTTCTGTTTTGCGAGGCCCAAATGCCCAGGAAGATCACCTCCTCATGATTCGGCCCAGTTGACAAAGTTGTAGCCCTATGTCTTGTGGACCTGCACCAAAAATACTATACCAATCAATAGGAAATCGCATTTTCCCAACAGGTGTCCAGCAGCTACTTTCGGTCTACAACTCTTCATTCTTTCGCCATTTGCTTCCAAGCTCTTGTTTACAATACATATAAAGTAAAATACAACTAATCTACTTTGTATCTACAGTAAAATGCCCAAACAATGGCTACACCAAAAATGAATTACATTACATAAGTGCCGAAACAATGGCAAAATCCCAAAACAAGAAAAAAATGCAACCAACAATCACAATCACAACGCACAAGTGGTCAAGGTTTTCATCGGCTTTGCATATACACATAATAATACATACAATTATGATCATTACAAGGTGTTGGCTAACTCCATGGACAAACATGCATGTATTTGCCATGGATAACAAAATAAATAACAAGAAATAAATTGTTAGCCAACGAATCGAAGAAATAATTAACAAGAATTAAAACCCCGAATGGTACGCGTGACAAATGGCCATAGACTCATAACCCACTGATATTAAGACCTTCTTAACACCATTTTACCACAGAAAAATAAGCCTCATGGGCTGATTTGAAATCGGGTTAAAAATCTCTTAAAAAACACGTTTTTAGGCCATTTTACGGGTACCGATCAAGTAAACAAACAACGTATGCATAACAAATGGCCATAGGATCAAAAAGTCCAGATCTTAAGACCATCTTAAGGTCGACATAATCATGATATATAAGCCCTAGGGGCTGTTTTAAAATGACACCTATAAATCCATTAAAAAAAAACATGTTTTTAGCCATTTTTACGCATACATGATGATCATATGACAACATATGATGGCTCGTGATACCACTATAGGTGATGTATAAAATATATAAACATATTAAACATATAAATGCAGCGGATAAACATCACCATAACAAGATCCATAGTGCCATATGATCAATCAAATAAAATAAACACATAAGTTATACCTTTGTAGCGTGATCCGGGAGTCACCAACAAAACCAATGTGTCGACTACTATATGAAACCCAAGTGATCAATGGAGATCACCTCTATGTGTATCCACACTACACGTCCTTGATCACCACCCGATGCTAGTCTATCAACCCGTAACCAATCAATCACCCTTGAATAAACAAGATACAAGAGTGAAGAAGATCAAAAAGAAAAACCCTTGTTTTCTTTTTTTTTTATTCTTGTGCCGTACAAAAATAATGGAGAAGGGAGCATTATATTTTTGTTAATTGGTTAATGATAATTAGGAGAAATCACTCTAATATCTCTGACCAATATTTAAAACAAAACTTCCCATTCAAGCTCCTTAGAGGCCGGTCATATGTAGGGCCCACAATGGGCTTGCCCGTTGTTGGCCCAGTCCAAAAACACTAAGTCTAACTTAGTATTTAATGGCCCGTTATTGATCTCGAGTTACGTAGTCGTTTATATATTGTAAATACGATAAATACAATCTATAAAATGGTGTCTCTGTGTATAAGTGTGTGACCCCATAGGCTCACATATGTCTAGCCATATAATTAGTGATTATGACACGAGCATTCTCCAACATCATCTTCAGAGTCAAGAAGAGCCCTAATATCCACCATAGACTCAATCTCCAAAAAGGTACTCGGCTCCTCTTCATAAGAAGACTTGCCTTGGTTTTGGCCAGGTCCTGACCCCGCCATAAAAATTGAGTGGGTTTGCTCAGCCTGGCTAACCATAATAACTGATTTCTCAGCCTGGTGTTTGGGGTCAGTTCCCAAGAGAATGGATCCGCCTGAGGGGTTTATGGGTTCTGTATCAGTGGGTGGTTTATATCCCTCTAAGTCTTTGTCCCCCTTAGCGCCTTCAAGTCCTGATGGACGTTTTTCAGAACTATCATGAGTCACTATTTGTGATGATTGATGGACCCCCTTCCCATCGGGGTTGTTCTGCCCTTTTGGGGATTCAGGGTCCTTGACACCCTGAGACCCTGAGTGTGATTTCTCAAGGACGTTAGCGGGATGTGATTGGGTGTGGGTCCCCTTCCCAGTTGAGTAGTGCTGCTCAACCGAGGATTCAGGACCCTGTTCTCCCTTAGGCCCTGAGTGTGATTTGTCAATGCCTTCATCGGGATGTGAATGGGTGGAGGTTCCTGACTCCAACGACTTGTTTTTGTCAGTGGAATCATGAGGAAAGGGTTTGCCCGAGGATACTGAGGATGATTTATCAGTTTCCTCCGGTTGCGTTTGTTTTTGGGTCAAGAGGGTCTCAGTGACGGGTGTCTCAGAGGTCTCAGCCAAATTTAACCCTTGTTTAGGGTTGTTTGAGGCATCAGTCTCAGTGGCAAGTAGTTTGGGTTTAACCACCTTACTGGACTGACCCTTCTTTGTCTTCTTCACCTTCTTTGTAGGTGAAGGTACTGGAGAAACAGCGTTCTCCCCCTGATTAACAACCAGCATGTAGTTGGTCAGGGCAATGGGTTGTACCTCAGTAATGCCACTCGTATAATTGGTCTTATGTAGGACGTCAGCTTTTGTACCTTCAACGTCAGACCTAACATAGTCAGGGCCTAATATGTCCTGAAGCACGCAGAAAATAAACCTAGGATAAGACATAAGTCTTTGCCTAGATTTCCCTGAGAGCTTGGCAACAAGGTCACAGAAGATTATTCCTCCGATATCTATTTTTCTACCCTTCAGGAGACTGAACAACATCAATTGTTGTGATGAGTTCAACTGCTCCGTGGAGGATTTATTCCCTCCAAGGACCTGATTGATGAAGGTCATCAGGATCCTCCAGATAGGGTGGAACCAGGTTTTAACTATTGGAGCCTTCTCAAATAAGGCTCCGACGGCCAGTTTAGGATGCTTAGGGTCATGAGGTCCTAGATAAAGCAATTCTGCTTTAACCTCTTGGTCAGTAAGGTTGGGCTCAAAGGCCTCAGCGAAATCAAGACCAGTGGCCTTGATAAAGGTTTTGTAATCCAGGGAGAGGGTCCTTCTCCCATTCATCTCTGTGAATGTGATGATGGATTCTTTGGTGTCCTCAGGGTTGGTTGCCACTGAAGTACACCAGAATTCCCTCAAATAGTCATGGTAGATGTCTGAGGGGGTCTTGGTGAATGCCGTAGCAAGAAAGCAGTTTTGAATATACTTCACTATATTCTTGTACGCATAGAACTTTTATGGATAGGCAAAGTTTCCTACCACATTGTTCTTGGTGAGGTCTACACCCTCCAATGTGAATTCCACATTAGGGGCGCATATGATAGCTTTAGAAGAAACCATTTGTATTGGTAGGTCTGGGTTAACAAATGATTCTGGGTTTCTAAAGGCTAAGAACACACACACAAGATTTAGTTTTTTTTTAAGAAAAGGGCAAAATTTTACTTAAAATTTCTAAAAACATGTGTGTGTTTTATTTGTATGGGGTTATTTATAGGGAAGTGAAGTGGAGGGTAATTTAGATATCAAGCGGATTTTATTTATTCAAAAAGAATTTTTGGAAACTGTTTTGAATAAAATGTTTTGGGATCCGCATTTTATGCCACCACTCCACTTTCCCTGGTTTGGCGCAACAGTCAAGGTGAACAGTTGAGCAGTTCTGCAAAAGTGTAATTTGCAGAGATGAGTCATCACATATCTGTAATGTGATTGGAGAGGCATTTAATGTCAAGTGGGAATGTGGGGGCCCAGAGGTGGAAGCCAGAAAGGCAAAAGAACAAATATTCTTATATTAAATAAGAATTCAGTTACCAACCTCGGACATTTACTAACTAGATACTTAGAGCATTTAAGTTAGTATTTAATGTCTCTTGAGGGCCCTGAATGACTTTTCATTCAGTGAACCTGATTGTCAGGACTTGAGTTTAGTCACTGATGGTTCTAGTGTTTAGGAATTTGGGTTTAATTCCTGAGGTTCAAGGGTTCAGGAACTTGGGTTTAGTTCCTGAAGTCTAATATTTCAGGAACTTGGGTTTAGTTCCTGAGGTTTCAGTGATTCTTTTCACTGAAGTACACATTGAGTCAGCGACCTGGGTTTTCAGAATTTACACTTATTTGGATGGAATCAATCAGTGGACTGATTCTCAATGTCCAACATTCCAAGTTCAGCTTTCAGTCTAGTGAAAGTTGGTTCATCCAATGGCTTGGTGAATATATCAGCTAGCTGATATTCAGTGGGAATGAAGTGTAATTCTATGTCACCATTCATGACAAGGTCCCTGATGAAATGATATCTAATATCAATGTGTTTTGTTCTCTGATGAAGAACAGGGTTGTTTGAGATGGCAATTGCACTTGTGTTATCACAAAAGATGGGAACCATCTTGTACTGAATTCCATAGTCACTGAGTTGACTTTTCATCCAGAGTACATTTGCACAACAACTTGTTGCTGCAACATATTCAGCTTCAGCTGAGGACATGGCAACTGACTGTTGCTTCTTAGCACTCCAACAGACTAGTTTTCCACCAAGAATTTGGCAGGAGCCTGAGGTGCTTTTTCTGTCCATGTTGCATCCAGCATAGTCAGAGTCTGAGTATCCTTTAAGATCGAGGCCTGAGCATTTTGGATAGTATAATCCAAGGCTTGGAGTACCTTTCAGGTACCTGAATATCCTTTTCACAACAGTGATATGAGATTCTCTAGGGTCAGATTGATATCTGGCACACAAACAGACTGAGAATTGGATATCAGGCCTTGATGCAAGTAGATACATCAGTGATCCTATCATTCCTCTAAAAAGAGTTTGATTTACTGGTTTTCCAGTGAGATCAGGACCAAGGTTGTTTGGGGGTACCATGGGAGTTTTGACTGAGGCACAGTCACTGAGCTCATACTTCTTCAGTAGGCTTTTACATACTTCTCTTGACTGATAGAGGTTCCTTTATCAGTCTGCTTGATTTGAAGACCAAGGAAGTAAGTCAGTTCTCCCATCATACTCATTTCAAATTTCTTTGCCATTAGTTTTTCAAATTGTTTGCAAAGTTTGAAACTTGTTGAGCCAAAGATGATGTCATCAACATACACTTGTACTAGTATGACATCATTATTTGTCTTGTAGATAAACAATGTGTTGTCTATCTTGCCTCTGACAAATTTGTTTTGGATCAGGAAGGCTGAAAGAGTTTCATACCATGCCCTGGGAGCTTGTTTCAGTCCATAAAGGGATTTGTTAAGCTTGCAAACATAGTCAGGAAACTCATGGCTTTCAAATCCAGGAGGTTGCTGAACATAAACTTCTTCTTTCAGTGAACCATTTAAGAATGCACTTTTAACATCCATTTGGTACACCTTGAAGTTCATGTATGTAGCAAAAGCAAGGAAGATCCTGATGGCTTCCATCCTTGCTACTGGTGCAAATGTTTCTTCATAGTCAATGCCTTCTTGTTGATTATAGCCTTTAGCTACCAGTCTGGCTTTGTTCTTAATGACTATGCCATTTTCATCAGATTTGTTTTTGAATACCCATTTCATGCCAATGACTGAAACATCTTCAGGGCACTTGACCAAGGTCATTACCTTGTTTCTGTCAAATTTTTCCAGTTCATCATGCATGGCCTGAACCCAACTTGGGTGGTTAAGTGCTTCCTTGACACTTTTGGGTTCTATTATGGAAATAAAGTCCACAAATAGGCATTCATTGGCTGAGGCTGCTATCAGTTCAACAGCCATGCTTCTTGTGAGCATGCCTTCAGTAGGCTCACCAATTATATTGACAAGTTCAATATCCTGAGACCTAGTCCAACTGTCTTGAGGTCTTGAAAACTGATTAGAGCTTGTTGAGGCCTGATGGGTAGGATCAGGATCAGACACATGATTATCTTCAGTATCTTGAGTGTCTGAGTGGGTTGACTCATCACTGTTATTGTTTGTTTCCTGAGTATTTTGTACTGAATGAATGATTTCATCAGTACTTTGTGCTTCAACAAACTCAGTGATGGTTGGGTAAGGAAGGTTATGGGGAATGATGTAATAGGAGATGTCAGCATTTGCTTGGTACTGAGTGGAAGGACCATTTTCAGGATGATGTTCATCAGGAGGATATCTTGATGATTCATCAATACCTATCTCTTCCACTGAGTTGTTAGAGACACTGATAGCATCAGTGCTCTCATCATAGGTAACATGAAATGTTTCCTCAGTATGTTGTCTCCTAGTGTTGAACACCCTGAAGGCCATTGCGACAAAGGAGTATCCAAGGAAGTATCCATCATCAACTTTGGCATCAAATTTTTCTAAGTGATCCTTGTGATTATGAATAAACACAGGACACCCAAAGACATGAAAGTAGCTGATGTCAGGGATCCTTCCCTTGAATAACTCATAAGGAGTCTTGCCATGTCTTTTGACAATGATGGATCTGTTTTGTGTGTAACAGGCAGTCTTTACTGCTTCAGTCCAAAAGTGTTTGGAAAGGACTGATCCATTTAGCATTGTCCTGGCTGCTTCAATGAGTGTTCTATTTTTCCTTTCAGCCACACCATTTTGTTCAGGTGTGTATGGTGAGGAAAAATTTTGGGAAATTCCTTTCTCATCACAGAAACATTCAAGTTCATAATTTTTAAACTCTGTTCCATTGTCAGTCCTAATCTGTTTGACCTTGATGTCATTTTGATTTTCAATGTTCCTGATAAAGGACATTATTGTTTTAGCTGCCTGACTCTTTTTGATCAGGAAGTATACCTAAGTGTATCTTGAGTATTCATCTACAATGACCAGAGTATATTTCTCATGGTTAATGGATCTAGGACTTATTGGTCCAAATAGATCCATATGGAGAAGATGTAGGCAGTTCCTGATGGAAAAGTAGGTTTTGGTTTTAAAGGATGCTCTGTGATGTTTACCTTTTTCACAAGCTGAGCATGGTTTATCCTTTGAAAACACAAGAGATGGTAAGCCAAGGACCTTGTTTTGTTTAACAAGGTTGTTTATGTTTTTGAAGTTCAGGTGGGAGAGTCTCTTATGCCAAAGCCAGTTGAGAGTATCAGTGGCCTTGGTAAAGAGACAAGTTCCATTCTGAGTCAGACTGGACATGTCCAACACATAAACATCATGTCTTCTTGGTGCAATAAGGACAACTTCCTTATTAGCATTGAAGATGATTCCTTGTTTATCATCAAACTGAACTATGTATTTAGCATCACATAGTAAAGACTATACCATTGCAGTTTACTGAACCATAACCTTCAGTGAGACATGATGAGTTATCAGCAAATATCACTTTGGGTCCTGATTCATCAACATACTTGTGCAGATACTCCTTCACACCAGTCATGCTCCTTGAACATCCACTATCTAGATGCCAAACAGGATCCCTGGCATGTTTCTGCACAAATAGTAAACTGGATTAGTTCTTTCTAGGACTCCACTTCTTGGAGGGCTTAGCTTTGGGGGTCTTTTTAATATTTACAATTGATTTATGGTCAGTGGTGGAGTGGACTGAGCTACCACAAATTATGCATTTGATTGCAGATGTAGACTCAGTAGACTGAGAGGCTGACTTTGTCATACCTTTTCTGGCCTGAATGGCCTTATCACCTCCTGAGGTGTCATGAGTGGAACTTCCACTATTTTCACAATAATTGTCAATTTGACAATCCTTAGGATGGTGATCATTGAACCCACAGTAAGGGCAAGGTGCAAAAGGTTTTGCCTTTTGTTTCTGTTTCTGTTTAGAATCAGAAGGGTAGTTTAAAGACTGAGCTTTAAGGCTTGCCATCTTTGATGTGACTGAGTATGTTTTATGATCAGAGGTCCTGTGATCATCTTTTTTGCAAATCATGAAATAAAGAATTCTATAGCAATCATCAGTGATATGATTGGTATAGTTACACAGTTCACATCTTTTCAGAGGTTTTGAGGGTTTGGGTTTGGTCTTTGAGGAAGCTGGTTTTTGTTCCTTCTCGGATTGAGAAGGTTTCTCAGAAGATGCAATCTTCTCACCCAGCTTCCTGACCATTTCAGCCAACTGATCAAATTTTGAGTCAGGGCTTTGCGTTATTACTTCAGAAGGGACTAAAGAAGATGAGTCATCAGTATTTACTGAGACTTCAAACGTTGGTCTTTTCAAGATTGTTTTTCCCATTCCTGACCTCTCCTTTGGAGAGTGTTGGGAGTAGACCATTGGTGGGAGGCCTAAGTTGGGTGCAGCACCCTGAAGGGTATTCAGTGGTGGGAGTGGTGGATATGATTCTGATTCAAACTCATTCACTGACTCAGTATTACTGAGTTGTTCAGTGAGTTCAAGCTTACTGAGTTGTTCAGTAAGTCCAAGCATATTTTTCAAAGCCTGACTTTCAGGAAGCAAGATCTTTTCAGTCTCAAAGTTTGGTAACTTACTGACTGGGTTGTCCCTGACAATCCAGTCATTTGACTTGGGAAGCATTTCTTGCTCAAATGATATGCCAGCTGGAACAAAGGTCAATTCACTGGGACTTACATAGGGGTTAACCATGTGATGGTCAATTCCTATTGTTTTCCTAGGGATTAAACCCACAGTATCAAAGACCTTGGGGTTCTTTTTGGTCCAGCCTTGGATGATAGCCTTTTCTTTGTTAAGTTCAGTTTTTAGGGCTTGGTTTTGTTTCAAAATTTCAGTGTTCTGAATTTGTAGAGTAATTGTTTCTAATTTGGCTTGCTTCAGTACAAGCAATTCATCTCTACATTTATTCAATTCTGACACTATGTTGTTATATTTTGAAAACATGTTAAGCCTTTGTTCCTCAACAAATTTAAGATCTACAAAAATATAATTCATGTAAGACTGCCAATCAGAATCATCATCCATAGAAAGTAAAGTGTTTACCTTCTTTATGGTGATGTTTACCCACTCTCTATTCCTTGTATGGCTTTTCCCAACATCCACTTGATCACCTTCAGAGAGTGCCATCAGTGCACTCACTCTAATTTCCTCATCTGAGGATACCTCTTCTTCATCCCAATCATAAGCTTCAGCTACTAAAACCTTGTTCTTTGCCTGAACAGGTTTGGATGTTTGAGCAGCCTGAGACATAGAGGGATTAGTTTCAAAAATTGCAAGTTTAGCCTTGGCTTTCCTATATTTTGTTTCAAAGTCTTTTTGACCCTTGTTTTGAAATTGTTGGGTCGACTGAAACATTCTAGGTTGAAACTTGCTAGTTCCTGAGGAACTATTTCTTGAAAATTTGTAAGAGGGTTCTGAGGTGGTTTTAGAATAACAGTCCCTAGCAAAATGACCCTTTTTACCACAATTAAAGCATTCAATGGTTTCATTTGCTTTTCCTTTTGAAAAGTTGGACTGGTTTCTTTTGATGAAACGTTTTGAACTAGCTAGGAGTGCCCTCTCTTGGAATTCCAAGTTTAAATCTTTTAGGTACTCATCACTAGTCCTTTCATCAATTTCACCCTTAGAATCCTCTTGAAAGTCCTGCACAACACCATTAGTATAAAAAGAAGTTGATATGGGTGTGGAGGTCAAGGCCTTTTTGGACTCAAGAGCTTTTGAGTCAGGGTATCTCCTTGAGATTAAGTTGTCTTCATAGACAAACTTCCCATAGATCTCAGGGAGCTCAAGGGTCTGAATGTGATTAGCATTCCTCTGACCTTGTGATAAGTTTAGCCACTTCTCAGGGAGACTGTTGACAAAGCCAATATTTGTCTCATACTTAGACAAAACTACACCATCATTTGATAGTTCGTTTATCAAGGTCTTGTATCTGGTATAAGTCTGAGAGAGACTTTCAGAGTCTTTTGCCCTGAAAGTATTATACTCAAGTTTCAGGTCCATGACCCTATTTTCCTTGGTATCTGAGGGACCCACAAAGATTGACCAAGTCATCCCAAGTTTGCTTGGCTGTTGAACAGTTGATGACTGATTCCATTATATCGTCAGGAAGACATGATATAATGATGCTTTTCAGGCGTTGGTCTTGATTGACCACCCTCCTCTCATAAATGGTCCATTGAGCCTCAGGCTTGTTTAGCCCTTCAGCAGTCTTTGGAACATAAGGACCATCTTTGACACAAGTGATGTAGTATGGTTCCATACCAGTCAAGTAGCAAAGCATTCAATTTTTCCACTTGCTAAATTTACCAGCTTCAATTCGTGGGGCAACAGCTGAAAAGCTTTCACCCTTTTTGTCGACTAGCTGGGGCACATTTGCATCAGTCATAGTAGGATCTTGGTTTTAAAAACCTTGAGCACTCTTGGTTAATTTTGAAAGATTTTAAAAACCAGATACTCTGATACCACTTGTTGTTCCCTTAACACACTTAGAGTTAACTAGGAAGTTAATCTATTTGTGTTTACGACTAATACAACGTAATGATTACTTCTAACAGTTAATGAAACGTTAATATAAAAACACACAGTATTTTCAACGTTTAAATTCTTATTAGAAATGAATCAAAGAATCTATTACCCAAGTGTTTTGCGGAACAAACACTTGGGATTGAATAGACAAGGTACAGTGTCTCCTATCTAAACTCAAGCTATGCTTAAGTGGTTACAATTCGACCCACTGATCTATCTCAGGGATACGTTACTCTTTGTAGAAGAAAAGGGGTATTTGTGAAAGTCTAAGCTTTAATTGTACAAGAATACCTTACCTTCTTTTCTCTATCTATTTGCTAATTATAGACAAACAGATCAAGAGTACTGAAGATTAAAACTAGATAAACAAATAGGAAGCGTGTCTGACAACTACAACAGTAGTTTTCATTTCCAAGAACCAATAGGATTGCGCCAATAAGTCTTCGAGTGTCTGACCTTATACTCTTCAGACTTTTGGCCACTTGAGGGATGGTTTGTCTGACCCCGATAAGACTTTTTCTTATCTTCCTAAAACCTTCCCTTTTTTCCCGCCTTTTATTCAGGCATTAGGTTCTTCAGGCATTTGTCTTCAATCTTCAGTTGTTGTTGTTGATGAGACTGGGTTCAGTGAGCTCTTGTCTAAAGCTCAATGATCCATTACCTTCTTCTTCGTCTCAAGTAACACTTCAGTGAGTACCGCCTCACTATATGGTGAATCTTTCTTCTTAGACTCGTCCTGAGCATCTTGAAGGTAACTCACTGAGTGACTGTTCACTCAGTGACTTAGAATGTTTTCGATTTCATTTACACTTAGCTTAATTTGTATTCAAATCTTATTTTAACGACTCTTGGGTACTGAAGGACCCAACAGTTATTATGATGATTAAATCAGGTCTTGTGAAAAATATAGGTCTCGTGTGCGTTGTATAAGTAGAACATGTTTAATGATGGCCTAAAACGGATTTCTGGATGTAACAGTTTTGAAAGTTGTATATGTGTGCATTATAGCTCGAGTTCCATAAGTGTATAATACTGGCTCTCTACGTGTAAACCTATTTTAATGTCCTAATTAAGTTTCCCAATTTGTTTGGAGTGAATTGGAGTCGTATTGGTCATGTTTATGAATTTACGGGATCATGTGTCAAACCTTAGTTTTGGGAACTTAAAAATCAGTCGGTGTTTATGAATTTATTTTTCAAATCACAAGGAACTGAGAGCTCTTCTTTTACAGGAGTGATATTTAGGATGTATGCGACTTTCTGGAATTTTTTTAAAGTTTTCTGAATGGTTCTCATGGGGTAACCAAATGCAAACTTTCTGGATATCTGTGCAGTCATCTTTCTGGGCAGGTCTGGGAAAACGATTTTTGAAAGGGTACTATCACTTGGAAATAAAATCTAATAAAATTATAGTAGGTGCTCAACATGTATAGGTATCTGTGATAAAGATATTAGCTTCCCAGTAGACACTTAAGTATGGTTTAAAATCCATAAAATTTAGGACCAGAATGGGATAAAAACCTGAACCATCCTTTGACTTCTTTTATTTCTCATAACTTACGATATATTGTTCAGCAGATTCCATTGACTTCATTTTGTATACCTATTCATATTCAGTTATTTCTTTATTCATTCGTTTGCTTATTACCTTTCATTATTCATATCTGTTCACTGAGCGTTAGCTCAGCCGCATTTTCTTTTCCCTGCGGCAGGTAATAAGCAGGATGCTGGGCATGAGTGATGAGAGTAGGATCATTAAAAGACCTACCTTGCTTAGTTTCCCTTTTGATGAACTTATGAATTATTAGACATTTGTTTGGATATTTTCTTTTGGTTTAGTCATCATCTGGATTTAGTACTTTGGAAGTCTTGGTTTTCATGACTTTGGTGTTTATTTAATAAATCTTCCGCTTGCGTTATTTATTATGTTCTGATGTGACACCATAACGTGACATTTCTACCCTTTTCAGGTTGGGGTGTTACAATTATGGTACCAGAGCGCTAGGTTTCGCCCTGTAGAACTTAGGATATGACCTGTGAGGATTTGGGTAGACATTGGGCTTCCTTTGCTATGCTTTTTCCTTTGATATTTTCCTTCCATACCTTGATATTATGCTCTTTTTATCTTACTAATCCATTTGTGAACCGTTCAGATGGTGAACACCCGTAATAACGAAGACTTTAGCTCAAACCCTGCATTTTCTACAGCAGTTCCGAATGTTGTGAACCTCTTGTTACCGAATCTTACCGCCCAAATTGTTGAGGAGGTCCGTCAGGGACAGGCATCTGGTAGTGGAAGTTCTGGTGGGGGTCAGCCAACCAACATCCACACTTGGTTAGAAAAATTTATGAAACAGAAGCCACGATCCTTTAGCTCGGCTGTTACTCCTGTGGATGCCGAGAATTGGATTGCCCATATAGAGAAGATTGGCTAGCTATAAGCTGGAAGGCGATGCTCTGAGTTGGTGGAAGGCTCATAAGCAGGCGAAGGGTGGTGAGTCGTATGTGGCTGCTTTGTCATGGACTGATTTCCGTGACCTTTTCTTTCTACAGTTTTTCCCGCTGTCCGAATAGCAGAAGTATGAGCGTGAGTATCATACTATTCGTCAGGGTGAGAATGAGCCGAGTACTGAATTCATGAAGCGTTTCCTTAGGTTGGCTAGTTTTCTGGGGTCTAAGGCAGGTACACAGGCTGAGCAGGCTAAACATTTTAAGTGGGCTCTTAATGATGGGATTTTGGATGGGGTGGTTAATATGGATTTCACAGATGTGGCCCAGGTGGGCAATGCTGCTCGAAATATTGAGATACTATGAGAGAGAGCTAGGCAGAACAACAAGAGAGATCATAATGGGGACCGAATTAGGCCAGCAGTTCAGAACAACAATCAGAGGGGTTATAAGCAGTGGACCTATGATCAGAAGGGGTTTGATAGACGAGATCTTGCCAGGCAGGGTTACAACAGTGGTCAGAGGTATGGACGTGATCGTGATCATAGTGAGCACTCTAACTATGCTTCGGGTTCCTCTAACCATAAGAGATTTCCCGATCAGGCTTCATCTCCACCTTGTGAGATGTGTGGAAAGTTGCATCCGGGGAAACCTTGTCATCGTGTTACTGGAGCGTGCTTTACTGGTGGGTCGACAGGGCATTTGGCTAGGGATTGCCATAAGAACGGTGGAAACGGTGGTAGGGGTAATAGGAATGATAAACCACCTGCTACAAAGGGTCGAGTGATCTACTTGACCAGAAATCAGGCAGCAAACTCTTCAGGTACCGTTTCGGGAATTCATTTTATGTATGATCGTGCTGTATTTGTCTTGTTTGATACTGGTGCAACTCACTCTGTGGTTTCCGTTAAATTTTCTAAACACATAACTATTTCCCCCACACAACTTAATTATGCTTTATCGATCTCTACTCCTATGAAAGATCTTGTGATCATTCGTCATGAATATCTGAATTGTCCGCTTCGATTTGACGATAAAATTCGTTCTGCTAATCTGTATCCGTTAGACATGTGTGATTTTGATATCATTTTGGGCATGGATTAGTTGACTACACATCGAGCCACTATCGATTGTCATACCAAGCGTGTTATATTTGGTGATTTAAATAATCCGGAATTTGTCTATCATGGTTCCCCATCTGGTAAACCCATTAAGATCATCTCCGCTCCGAAGGCTCGTACCTTAATCTCCCATGGTTGTGAAGGTTTCTTGGCTTCCATCAAGGATACTTCATTGGATGGTCCTCACCTCGAGAGTCATCCAGTTGTTCGGGATTTTCCTGATGTATTTCCAGAAGAGCTTCCTGGAATACCACCAAAACGTGAAGTAGAATTCGGCATTGAACTTATTCCTAGGGCTGAACCTATTTCTAAAGCTCCATACCGTATGGCTCCGATTGAGTTGAAGGAATTGAAGGAGCAGTTGCAAGAACTTCTAGAACGTGGTTTCATTCGTTCGAGCATTTCTCCGTGGGGTGCTCCCATTTTGTTTGTGAAGAAGAAGGACGGTAGTATGAGGTTGTGCATTGACTACCGAGAGTTGAACCGTATTACTATTCGTAACCGTTATCCTTTACCTCGCATCAACGATTTGTTTGATCAACTCCAGGGTGCAAGGTTCTTTTCTAAGATTGATTTGAGGTCTGGCTACCATCAGTTACAGGTGAAAGAGCAAGATGTTCCTAAGACTGCCTTCCGTACACGTTATGGTCATTATGAATTCTTGTAATGCCGTTTGGTTTGACCAATGCTCTAGCTGTGTTCATGGACCTGATGAATCGTGTTTTCCATGAATTTCTGGAAAAATTCGTTATCGTGTTCATAGACGACATTCTTGTATATTCGAAGACGAAGAAGGAACATGAAGAGCATCTTCGTATTGTATTAGAGATTTTACGTCAGAAGAAGTTATATGCTAAGTTTTCGAAGCGTGAATATTGGTTGGAGCAGGTGGCTTTCTTAGGCCATATTATATATGCGGATGGTATTACCATGGATCCTGCGAAGGTGGAGGCTATCACTAAATGGCCAAGACCGACGACAGTAACTGAGGTTAGGAGTTTCTTGGGTCTTGCCGGTTATTACAGGAGGTTTGTGGAAGGCTTCTCTCGATTAGCTTTACCGTTGGTGAAGCTTATGCGAAAGGGTGAGAAGTTTGTTTGGGATGAAGAATGGGAAAAGAGTTTTGAAGAGTTGAAGAAAAGATTGGTGTCTGCTCCGATACTTACTCTTCCTTCAGGAACAGGTTGTTTTCAGATTTACAATGATGCTTCAAAGAAAGGTCTGGGATGTGTCCTTATGCAATACGGTAAAGTTATTGCTTATGCATTTAGGCAGCTGATACCGTATGAGGCAAACTATCCTACACACGACTTGGAGTTGGCGGCAGTCGTGTTTGCCCTTAAGATATGGTGACATTATTTGTATGGCGAAACTTGTGACATCCTTACCGATCATAAAAGTCTCAAGTATATCTTTACTCAGAAGAAGTTGAATATGAGACAGAGGCGTTGGTTGGAACTCCTTAAGGATTATGATGCCAACATTCAGTATCATCCAGGCAAGGCGAATGTGGTTGCTGATGCTCTTAGTAGGAAGTCTGGGATCTTGGCTACCCATTCGAAAAGACTTTTCAGTTAGTAGGTTGGCAGAAATATTTTGGCAGGAGATTGTTCGATTGCATGGTACTCCAGCAGCTTTCGTGTCTGATAGAGATCCACGTTTTACTTCTCGTTTCTGGAAGGGGTTACAGAAAGCTTGGGGTACTAGACTCAAGTTTAGTACAGCATTCCATCCTGAGACTGATGGACAGACGGAACGGACTATTCAGACCTTGGAGGATATGTTGAGGTCTTGTGCTCTTGAATGGACCGGTAATTGGGATGAGTATCTGTGTTTGGTGGAATTTGCTTACAACAACAGTTGGCATGCTAGCATCAAAGTGGCTCCCTTTGAACTGTTGTATGGACGGAAATGTAGAGCTCCTATCTGTTGGAATGAAGTCGGGGAACAAATTATTGAAGGACCGGAGTTGATTGAGGTAACAAATGAGAAGGTTGACATTGCTAAGGAGAAGCTCAAAGAAGCAAGGGCATGACAAAAGAGTTATGTTGATCATCATAGAAGGGATTTGGAATTCAATGTCGGTTATCGTGTATTTCTTAAGGTGTCTCCGTGCGGAGGTGTTAAATCGTTTGGTATTAAAGGGAAGCTGAGTCCGCGTTTCATTGGTCCATTTGAAATCTTAGATCGTGTTGGTGAAGTCTCTTATCGATTAGCGTTACCTCCGTAATTGTCTCATGTGCATAATGTGTTCCATGTGTCCCTATTGAGAGGATACAATTATCATCCGTTGCATGTGGTTTCGTATCCATTTGATCAGATTCGGGAGGATTTGTCTTTTGTTGAGGAGCCTAAGGCCATTTTGGACCGTCAGGAGCGAGTCATGAGAAATAAAACGATCCCGTTCGTTAAGATCCTTTGGAAGAATCCTCCCGAGCGTGAAGCTACTTGGGAGACTGAAGAATCTATGCGAGCTAGTTATCCGCATTTCTTTTTGTAATTGGTACATTTCCATTTAATATTTCATGTCAATTTCGCGGATGAAATTTTCTTTTAGAGGGGAAGAGTTGTAAAACCCAAAATATTTGAACCATTTATTTTGCTTCATTTTGAACCTTAACCTAAGTTTGAAATATTAATTATATGTCATAAGACTTTACCTTATAATTATTTACACATTACAAATAAATCCTAAAACTAAATGAATAATAAAAGTGAGTTACAAAAAAAATTAAAAAGAAAATATCAATCCTAATCCTAAGAAGATCGGCCCTCCCCTATTTTAGCCCAAATCAATCAACATTAAAGACGGTATTAAAACCTTCCAAAAGAAAACTACACGCTCCCCTTCCTTTTTTTTATATATGGTTTCTCTTCCTCTTTCTATTCATTCGACAATCAAAAAAACAAAAACACAACATACATCATTTGTTGCTGCCAAGAGAAGAAGAGAGGAAGCAATTCGTTGGTTTCATGAGGAAGTGCTAATCGTTGGAGTTTCTTGTGTACTATACGAGCCCTAAATCCTTGTCCATTTGGTTTGTTTTCCCTAGTCGACACAGGTTACTTTTCTCTTCTTTTGTTCCCTTTTATTCGACATATACAAGGTGTAAACAAGGCTAATCATCATGCTATACAACCATTGAAATCATATTGGTATATATATTGTTACCTCGTTAAACATCACATGGAATAATAAAGAGATACGCCCTTGTAAATTGTTTTGTGTCGCGTGTTATGGACTGTTTTGGAATCATATTACAACCCCTTGTGTCGACCCATGTTCCATCTAAATCGACCCATCTTTATTCAAACTAATCCGATCTCTAACATGCTTAAAAATCTGTTTTGAATAACATTAAAGAGGCGTATAAACATGGAACCCTATATTGTTTGGTTTAATGGTATCGAATTAGGGTTACGGTTGTTATGAGCTGTGTTAGAGGGTTGTTAAAATGATTATGAATATGTGTTATTATGATGATTAAATCAGGTCTTGTGAAAAATATAGGTCTCGTGTGCGTTGTATAAGTAGAACATGTTTAATGATGGCCTAAAACGGATTTCTGGATGTAACAGTTTTGAAAGCTGTATATGTGTGCGTTATAGATCAAGTTCCATAAGTGTATAATACTGGTTCTCTACATTTAAACCTATTTTAATGTCCTAATTAAGTTTCCCAATTGTTTGGAGTGAATTGGAGTCGTATTGGTCATGTTTATGAATTTACGGAATCGTGTGTCAAACCTGAGTTTTGGGAACTTAAAAATCAGTCGGTGTTTATGAATTTTACTTTTCAAATCACAAGGAACTGAGAGCTCTTCTTTTACAGGAGTGATATTTAGGATGTATGGGACTTACTGGAATTTTTTTAAATTTTTCTGAATGGTTCTCATGGGGTAGCCAAATGCAAACTTTCTGGGTGTCTGTGCAGTCATTTTTCTGGGCAGGTTTGGGAAAATGATTTTTGAAAGGATACTATCACTCGGAAATAAAATCTAAGAAAATTACAGTAGGTTATCAACATGTATAGGTATCTGTGATAAAAATCTTAGCTTCCCAGTAGACACTTAAGTATGGTTTAAAATTCATAAAAATCAGGACCAGAATGGGATAAAAACCTGAACCATCCTTCAACCTAAGAATTTAGTATAACCTCAACCCATTGAATGTGTTTTGACCTTAATAACATTGTAACATTAGTTCGGGTACTCTTAAACATGTGCTAACCTACTTTCGACCTAACCCTAATTCGTATTTATAAACCCTAAAACCTAAATAATGCGTTAGCAACCCTAAATTGGTCATTAATGGAATTAAATACGGTCTAAACCCTAATTTGACTAAGCTCGGAAAGTTACTAAGATCGAAAAATTACTAAAAATAGAAAGGAACCCTAAAATATGTAAGATGGTTAACTATAAACCCTAAACATGTAATAAATAGCTAATAAGTAATATGTGATCATTAAATTGTGTAGATACCATGAAGAAGGAGTGATTCATGTTCCTGTGTTCGTTTCATTTTGTAGGACCTATGATCAATCTTATCACACTCAATAATAATCACTAATGCAAACAAGGAAAGATATATGTAATAGATCTAGAGAGAGAGTAGAGAGATAAATATTTCATTCATTAAGCACACACTCTCTTCACACACTCATCCAATGGCTACCCTCCCAAATGAGGAGGTTGTGAGCTATTTATAGTTCTTTCACTTGGATGGGCTTGGGCTTGCTATGGACTAACATATAGCCTAATGGATTACATAAGAAAGCCCATTGACTATTTTACTAATATATACAACGACACATTACAAAATATAAAACATAAATGACCATCACTTTTATAAAAGCTAACACATTTCATTTCCATTCCATTTGCTTGCTAAGGTACAGATATTCCGCCCTTTTTCAGTAAGGGCTTTTTCTTTCATGACTTGTTTCCTGATTTCTGTTATTCTGTTTTGCTCCTTCTTCGTTTTGCCATGCTTATATGATTAAATTGATTTGATTTTCCATTCAGTTATATGATTAATGATTCCCTTTACATTCTGTTCATATTATTTGTTTATCTTTGTTGCCCGAGCTATTTGAACTAGTCATGGAGGTACCATGACCATGTCATAGAGGCACCTATGGCATGACATTATCTGTGGCGGTGTGATTAGTCCACAGTGTTCCCACTAATGCTATATAGCAACCATGGCCATATTTATTATTATTATACTAACATACGTATGCACAGTCTAGTACTTGTATATGTATATTTGTTTTGCAGGGAGCGTATGGATGCATCCTAGGTACTTTGTTCAGTTCAGGTATTTGGTGAATGGATGGTGTGTGCCATACACCCCATATCACATTTGGTACATCATGAGATGCATATCATGTGTACATTAGATTATGCTTTGCAATGATTATGATTATCTGTTTTGGGTCTATTCATGTATCATGTTTAGACATATTTGTTTAGGGCTCGTTGACATTCCTTTGTTATTTCTAAATTCCTATTCATTCATTTATTTCTCATAACTTACGATATATTGTTCAGCAGATTTCATTGACTTCGTTTTGTATACCTATTCATATTCAGTTATTTCTTTATTCATTCGTTTGCTTATTACCTTTCATTATTCATATCTGTTCACTGAGCATTAGCTCAGCCACATTTTCTTTTCCCTGCGGCAGGTAATAAGCGGGATGCTGGGCATAAGTGATGAGAGTAGGAGCATTAGAAGACCTACCTTGCTTAGTTTTCCTTTTGATGAACTTATGAATTATTAGACATTTGTTTGGATATTTTCTTTTGGTTTAGACGTCGTCTGGATTTAGTACTTTGGAAGTCTTGGTTTTCATGACTTTGGTATTTATTTAATAAATCTTTCGCTTGCGTTATTTATTATGTTCTGATGTGACACCATAACGTGACATTTCTACCCTTTTCGAGTTGGGGTGTTACAGAAATAATTATAATGATCCATTTGGTAATATATTGAGTATATTAATTTCGTCGTGGTCCGCGTGTGAGCTCATTCCAATATTTGGTGAATCACGTATCAACGTGTTTTGAGTTATTATAATGAAATAAACAGTTAAATAAAATAACTTCTCATTAATAGATGTCAGAAAATAAATAATGCGCATTTTCTGATAATTAATCATAGTTATACAAATACTGCTGGGCCCTCGTAGAGTTGAAAAGATGTTTACGTGGCCACGCTCAAGATATATCTAGAATACTTTCAGACGATTTGGCAATCTTACTCAATCATACACCATCTAAACATCAAATGAAATTTTTAGATGTATTTTGAAACACGAACAAGTCAACGTAGAGAAAGAAAAGAAAAAAAAACTCTATTCATGTCGAAATTTATTGCAAGCGTGTAAGTTGAAGTCATTTATTTCGAAACCCAGGATTGTTGGGCTTGAGATAATTGAATATTCAGTGTCCATTTTGCTATGATCATCACTTGACAACGAAGTTAAAATTTATTTTGGAGATGATCATATACGAGAACTAACTTTCACCCTTCTCGTGAGCAATGTTAACAACCAAAACCGAGAAAACCGACCGAAACCGACTCGTCCCGAACCGAACCGAGTAAAACAGAGTAATTTCGGTTCTGGAAGCGGTTTAGGTTTTCCAGGATTTCGGTTTCGGGATGGATCAGTTTCGGATCGGGACGGGTTGGTTTCGGCCCGATGCTCACCCCTACACCAGCTAGTAATCCATAGAAAATATATAATTTGCATATCCTCTATGAATTTCAGTGGATCAGCTTTAATTCGTCCAAAAATCACATCGTTTTTTAATTGCCAATTACCCTGAAGGCTTAGCAGCATCCAAAAAGTTTCAAGATATTATATGGATCAAGTTTGAGTAAGGCATGGTAATTGATCAACAGTTTTGTAACTTGCCTGGTCGAAAAAAGCTGTCAATTAATCAATCATTTCCATAATAACTAATGTCTCATGTGATTTCTTTATCTTCTAGACTAATCTCTCATCGGGTTGGATCTTGAGAGTTTCTCCTAAACGCACGTATCATCCTGTCTTCCTATGTTGTCTCGTATAATTACATTGTTGTAGCATTTTCAATTTCTAAAACTATAGTTATCTTGTGTTACGTCAATTTTTTTTTATATTAAATTAATGGATAGTAAATACTTAGCAAGGGACCCTGACAGTTTTTAACAAAGTCGTCCTGAGCAAGATGCCATAGTTCTTGTTAACTGATTCTAACAAAAAGTTAGCCAAGCATTAGCATGATGAAGCATATTTTAGCATTATAAGTTCCATGCATCTAGATCCATGAAAGTATATATGAAACCTACCAAAAACAAGTATTCCAAGATAATGACATAAAATTAGGCCCAAACTGCACTAGAATATCCAGGTAATCGAGAAAGTGACCTTTTAACATGTCATCATCTACATGATTCTATTTCTTACTATATAAACCTTATTCCAAACCTTAAGTATCAATCACTGGATCGAGTTTCTGCATATGTATGACGAAAAGAAAAACAGTTCCAGTGATGAAGGGTGGAAATACAGTTATAAGGTGCTATGTGTAGTTATTTTTGTAACCATGCCGAAGATGATCATGGGAAAGGGGAGCCATGGAGCTTATTTCCTTTTTGGAGATTCGTTACTGGACGTTGGAAGTTGGAACCAATAACCACTTCAAGGATAGTAGAGCGAGGGCTGATCACCCTTATTATGGCATTGATTATCCTGGTTCTATTGCCACAGGAAGGTTTAGTAATGGGCTCAACAGTGCCGATTTACTTGGTACGGTTTTTTTTTTTAAAGAACATCAACGAAGTATAGTATTGGGTCACAAGTCTTTCTCTTTAGGATCATGGGCATGGTAAGTCAAATGGTGGATTAACTGGTTTATATATGGATGTTTTCAGCTTGGTACATGACGTACTGATTCTACTTTTAGTCCGCTTCCATTTCTCACGCTCCTTGATCATCCGGGCACTTTCCTGAAAGATATATTCCATGGCGCAAACTTTGCTTCTGGAGGATCTGGTATTTTAAATGACACTGGGCATCATCAATACGTAACTTTCTCCAACTTTCTTCTAATGGGGTCATACCCTTTAGAAAATTGTTGATACAAAAGTTGGGCGTTCCTTGATAGGGCTTCTATTCTCGTATCAATTCAAATCTTAATGCTTGATGAGACCTGCGCACTAAGAAAAATAACAAACACCGTTAGGCTTATCGAGGGATTGTCTCCCCCGATTATCCTCCGGCGTGAGAGTAAGTAATCGAACGTAGGGTTTAGTTTATGGTTTAGGGTTTATTGAAGATCGTACCTTTTACCGAGGGCTGGAATGCCCCTTATATATGCACGAAACCCTAATAGGTTTCGTGTTCCCTACTCTTCGGCATGTCCGCCGACATCGGAGATTTGGTATATATCTTCTTTATTTAGAAGATATTCCATATATTCTCCGGAAATAGCTTTGGGGTTGGGCCTTGTCGACCCAAACCGCGCAACTGGTAGTCCAGTTGCGGCCCATACGTGGTGGGCTTAATTGTTAGTATTGTTTACTAACCGGGTTCGTGACCCGGGTATAGACTATACGTCATCATGTCCCCCCAGTCTAGTGTGCGCAGGGTAAAACCTGCGGACGCTAGACTAGAGTCGTATCGAAATTATTCCCCACGCGTACGCGGGAAGCTTTCAAAAAATTACCGCCCAAAACACACGTGTAATGTATCTAGTCCAAAAAAGTGCAATTTGGGTACCTTGGGAAGTGGAGAGGTTGCCCACTTGCCATGTCCCGTCATTTATCCTAGCCACACGATTGGAGCTAGTGGGGTATACGTGGCGATCATCTGTGGTGGATAGGAAAGGTATATAAACTACCGCCGCTTATTCACTGTGACTTCCACAGTTAAAAATCACACTTCCACCATTTTCTCATCTTCAAATCTTCTTCCAAGAAAAAAGATAATTCAAAGGTAATTGCGCGTGCGCACATAATCTGAGTCACAATATGGTAGCGCAACTTCATGATTTTCATTCTGACATAACCGAGGATGAACTGATTCAGTTCACCTCGGATTACTTTATCCCTATGGGCCTGCGCCCAGAGGTACCCGGTCCAAATGACACCATCGCGGATTTCCCTGCTGGGAAGGTGGGGTTATATACGCGCTTTTTCGAGTGGGCGAATCAGCGCGTCCCCATCTCCGTGTTACTGAGTGACATACTCAATTACTACAATCTCCACATCTCCCAGTTGCATTGTATTGGTGCTGGGAAGATTGCTAACTTTGAGGTGAACTGTCGCTTGTTGGCGATTCACCCAACCCTCCACTTATTTCGCGCGTTTTATCACGCAACGTGGTCAAATGGGTGGGTTACCTTCTCGAAGCGCGTTGGAAAGTTGCAATGTTACGTGCAGAAGGTAGATAAGCTCAAGGATTGGAGGGAAAAATTCTTTTGGGTTGATGAAGCCGTCTTCCCTGACCATTTTCCATTTTACACCCGTGCCGATCTGCCCAAGGATGAGCGCCCCCCTGAGACGTGGTACAACGCGGATCATGCGGCGATCATTGATGAGAACCGTATTCCCATCAAGCCATATCCGGAGGCGTTCCTGGTGCACATGGGCATCAGTCGGAACTATTATGAGCATGAGACAGAAGTTCCCACATTCTTGCATGCGGATGGCACGGGTGGGTGCTCCTTCTATCGCCTTACTGTCGTTATTAGTGTAAGCTCTTCTTCTTTTTCCATACTTTATGTAACTTGTCTTTCTTTGTTTACTTGATGCGCAGAGATGGATTTGTTTGCTGTTGTGAGGCTGGAAAATCCGCGTGCTGTGGCGGTGGGGGTGCGTCCTCTGGGGGATGGTGAGCAGACTATTCTGCAGGCGACGGCAGGGCGCGTCGTGGATTTGGTTATCCCAGATCCCGAAGGCTCCCCTGGTGTGATAGCAGCTGAGCCAATTCAGGAGGTGGCTCCTCCTGTACAGCCAAGTCCTGAAGCTGCGCAGCCTCCTCCCCCCTTGATCCATTTAGAGGATTCTGATAATGATATGGAGGAGGTCTCCCTGCTGACGCGGAAGAGAGCGTCTGGTGGTTATGGTGAAGGGCCTTCCAAGAGGCCGCGGACTGAGGCTGGGGAAGGCCCATCTTTTACTGAGGTGCAGATGGAGTAAGTATCTGAATTGTTAGTTATAAACTTTTGTCAAGTTGTATTTTACTCTAACCGTGTTGCTCCGTGTCTTCAGTGTGGAAGCTGAGAAGTCTGGTGGAGGTGCGTCCACGACTGAAACTGAGAAGGAGAAGGACGTGTCCTCAACTGAGGCTGAGAAGGAGAAAAATGTGTCCTCGACTCTTCCCCCCACGTAAGTAGTTTTTAGTAATCCCTTAGGATTTTGTATATGCTTGACTGTTTTTCGTATGCTGATCTTGCTTCTTGATTCTTCGTACAGTGAACAGCCTGCTGGTGTTGTTGATGAGAGTGCGCCACCCAAGGAGAGTCCCCTTGAGGCGTCTGCATCGAAGGACATTGCAGTGGAGTTAAGTCCCTTTGACTCCGCGATGGAGGAGCTGGCCTCCATAGCTGTGCGCCAGTCTGAGCTGGTTTCGCAAGCCAGGGTGTACCAGTCTGATGAAGTTTCCAGACTGCGGGCGCAATTAGCGTCTGTGCAGGCTGAGTTAGCAAGCTCTAAAGCTGAGCAGCTGAGCTCCAAGGCTAAACTGGAGCGCGCAGAGGCGTCTGCGCGAAAAATGGGTGAGGAGAAGGTTATGGTGATGGCTGAGTTGGAGCGGGAGCGCGCTTTTGCAGACCATCAGAGGCGTAACTCGTTGTGGGCGCTGAAGTATTTGGAACAGAATAGGAGCAAGCACTTTGCCAATATTGAAGAGTTCCGCAGCCGCATTGAGCTTGCCCTGAAGACGCAAGAGGAGAAGCTCCGCCAGCTCAGCATTGAGTACGATGAGGAGTTGTACCCCCATCTTGTTCAGTCTGTGGCTGAGCGCAGGTATATGCTAATTTACTTCGTTATAACTTGTATATATGTTGGACCTTCTTTCTTTAACACTTGTGTTATTTTGTAGGTGGTTGATCAGCCATGGTCTTCGCTTGGCTGCCATGTGCACACTAGAGCATCCTGAGGTCACCGCATCCTTTGGGAAGGTTGTGAATTGCGCTATTGCGCACGGTGAGACCTCGGCCGCAGACAAGCTTGCGGAGGCCAAGTTGCTGACCGTGCCGCTTGCTGAGGTGCCCGGGTATAAGGCGGATGCCCATGCTGAGCTTGTTGCTGCCATGGAGGAGCTAAAGAAGCTTGAGCTTCCGCACATCGCTCTCTTGGAGCGTGATCAGGACCAGCCGATCAGCGTGATCATGGCGGGGCTCACTCTTCCTAGGCATCTGCAGGATGATGCAGATCAGCAGGTGGACTTCTACTTGAAGCCTGATGTGGCGCAGTTGAAGGTACCTATTTTTGCTCAGCCTCGTGACATTCTGAATCCTTTCCGTCTTGAGAAAGAGATTTCTTTGCAAAGGTCGCTAAATGCGCATGTTTCCAGGGTCGCACGAAAGAAAGGCAAGAAAGGAAAGGCCATTCTGTGCGGCATAGGCGCTGCGCATCAGCCTAGATCCGATGGTGTGCCTGTCTGCGTGGCCACTGTTTCCCTTGATGATGCCG
This sequence comes from Artemisia tridentata subsp. tridentata, assembly GCA_021014915.2. Lineage (NCBI taxonomy): Eukaryota > Viridiplantae > Streptophyta > Magnoliopsida > Asterales > Asteraceae > Artemisia > Artemisia tridentata. The sequence continues at coordinate 86,453,793 of CP139501.1, forward strand.
AGTTACTGAGGCGACTCGAGGATGCAAAGGAAGCGGCTTTTGGTGGGGGCTCTAGCCAGCTAAGGCGTGCCTATAGCATTTAGCTTGTTTGTATAAGCCTTTTTGTAGAAACGTATTCTATAAATAAAAATTGCTTTTGTACTTAATGTTTCTATAGCTTCTTAATACTTATGCTTTTTGAACTCGTAGTTCTTATGTGACTTATGTATCCTTGCGTGAAGGTAACTTTAAGTGTTTAAGCGTATTTAGAAAATAAGGGTCATAATCGTGTATGAATTTCCTTAAGGACCGTAGTCGTGTGTTGAATTTTTCCAACTTAATCATAGTCATCTATGTATTTTTGTAAGTTTACTTGTCGTATTGTACTTTTAAGGAATCAAGAGTCTTGATTTCCTTAGTTGTTAAACGCGCACAGTGTGCTCTATCGCGCATCCGTCGTGGGGTGCGTGGGGTACTTGCGCCAACGTCTTGAGTGCAAGGTGTTTAACAAGGATTCGTGATCCGGTGTTGATGGGTTTGCAACCCTCTTACTCAACGAGTAGTTTATTAGGTTTACTCATCCTTTCTGCCATCGTGGGTCTTAGTATGTGCATGCACGCCATGTAGGCAAGAATATAACAATATTGAAACATGATAATAAAAGATGCAAACAATAAAGTTAAATGTATTATGGAGTTAGCTAGAAACCATAACGTTTTATTAATACTTGCAAGTTTTGAAAAAGGGTGTTTATCTAGATAATTCATAAAAATAAAATTACATGGATCTTTATTGAGGGCACTTTCTAAAGCGCAAGAGTGTCCATGTTGGGCCGTAGCCTTCTTCAAAGATAGCACCGTTTAAGGTTGCGGACGTTCCATGTTCGCTGTAGCTCATTTCCGTCCTTGTCGCGTAACTTGTACGCTCCATTGCCAAGTGCTTCTATGACCTCGTAAGGTCCTTCCCACTTTGGTCCTAGCTTTCCAGTGTCTTCTGCGCGGCTTGAGTCGTTTTCGCGGTATACGAAGTCGCCTGGTCTGAATGAAGTGCTGCGTACTTTGGTATAATAGTATTTTTTCATTTTCGACTTGGCTTTCTCTTCACGTATTGCTGCGCGTTCACGTCGCTCGTCCAATAGATCTAAGTCTATGCGCCGCTCATCATCATTGGTTGCCGCATTAACTTCCGCAGTACGGATGGTTGGCATTCCAATTTCAGCTGGTCTAACAGCTTCTGTCCCATAGACCAAAGAGAAGGGGGTGTCCCCGTTGCTGACCTTGATGGTTGTTCGGTGCGCCCAAAGAACATGTGATAGTTCTTCAACCCATCTACCTTTGTGTATGTCCAGGCGCGCTTTGATTCCTTCGCCAAGGCTTCTGTTTGCGCGCTCGACCAGACCATTGGTTTGTGGATGAGTTACTGATGCAAAGTGTTGCGTGATGTTCAGCTGTTCGCACCAGTCTTTGAACGGGTTATCGCGGAATTGTTTTCCGTTATCAGAGATGATTTCTCCAGGTAATCCAAAGCGACATACTATGTTATCCCACACGAATCGTTTCACCTGGTTACCTGTTATAGTCGCTACTGCCTTTGCTTCGATCCACTTGGTAAAGTAATCTATTGCCACAATGAGGAATTTCAATCCTCCTGCGGCAATGGGGAAAGGTCCAGCGATGTCGATACCCCATTTGTAGAATGGCCATGGCGATGTAATAGGTGTTAGCTCATGCTGTGGTCGGCGCGGAATGGGTCTGTGAACTTGGCAATCATTGCACCTTCGTACCAGGTCGCGTGCGTCGTGGTGCATAGTTGGCCAATAGTATCCAGACCTGAGGGCGCGCGCTACTATGGATCGTGGTCCTGAGTGCATGCTGCATGAGCCTGCGTGGATCTCTCGAAGTACATAGTCTGCCTGGAGAGGTCCAACACACCTAAGCCATGGTTGTAGGAATGAGCGTCTATATAAGACATCATCTCGGAGTTCGAATCGCTGCGCTGTGCGCCGGATTCTCCGAGCTTCCTTTTGTTCTTGGGGGAGTATGCCCTTGCTGATGAAGTCAATGATTGGCGTCATCCACGTAGGATGTTCCTCTTCTATCACCGTGGATATTTCCATCTCTGTTATTGACTTGTTTTTCAAGGTTTCCACCAAAACTTGTTTTGATAGATGCGCAAAACTGGTGGATGCAATTTTGCTCAGCGCATCTGCTTTTCTATTTTCACTCCTTGGAACCTGCTTGATGACGAATCTGTCGAAGTTCTGGATCAGAGATTTGGTCTTTTCGAGGTATTGGATCATGTGTTCCTCCTTTGCTACATATTCGCCTGACACGTGGTTAGCCACTAGTCGTGAATCGACGTTTACCTCTAGATTACGTACACCCATTTGAGCTGCGATACGTAACCCCGCTAGGAGTGCTTCGTATTCTGCCTCGTTGTTCGTGGCTGTGAATTCAAAACGCAGTGCGTAGGTGAATTCGACTCCTTCTGGGTTGGTAAGAATAAGGCCACCTCCTGATCCATCTACGCATGAGGATCCATCAGTAAATAGAGTCCATGGTTCTTGAAGTTCCTTCTTGCTTGTCGCAAGTGGAGTGTCTGTGTCCGGCTTCTCGATGATGAAGTCGGCCAATATCTGCCCTTTAATTGCAGTGCGCGGTCTGTATGATATATTGTGCTCTCCCAGTAGCACACTCCATTTTTGTAAGCGCCCCGATGCGTCGGGTTTCGAGATAACTTGTTTGATGGGTTGGTCTGTGATGACAGCGATTGGGTGCGCCTGGAAGTACCTGCGCAGTCTTTTCGCTGCAAACACTAAAGCTAGGACCAACTTTTCCATTGCCGTGTAGTTGATCTCTGTCTTTTTGAGCGCCTTACTAACAAAATAAATGGGTGTTTGGACGGAGTTCCTGTCTGTCAATAGGACTGCGCTGACTGCTCCTTGGGTCGCAGATAGGTACATGATCAGCTCTTCCCCTGGTCGGGGTGCAACAAGCTTTGGGAGCGCTGCTATGTGTTGCTTGAGCTGTTGGAAAGCTTCTTCCGCTTCCGCGGTCCACCTGAAGTCTCCCTTTTTGGTGCACTTCTTGAGTGTCTTGAATAGGGGAAGTGACTTGTCTGCTGATTTGGATAAGAATCGGTTCAGTCCGGCTAGTTTGCCGTTTAGTGACTGAACTTCTTTCAGTGTGCGCGGTGAGGGAAGGTCAATGACTGCTTGAGTCTTCTCTGGGCAAGGTTTGATCCCATCGGGTTCTATCAAATACCCGAGAAACATACCTTCCGTAGCGCCAAACGTACACTTCTTGGGGTTCAATTTCATGTTGATTCTCCTGAGTGTTTTGAACGTTTCCTCCATGTCGCGCACCAGCTCATCCTCTGTATGGCTTTTGATGACGAGATCATCGACATATACTTCCAAGTTGCGTCCCACTTGCTTCTCGAACGCAGTGTCCACCAATCTTTGGTATGTTGCTCCTGCGTTCTTTAGGCCGAAGGGCATCTTTGTGTAGCAGTAGACCCCTTGACTTGTGTGGAAGGCCGTTTTTTCTTCGTCTTCCTCCGCCATTTGAATTTGGTGGTATCCCTTGTATGCGTCCAGGAAACATTTGAAGGGATATCCGCATAGAGACTCAATTTTCCAGTCTATTTCCGGGAGCGGGTAGCAGTCCTGTGGACATGCTTTATTGAGATCTGTAAAGTCTACGCACATCCTCCAACTGCCATCGCTCTTCTTTACCATCACTGGGTTAGAGAGCCAGTCATGGTAGTAGACTTCACGCATGATGCCTGCGTCTACTAGCTTATGTACTTCTTCCAGGATGGCTTTTGCGCGGTCTGGAGCTTGTCCGCGCTTTTTCTGTCGTATTGGAGGATATCCTTGTCGGATTTGTAGCTTATGTTCCGTGATGGAGCGTGGCACTCCTGTCATATGCTTAGGTTCCCATGCAAAAATATCCAAATTATTTTGCAAGAGTGCGCATATAGCTGACCTGCCTTTGTCAGACAGAGACCCACCAATAGATACCTGTTGATCCGGATATTCAGGGTGAATGGCGACCGTTAAGTTTGGGACTTTGATTGCGCGCTGTTCTGGAACAATACTTACGTCACTTGTCACTGCGTTACATTCCTTGGGTGGTGTGGTGGTATTGTAAAGGGTGACAATACCTCCTTCCACTGGGAACTTTAGCATCCCGTGCGCTGTGGATGGCACGGCGCGAATAGATGATATTCCAGGTCTCCCGATGATACCATTGTACGGAGAGGGGGATCTGATTATCATGAAATCCATCCAGGTAACCGTAGAGTGTGGTTTGTCACCAACTTCTACAAATAGACGCAATTGCCCCGTGGGCCATATCTTCTCTCCTGTGAAGCCAGTTAGCGGTGCTGTGGCTGGGATCAACTGACTCTGTATCTCAGGTCGCAGTTTCTTGAAGCAGTGTTCATATATAATATTAGCGGATGCACCTCCATCTATATACATGCGACGGATGTCGTGACCCCCCGTATGTATTTCAATGGTAAGTGGATCCACCACTGCGTTGTTCGCGGTCAGGGAGGGGAAAGAGATTTCGTTTCCCTTAGAGAAACGCTGACTAACTTTTTGTCTTGTCGCGCGCGGCCATGGCTGTATCATGTAGATGATATCTGCCTTTTCTCTTGGCGTCTCTTTCTTGGCCACTGGTTTTTGTTTATCTTTCCCTTCTCTGATGTTTTTTACGAGGTGGTCCATCTTTCCTTCCTTCACCAATTTTTCAATCAATTGGCGCAGTTGGACGCACTCGTTAGTTGTGTGGCCCTTCTGTCCATGGTATTCGCAATAACCATTCCCTATACGCTTATCCTCTGGGGTGCGGATTGGTGGTGGTTTCGGGAAGTTCGCTCCTTCTGTTGCGAATATCTCCTTTGGAGTTTTTGTTAATGGGGTATACTTGTCGTTTCCCCTTCCGCCGCCTTGATTACGGTAACTCCTATTACGATTGCCGCTCTGGTCATTGGATTGTCTCCTTGACTCTTCTTGCGACCTATGGTTCGAATAGCTGCATAGTTGGCCAATAGTATCCAGACCTGAGGGCGCGCGCTACTATGGATCGTGGTCCTGAGTGCATGCTGCATGAGCCTGCGTGGATCTCTCGAAGTACATAGTCTGCCTGGAGAGGTCCAACACACCTAAGCCATGGTTGTAGGAATGAGCGTCTATATAAGACATCATCTCGGAGTTCGAATCGCTGCGCTGTGCGCCGGATTCTCCGAGCTTGACCCTTTAGAAAATTATTGTGAAAAGTTAAAAAAATTTGATTATCCAAGTGAAAATATGCTATTTATATAAGGCAATCCAACACTATTTGAGAATTTCACCCATTCTTGCACTTTGAGTCATTTGACAAATTATTAAACATATTTAATTTTCGGGTGCACCCTTCTTATATACTAGTACCTGATATTGTCACCTCTAGGAATATAACACATACCAAATCAACTTATACTCATACATTAACAGGGACGGATTGTACCTCTAGGGGAGCAGATCCAACAATTTGCAAACCTTCGCAGAAACATTTCTGAGATTTTGGGGAGAGGAACAGCTGAACTCATTCTAAAGATGTCAGTTTACATCATTAGTGTCGGAAGCAATGACTTATTCGAGAAGCAAATGACACTTCTTCAAAATCAAACAGACCCCGAGCAACTCATTGCCAATCTCACGACCACCTATGCCATCCATTTACAGGTCATTTTATTTTGTAGAGAAAGTAAACAGCTTATTAATTAGCTTACTAAATAAGATTTCTTGTGGAGATAAATTGATTATGCTGACCAAGGACCCTATACATATATAAAAAGTTGATGAGACTAAACGTATTCTTATTAAAAGTTGATGGTTTCATTCCATTTTTCAGAAGATGCAAAAGTTTACATATATATTTTTCAGGATTGTTTGATAATATTTTCCAAGTTCAGTGTAGGATAGAGAGACTTCAAAATTTACCAACTTTTTCTTACGTATATTGAGTGAAAGCATCTTTACATTTTTACAGTTTACCTCTCTTTCATGTATAATTTTAAACCTACCGAAAACCTGTTGAAATCATTATAAAATAACACAATTATTAGTAGCTAATATAACTAGAAGCTATTTTCAATTGAAGTTGTTCTTAAAAAGTGAGACTTTGAATTATAATATGATCAAATTAGGATCAAATGAAGATTTTCTTAGCATGAGAAATCGTAATAAATGCATTTTCTGATTCACAATTTTTATAAGCAAATTATGTGTTTTCAGTTGATTCAATACAACTATCCAATCTAATTAACAGAAAATAATCAAATAAACTAAATTTGTAACATGTTTCATAATTTTACATTTTTCTAAGATTTATAAGAAGTGTAAATCAAACATATATTTTGTTAATTTGAATCACGAATTTGTGTTGATTCAACTAAAAAACATTTATGCAGATAAAAATTGTGAATTAGGGTAACAGATACATTTCTCACACAAAAAAATATATATATATATAAATATCAGTAGACTTGATTAAGCTCCTAATACTCTCTATCTAAACTTTGGCAGAACTTGTTGGAAGGAAAATAATCAAAGATAATCTTAATCAATGAAGTATAATTAAAAGTCAAAACAGAAAGTCAAACAGCAGTTATTGGCGCCAAAATCTAATAGTTGTGTCTGTTGTTAGTTTGTGTCGGTTTAAGTTATAGTAGTGTAGTTAATTAACTGTCCAGAACCTTGGGTATAAATAACCCAATCATGTATCATTTGTTTGTGTGGAAATAATATTAGTATTGTGTGCATATTATCGATCAAAGTTTCCCACCCTCTGTTCCGAGTCCCTGCACATCAATATGTGCATACTCATCAATTGTTCATCATAGATACCGAGTAAGTACGATTCGCATAACAGGGCCAGATTCGAACATGGCATCAGAGCACACGGTTAAGAGATCCTGGAAGAAGAAGAAAGAAACCTGTGACAAAAAAAAAAAAAAAAAAAAAAAAAAAAAACCTGTGACCAAAAAAAAAATTCCCTGTTTTGTGAGATCAATCAGAAGCAGTCCAGAATTCATCGCCTTTAAAGAAGAATGATCCTGTTTACGGGCAGAAACGCAGAATCAGAGAGTTTAAAACCAGAATCAGAAAAGAGATCATGTTATTGCAAGAGTATACGTTCCAGAATTGTCTTACGCAGAGTGGCGAGAAGAAGACACAGCAAGTCCGATGATCAGGAGGATCATCCACCGAACGTTTAAAGGGCAATCGAACATGAAATATAGGAAGGTTTTACAAGGCAATCAGAATTCAATAAGAAAAACGAAAGTAGAATCGGCGATTATTAATCAAAGGGCCGAACAAGATTAAACCAACGTTCAATTCGGATACCGGTTGATAATTATCAAGGCAGGATTCCTTCACAGCAAGAACAAATCATTTTCAATCGACAGTGACGGCGTTAACACCGCTTAATCTTGATCAAAGGATCCGGAGAGTCAAAGTTAAAATTGAGAATTGGATATCAACCGAAGGAGAAGATGGACTACATAAATACGGATGAACATGAACAGAGAAAAACAAGTTTAAAATTATCTTGATTAGGGGCGTGAATGTTGGAAGGAAAATAATCAAAGATAATCTTAATCTATGAAGTATAATTAAAAGTCAAAGCAGAAAGTCAAAAAGCAGTTATTGGCGCCAAAATCTAATAGTTGTGTCTGTTGTTAGTTTGTGTCGGTTAAGTTATAGGTAGTTAATTAACTGTCCAGAACCTTAGGTATAAATAACCCAATCATGTATCATTTGTTTGTGTGGAAATAATATTAGTATTGTGTGCATATTATCGATCAAAGTTTCCCACCCTCTGTTCTGAGTCCCTGCACATCAATATGTGCATACTCAACAATTGTTCATCATAGATACCGAGTAAGTACGATTCGCATAACAGGGCCATATTCGAACAGAACTTGTATGATCTTGGAGCTAGAAAATTTGCAATTATAGGTGTTCCACCACTTGGTTGTTGTCCAAAGGAACACTACCTTAACCTGACAAAGATGGGAGGCAATGGTGGTTGTGTGGAAGCCATGAACATACTAGCACAAGCTTTCCATTCGTCAACTCAGTCCCTCTTGCGAAATTTCAGCTCAGCAAATTTAGGAGTCTTTTACTCCCTCGGGAACACCTATAACACCATCCTTAGTATCATCGACAATTCTCGTGCAAGTGGTAAGACACTTATTTGTGACACGTTAGCCTTCAATAACAACATCTTACACATATGAACATGCACATGAAAGATGTTAGTGCAAATATTACGATATTTAAACTAAACGATTTCTTCGGTTTTAATAATGACAAACATGTAACTTGTAATACATAATGTAAAATGTGCAAGTTACTTGTAAACACAAATCATCAATGCATACTTACATCAACACCTCCCGACGTCTCAAGTATGCTTCAACGAAGTCGTAGATTTCCATCCCGACATAAATCACTCAAGGTATGGACAAACAAATCTACTACTTGACAAATGATCAAAGGATTTTATTTTTCTAAACTTCACATTTTTAATGTGACAAAACATTTTTTCAAAAATATATTTCACAAATTATTTTTGAATTAAAAAGAAAAGATTTATTTTGAAAAATATGTTTGAAAATCCCTACAGTCAAATTTTCCCCCAAAACAGCTCCTAACTTCCCCAAATAAACCTTCCCCACTAAAGACAAACGAAGGAGCATCTACGGCACCATTAAATAGGTACGGCTCCACTAAATTTAGTGGAGCCGTCGGGTATTTAGTGGAGCCGTGGGTCTGTAACGGTCAGATTTTCCCTTGCCTATAAATAGTGGACCATTCCACACTTCCAACTTGATTTTTCCAGTCTTTTTTCTTTGGTCTTATCCCTCTTCACTTAGATAACTTTCTTTGATCATTTGGAGAGTCTTAGGTTGTTTAAGAGTGATCCAATCATCCACTCAAGTGATCCTCTTCATTCCTCTTGATTAGCAAGAGAAGAACACAAAGTATCCTAGATACAAAGTGTTGTCATCCCTCTTGATTAGCAAGAGAAGAACACAAAGTATCCTAGATACAAAGTGTTGTCATCCCTCTTGATTAGCAAGAGAAGAACACAAAGTATCCAAGTAGATACAAAGTGTTGTCATCCCTCTTGATTAGCAAGAGAAGAACACAAAGTATCCAAGTAGATACAAAGTGTTGGAGTTGTTAGGTCTTGTAACATTTGTTACACTCTTGATTGTATCATAGAATACATCAAGATTACTTTTCTTTTGTGAGAGAGTGAGTCAAGATCATTGTGATCTTAAGAGATAGTGAAGATCTCTTGAAGCCATTGGGCTTGTGTGATTGATCATGTGGATCAAGGGTAGATCGGGTAGATCGTGGTAGATTGGTGCTAGCTAAGATTAGCACTCGACATCTAGCTTAGTGTCGGAAATAGGATAAGCAACGTGTATGGTGTAGATCGTGGTAGATTGGTGCTAGCTAAGATTAGCACTCGACATCTAGCTTAGTGTCGGAAATAGGATAAGCGACGTGTATGGTGTAGATCGGGTAGATCGTGGTAGATTGGTGCTAGCTAAGATTAGCACTCGACATCTAGCTTAGTGTCGAAAAACAAGTTAAGCGACGTGTACGGTTTTCTCCGCCTAAAGGGAGTTTGTTGATTAGTGAAGTAACTCTCGAGTTGGGTACTCGGGGAGTGGAGTAGGGCGAAGAGGAGCTTCGTGACCGAACCACTATAAATCACCGTGTCCGGTTTGCGCCTTCTAACTTATCTCTTTACTTTCATTTCATTAGTTATCGCTTTATATTTATATTTGCATTGCATATGTGTTTGTGTGGCTTGTTGCTCATGTAGTGATTGATCATGTATGTTCCATGGTTTGATTGTGCATATGTTGTAGTTTACTATAGTCATCTCTAGATGCTATATACTCATTGTTGACACTCTTCATATCACGTCACACTTGATCGGGTGTTTGATACAAAAAATTTAAGTTTTTAAATGGAAACGTATTCACCCCCCCCCCCCCCTCTACGGTTTCCACAATTGGTACCAGAGCCACGTCGCTCAAATTTTTAAAACAAATGGTTTTCAAAATTGAGTACGATCCATGTATCAAATTACCCATGAAGGTGATAAAAATATGAAAAGTATTTAGTTGCTTAATACTTACAAGTTTTGTTGTTAAGTATACTTTCTCATACTAGCTTGAAGGTTTTCTTAAACCACTAAAAGAACAGTGTCTTTAAGTGTCCGGTCATGTTTTCAGAACGAGTCATTAAGTCATGCAGTTCTGAATCAGAAAACAGACCACGGTACCACTAAACATTGTACGGTACCGTTATATTTAATGGTACCGTGGGTCATTTAACGGTGCCGTGCATCTGATTGTCTGTTTTTCATTTTTGGTTCATTTTCAAAAATCCATATAAAATCAACCATGAGTCTGTACGAGTCGTGTCGCCCATCATTTTGAACGATGTTGAGTCTACTTTCATTTGAGAAACTTTTTTATGAATTAGTTCTAAATGAAAGTATGTTAAAGTCCTTGATTTTCAACTAAAGGTCTTCTGGTCATGCAGTTTGCGTAAATTTTTTGTCAAACTGAAAAAGGGCGATTCAGCTTTTAAACCTTGACATGTTTTCAAAGTGCTCAGCAAAAATATTTGAAATGGGGAGGAAACCAATTCATTGTCAAATAAAATCAAGCTTAGTATACATTGTTATACCTAATACACAAAATGACGATAAGTATTTTTGTGTGTTAAATTGCTATTTGCTTATTATAGTTTTTCGGTTTATGCATTTATAAGGCTCATGCTAAATCACTTGCACTATATTAAGTAATTAGTTTGCATTGCATATAGGCATCAACCATTTGTCTTGCATTTGTTGCAAGTTCTTAAAATGGTTTAGTAACTTTCTTAGGAATAGAAACTAAGTTGGTAGATCATGTGTGTCGAAAGATATTGTCTTACACAATTATTTTTCCAAAGGTTTAAGTGTAAAAAGTATATCACCCCAAAACACTTAACACTTTCATAAAATCCGTAACATGATCCTTAAAACATCACATCATTTTGTCTTGTTTGACCATGGGTTGTCTAAACAAGATAAAAGGTCGTTTTAATACATTAGTATTTAAGTAAAAGAAAATGTATTAAACTTGCATTGATTTAACACACATACAAAATGTTTTAAACATTTAGTATTTTACGTATGTGGTATAAAAATGGTTATGATAATTATTTTTATACTAATGAGGTTTCGAAAAACTAAGAGTATTATACATAATAATATAAATAGTTTTTCTCAAATAAAAATAAATGACAATATCAAAGTAGTAACTTAGTTTGTCATTAACCTCACACATACAACTAGTGTTAAAATAAATGGAACACACTCCTTAAATTTTTATTTTCTTTTTAAAAAGGGAGTGATTGTGAGGGTTAAGAAAGATTTCGAGTACATATCAATTCATTATTCAAATTATGATTGATATCATCATCGAATCTAATTGACAAGTTTTCGAGTGTGGACATGAAATTGGAGTCATTATTTGTTTAGCTTCAAGATAACATCAAAACATGATGAAACATATTATCTTGAATCTACATACTCAATCACACTCGATTGTTATGAAAATAATGACGTCCTCTCAAGACGAAAATAATATGCATCGGATCATAACTCACACTTGTGTTGAAGATGCCATATTGAGTCTTGTTGTCCAATAGTTGTGTTCCAAACATTAAACTAATATGTTTAAAAGATGCATAAAATACACAACTAAGTAGGAGTGACAACTTGGATGTTTCATCCGAAATATACAAGTAATTTACATTGCAATGCAATTAGTAAATGTGTCATTTCCGAAAAACCAAACAAGAGCAAACAAACAACATATGTAAACTTTGCTCATGAACGACTCAACACTCAATGTCACATGTCTAGTAAAAGTGTCACACATAATATGTTATTAACTATTATGTAAGTCATCAATCTTTGAGAATATCACATGTATTTCTCTTATCAAAAGATTGACAAAGGATAACTTATATCCCATGCATCTTATTTTCTTTGTGACATGAATGGTTATGTTACAAGAGAATACATTGCATCCTGTTAACAAATATAGGATATTAGAGTTGAATAATAACCTAATACGTCATGTGTCATTGCATAAACAAGTAAAATTAGTCATACACTAAAATACTTGTTTCACAAAGCATTCATAAGAGTGATAAGTTTCCTCTTAGAAAAGCATACTTGTTGAAATAAACAGTATGTCTCATTTTAAATAAAATGCTCACAAGATCTATTGAGGTAAGTAACCTTTACTAGATTCTCACTCAAGATATGCAAAGGAGCATTCTTGAAACACACACGATGTAGTAGATTCTACATTGTATCACATTAGAGTGTCTCTTGGTTCTAGGAAACCAAATCATGTTAAAATAACATGTAACAACTCAACAAACAAAGATGTTGTCCAAGAGATCATAAAATACACCATCTCCATCAAATAACCTCTAAATCTCAAACACGAAATTAAAATATTTCGCTTGCCTTTGTTAGGAGTTGTGTAAGACATGTCATTCTCTTAATCGACCTTCAAAGTATGGTTAGTTGAGTCATATTAGGTCATGTATTAGCGAAATAAGCTAATATCATCTTTGCTACACTTCAATAGGCAAATATAGGAATTTGAAATTTTCTAATATGGGAATGACTACTGGAGAACCTATCGCACTAGAAATTCAATTTGACCTAACGGTTGAATTGCTTCCAGGAGAGAAGTTGGGTTTGTGGTATAACCCGTAAAAATGGTCGTGTTCAGCCTTAATTGAGCACCACTAGTGATTGTCTCATACTTATTCTCTAACTTGAAAAATTTTCATTCCTACATTTGACTAGAGATAGTTTGCATCGTTGAACTATATCTCCCATTAGGATGTCATCTTGAACAAGTAGTAATTAGGATCTGCCTTAGCAAACCTAGATTGCTTGCATCCCACATACATGTTTCAAAATGATAACATGTTCTCATAAGACATGATTAAATGTCTTCATGATCTTAAATGCTAAATGATTATCATGTTTTGCATGATGTTTGCATTTATTCCTTATGCGCATTTTACTTGATTTACTTGTAAAGTTTGCACCCACACTATGTTCTTTTGACACATTAGGAATTAGGTATGCCCATCACTATGAACCCTTAGAAGTCATAGAGCCATACACTAGTGTCAAAACCCATAAGTCAAAGTAGTCGCGAAGTTACCCTAATTCCCCAGTCATCACTTCGCCTTCTTCCAAGTAATACACCTTTTTGTCATGGGAAGGTTAGGAACAAACCTAGTAGAACTCGGAGTAGGGTTGACAACTTAAATATTTCATCCGAAATATTCAAGTAAGTTTAACTTGCAATCGCAATTGTTAAATGTCATATCCGAAACATCATACTCAAGCCTTTTAACAACATATGTTAAAACGCTCATCCAAAGGACTCACGAGTTACTATATAAGTAATTAGTAGTTCCTTTCATCCTCGTGTGAATATACACGTCTTAAGATCCCAAACCCTGCTGCAAATCGGCACCATAGGCCTAGCTTTACATCTTTCAAAACCCCATGAAACACTCACGTGCGAAGCACATAGAAACCCTTAAATCAACCAAACCTCTCAACCGAGAATCCCCTTACCACCTCCGTCTAGGTCTAGGAATGATGGAACATTTTCCATAAAACTTATGACTATTTAAATATTTCACTGGAAATATTAAAGTCATCTCTCGTACCCCTCTTATGATTACTTGAATATTTCACTGGAAATATTGTAGTCATCTCGTGCGTCTCGTCTCATGACTCTTTAAATATTTCACTGGAAATATTGAGTCATTCTTTAAATCCCTCTCATGACTATCTAAATATTTCACTGGAAATATTAAGTCATCCCTCACGTTCCTTGCTTGATCTCTTGAATATTTCACTGGAAATATTGAGATCATCTATTCTATTTCGTGTCATGACTTTTAGATATTTCACTGGAAATATCAAGTCATTCCCTCGATCTCGTCCCATGACTGTTAGATATTTCACTGGAAATGTCAAGTCATATCCTGTGTCTCGTCTGATGACTTTTTAAATATTTCACTGGAAATATTAAGTCATCTTTCACATCGCTCTAATGACTACCTATGTATTTCCTCGGAAATATAAAAGTCATTTCATCTCGTCCAGTACCGGTCAAAGAATTTATTAGGTATAAATTCTCTCCTCGTGTCGAAAAATCTCCCTTAATCAGCGAAGATTTATTCGTAAAATCCTCTTAAACTCCAATGACAACTTAAATATTTCATCCGAAGTATTTAAAGTTTATTTAATTTGCGAAATGCAATTAAATGTCATTTCTCGTTCTCGACAAACGTTCATCGAATCCCGGTGGATTCATTCATAAAGGAATTTATTCGGTATAAATTCTTTTAATCTAAGGTCCAGAAAAATCACAACATATGTGAAATTTCTTTGTCAGAAATCTAATTCTGGGTCAAAACTGACCTCAGCAGGTCACGGTACTCTTTAATAGGGGACATTATCGTTATTTTTAACGGTACCGTCGGACCGTTATTTGCTGAGACAGTTTATTCTCACTGTTTCAAAACCACTATCGAAACAAACTCGATGTAGTCTTGAACCAGAACCGTATCCTATCAGAACAGATTGTATCTATCTTCTGATTCCTAAGCCTTCTTCCCTTTCACTTCCGCATGGTACTAAACACTACCAATGCTTCTGCATCCCACTCATCTCACACACACTTCAAACGAAGACATTAGGATACGTTGAGATAACCCTCCTTCATCAACATAGATAACCCTATAACCTTATCACCTACCTCACAACCCTGAAGATTTTATCTTCTTAACCCTTAGGATATCTCCAAGTAATCACATGTCTCATCATATAAATATTCTATGAATATTCATAATGATTGAGAAGAGCTACGTGACTTCAAAGGTGAAGTTTATCGTATGCTATCCACTACTTGTCATGACGTTACTAAGCTCATCGCTTCAGTCAACATTTGTTTTCCTCTTTATCTTTTACATCTTGTCCGGTTGGTCATAGATTAAGGGGGAGCGAAAACATACTCATATAGTCTTTCACTAAACACTCTCAAGAACACACAAATGTGATTCTTATTCCCTAGGAAACTTCCCTTTAGCTGCCCAGAACTAGGCTGTATAGGAAAATTCGTGACTTCCAGGTCACGGTACCGTTAAATTTAATGGTACCGTGTGGTATTTAGTGGTACCGTGCCTATGTTTGACGAATTTTCACTGTTTCCTTTAGATCCCTGCATTCCTAACCTCAAACCTGCAAAATCTTGCAAACTCACATACACCCTAGGTGTAACACCCCAACTCGATAAGGGTAGAAGTATTACGTTATGGTGACATATCAAAGCAAACACAAGCATATGACTTAAATAATACAAATGAATCTCAAAGGATTACAAAGGAAAAATCTGAAATACAAGGTTACAAATGAGGTTAATAACAAAATACTAAGTCTGAAATGCAAATCTCTTCTAGTCATGTCTAAGTCCAGAACAGCTAGTAAGATCTTCTAAATCCAAGGTACTCTCCACTCATAACCCAGCTTCCAACTAAAACCTGCCGCAGGAAAAGAAATTCGGCTGAGCTTAAAAAGCCCAGTGAACAGATATGCATAACATAACATAACGGTAAATAAGCATAAGCAAATGAAGGAATAAGAATAGCAAACTAAAAGCATTGTCATAAATGTCATACGAATCAAAAGATAACCGGAAGTCAAGAGTGCATGAGAACTGAATAAGTAATGAATCAAGAATGGAATGAAAATAATGAAAATGGTCATACAAGGATGTGCCATAAGAACTCCATACAAAAATTCGTCAAATCATATCATATCATATCATAAAAGTGCACGAAGAGGGGAGACCTCTAAGTACCAAAAGTGTGAGAAGGAGTGTAAGGCACACACCACCTGGTCACCAAAATCATACATATACAAAAGTCCTAGGATGCATCCATACGCTCCCATCAAAATTATGTATGCCAGTACTAGACTGGTCACACATATAAGGTTGGCCAATAGTGTACACAAAATCATATCATATCATAAGGGGGAACGCCGTAGATCTATCACACCTCTACGGGAGTATCATGTCTAAGGTGCCATCAAATACATGGTCCTGGTACCTCCAGAACTAGGTAAGCTCAGGCACGGATCTATCGTATCATACATAATCATAATCAAATAAGCATGGCAAGAGAAACGAATAGTAACTCCATAAGCATCGCAAAACATAATCATAGCATTGCAGAGACATTTATACTAAATGTCAGAATGAATCAAATAGAATGACAATCATACAATGAAAGTCATGAATCAAATAAGGGAAACATATCAGGCATCGGATCATACGAAATATCCCTACTGAAAAGGGAAAGAATATCTGTACCTCAAACCGCAATGAAACCATATCAGAAACAAGGATAGGAAGTTACTCCTTCTTCAGCGAATCTACACGAATTAATGATCGTCTTATTAATTATAAGCTCATTTTAAATCAGATTACTCTTTTTCGGTTTCTTTCTATTTTTAGAAACTTTCTATTCTTAATAACCTTCCAGATTAAGTAACTTTTCATATTTAGTATCTTTCCATTTTTAGTATGTTTCCATTTTTAGTAGTTTAAGGTAAAATCCATTAATTAGCCAAACTTAGGGGTTTACAAATGATAATTGGTTAACTTAAAGGTTTAGTATGACAAATATCGTAGTTAAGGGCTTTATATGTCAATTTATCAAAGTATATGGTTTAATGTGAAAATAATAAAAGTTTAGGGTTAAATGAGTAATTTTTCTTATCCTATAGTCTTATTCGAATATATATACTTATTTTAGATATCTCAGTAAGCATGCAAGCTTCATCTCCTTCGTATGAAATCTAGTTGAAATCGATTCGCACTTTTTATTATTTGTTCCTGTTTTCTTGTTTTCGAAGTTTCTTTACACCATGGGTTAATAGCGATTAAGGGTGCGTTTAATGTTATTACTTAGGGTCGACAAATGGGTTGTTTACACACGACGTATTCCTCAACAGATTCGTACCATCTTTAAAACAACCCTACTCTGATTTAAACCACATTCGAAATACAGAAAATTATTGTGTTTACGCAACCTTTTACTTTTATATGTAAATATACGAATGACTTCTTATATATAACGAGATGTAGCAGGCGAAAAATGTTTTAAACAGCAGCTTATTCGTCCCTCAATAATAATTCTTGATTAGGGTTTTCATTTTTAGCTTATCATATTCAATCGTATAACAATGAGTAGTGCATGACTCGTATGGTTTCAAGACTCTTATGCTGCAATAATCCATTTAACAAAACTTTTATCGTGTTAATGTTGCGTTGATATTTTAAATGTGTTCGTTGTGACAGCAAGATTATAAACGAGGTAGCAGCAAACATTTAGGATTTACCTTAGGCTGGACCCAACAAGGGTTGAAGAGAAGAAACCAAACACAACAACTGCTACGAAAACTTGGACACAACAGCGATATACTTCTGCAACCCCAGACTTAAACTCGAACAAGAATAGGCGAAGTCGAGACCTTGGAGTACCCACGTACACAAACAGGAATTGATCACAAAATTATGTACGATTACAACCCCTCAACCTAGCGAGCCTTCGACCTCATATCATTACAAGGGAAAATACAACTTGGAATAGTTTAGTGTTTTTGGTTCAGGATGATTATGGAATTAAATCGTATACCATACTAACGAGTGGAATAAAGTTGGTTGTCAAAAGTGAAGCAAGGAGATTGTTGTACTGTTAATGAGAACGAAAATGAAACTCATTAAAGGGTCTTAATTGGATTGCTAAATCATCTAGTGATAACCGATTCTCATGGGATGATTGGGGAGAGATTTATTTGAATTTATGAGGTGTGATTGCACTGAATTTTAGATGTGATTGCCAGGGGAATTTGCCGAAATTTGTGGAGATAAAGAGGAGGTGATTTAGTTTCCAATATACACGATGGAGATGAGCAATCGTGTGGAGTATATTCAAAAGAGAATGCAGCATTATTATATTACTTAAGTTATAGATAGAATCATATCTCCTCAAAAAAAATAGAATAAAGGAAACGTGTGACATGAAAGGAAACAATGTCAGCTTTGGTGTCTTTTCGTGGCATTAGTTTCATTGTAGCCTTGCGTACATAACTAAAAAAATTCTGCATATTACAAAAGTTGTAGCCAATAAAGTTGAGTTAACTTCACGTGTAATATATTCCCACTGATAAACGTAATATTCATATCTGATACTAATAATGCAGTGTCTTTGTTTCTTTGTTGTAAAAGTTTGAAGTCAATAAGGAAGCAAAAGCATGCAATTGATGTCTTTTGTTATTGTTGAATTTTAATAAACCTATAGTAGACATTTTCATATATGTATTCATGCTGCACACAAGCATGCCACAAATCGATTGATGGTATATAGTATAGGCGGAGACTAGCTCAATTATTCACATTATACAAAACCAAGGTAATTAAGAGGATAAGGCAATGATTGCGTGGTTTTGTAACCTTACAACAGGTTTTACCTCTCGAGGGATCTCAAGAGGCTTACAACCCCACCAGGCAGTGTACCTGACCGATGTAGTATAGTGTAGTGGTAAGTACGGGGGATTGATCGTTCTCCACAGGGAATAGTGTTCGTTAGGTATGAAAGGCTACTCTAATTAGGTCTAAGGGTTGAGGAAATTCTTTTTATGTTTTTATATTTTTATGAAAGCAAGTAAAATCTCGGTTTTGAAGGAGTGGGCGGAATTAGTTGCTAGTCAACTAACCCAAAATTACTACGAATGCAAATAAAATAAAATAACAAAAATGAAATGTGGTGAGAAACTTATGTGTAGAGAAATGTGTTTACTTAGATTTCCTTACTCCCTAACTATCTTTTACCGGTTAATTAGTGTGTATTAGTCGCGTGGATGACGGGTGTATTCCTTAATACCATTCGTGGGGTGGCGTACTTACTTCCCCAACTCTACAAGCTCCTACTTCACTCCTATGTCGAGCCGGCTAGGAAGCTCCTAACATGGGATCACTAGAATTCGCTTGTGCATTAAATACAACCATAAAAACCTTTAGTACGCATTTGGTTCATGTTTCTTAAGACGTTCAAGCAAGTTACCGAATAGGAAGTTAGCCAGTTTTCTTAAGCCTAACATAGATAAACAATCATCCAATACAACTAACAACACACTAACAACCAATAATCAATAGCTAGGTTTCATTAGATCTAAGCAAACACAAGATAAAATTAGCCTAACATGTTAAACAAAAGACAAGCATAAGATAGAATCAAACAACACATAGACATATTGAATGATTGATTGATAACTTATCTTTCAATGAAACATGGAAGATCTCAAGGCAAAAAGCCCTGAAAAAGTAGCTAAAATCGTCTTAGGGTTTTATCCCAAAATTCCACACACTAAGCTCTCCCTTAATGACAAAAGATTAGAAAACTATATATAGATTTTTGGATCTGACGGCGTCACCTTATGCATTGTGACGCCGTCACCTCGCCGCTTTTAGGGTTCCCGGGTGACCTTCTTGACGCCGTCCCTCTTTAGCTCTTCAAAAATCCATTCTGGCCTATCAAGGCTTGACGCCGTCTAACCCTGAACGTGACGCCGTCCCCTTATGATTTAAGCCGTGACGCCCTTGATTTAGTTAAAGCGTGACGCCGTCAGAATTCTCATGCTAACTCATTGGCCCGTCATGAGTAAATTTCACATCCAACTTTTCTTGCCAAGGCATGACGCCGTCCCATGTTAATTGTGACGCCGTCAAGAGTAACTTTTAGCCGATTCTTGAGACTTTGTCGTTTTCTTCACTTTAATGCTCCAAAAACGTCCAAAATGCCTCCTTTTCCAGATTTCTCCTCAAAAGTACCTAAAATGACAAAAGGAACGATTTAGGGCAATATTTGATCAAATAAATACGATTTCGGGCTTAAATGACCCCTTAAAAGCGGTACACTTTTCGCCTCATCAAATACCCTTACACTTGAGATTTGCTTGTCCTCAAGCAAATGCGCTTTTATTCTAATCAAAATACAAGTTAGGGGTCATTTAATGCTAACATAAAAGTAATTACAACAAATATTCGTTCCACTTCAATCATAATAAGCACGGAGATTACAAACTAGCACCTCACAAGCAGTGTTTAGATACTCACATCTCTCAAGTGTCATCAAAATAAATCTCATAAATGAAAACGGAAAATATCTCTCACTACCTGTCATAGCAAATAGATTACCATAGGCTTGGGAAAGGATCGAAAACCTCCTCCACTAGGCGTAAGCACCTAAGATAAACTATCAAAGAGGGCTTTTAAATGGGTTATAACGTTAGGTGTAGGGAAAAGGAAACACGGTTTTGTTGGATACGGGATATTTTACTGGTGGCGAGTTAAAGATCTTGATCAATTACATGTACTATACAATGTTGCTAAGCCAAGACTCGACTCGATCTTAAGCTAAAAACGAAATAACAAAATAACAAAAACATAAAGATAAACATAAAATGAAACGGGATGGTAGTCCGTATGTTTTTTCTATTTTTTTTTTCTACTTTTCTTTTTCTCATTTTTTTTTTTTTTTTTTTTTTTTTTTTTTTGACATACATTCTTGCCCTACCATCCAAAATAATACATCATAGGGGCATTGCATTCCCCTTACACTTGAATTTTTACATAACTTTACAAATACTAATCTAATGACTCGAATTAAGATAATTGAAACACTTGGAGTACTTTTAAAATATTTAGCACATATGGGGGTAATAAATGATGTTCTTCCCCATTACTCCATTATACTAGTACTTTACCCATGAGTCCCAATCGTCCCAAAACAATATGTACAAGGATATGACTCGACTTAGCAACCATGTAATCAACTAGATAATTAACTTGGGTTTAAACAAATGTTGTCACAATAATGCACTAAAAATGAGTGCATACAAGGTAGGCTAAGGCGATTTGGGTGTACATTTTAGTGGGGTGTAACAAATTCTTCCTTTAAGTAAAATGCTTAAAGGTCGAAACGAAAAGATAGGCTCTGAGGGGTGTACTAGGGGTATCGTGTACTAAAAATGAGTACAACGCAAAGGGTGTGGGAGAATTACTTGACCAATGTAGCCAATGTAATTATAACAAAAACACAGGTGTAAAACAATGGGTTAATCCTAATGCCTCTTATCATGTAGTAAATCTAACTACACGAATGTAGTCTCACTTGTGGCCTTGGAATGGTCCTAACGCAAGTTCTAGAATCTAAGTGCTACCGGTACACACATCATAGCATAAATGCTTTTCCTACCAATTCTAGGGGTGAACCTCACATATTTGGGGGTGGAAAATTTTTTAGTGGTACGGTTTTTGTGCTAGTCATATAACTCCTATCCGTGAGACGCTTATTAGAACTAAAGTTTCACTCCTATATGTTGTAAAAAAATTTTAAATTTGGCACTAAAATTACCCTAATCAAGTATTTCTCTCAGTTTTATTACACATCTATTATTAAACAAACAAAAATCAAGCGCAATTGTATTCTCTAAAATCGTACTTTTACCCTCCCCTTACACTTAAGATGAACATTGTCCCCAATGTTCAAATAACAAGATGTAAAAGCATAAAGTAAAATAATGAAATCAAATACTCCCCTGATTCGCTCGTTGGATAGTGAAATTACACGGTTAAATCTTCTTCCAAGGAGAATGTTGAAGCTCCATGACTAATGCATCGCCATAAGCTTGATTCCATAAACATTTCCTTGTCCAAAATAACCTGTTGAACCTGAGAAAACAAACACGAAAACCTGCATAATATCGGCGGGATAAAATCTATATATAAGGATATAATGCTTGTGGAATGATAATTTTGCAGATTCCTGGAGATTATAAGTTGGAGATTTTAATAAAAACTTTTTATGAAAACAAAACTTTCAAAAATTTCTGGAAATTAAATCTGACGCCGTCAGGTTATAACCCCTGACGCCGTCAGAAATGACCTGACAAAAATTTTCATTTTAAGTTTCCGGAAAATTTCTGGAAAAACCTTTACCTTACTTCCTGGAAATCCTGCAAAACATCACTATGACTCGATACAAGCATTTGACTCAAACAAATACTAATATGTATGCTAATTTATTATTATTACGATTCATGTTAATTTGTGTTCTAATAAACCGATTTAGATTTCCCTTACACTTATCTTTTGCAAAATACCTTTATATGTAGTTAAGACGAAGTTAAAAACAACATAAAGCATTTTCACAAATTACTTTTGAACATGAATCAATAATGATAAAAATTAAACACACATACGGAAGCAAATAAAATCAAACAAACAAATAAACACACAAAGCAAATAAAACAAATAAAGCTTGGGTTGCCTCCCAAGAAGCGCTTTTCTTTATTAACGAGTCTTGTAGCTAGACTCAAAGTCACGCTACCCTATGTAAGTAAGCTCGTCATCGAGGACGTCTTTAGGGTTAAGCTTGGATTGAAGTTTCCTATTGGTCCGCTTAGTACGATATGTCTTTTCAAACTTCTCTCCATCCGGGTCATACAATGTCATCTTGATATGCCATGACCCGTCTCCATCTTTGGGTGGTTTATCCCAATTCCACTTATGATCATCTTCCTCACAAATCCACTTATTCATTCCTAGGTTAATTGGCAAAACTCCTAGGAAATCAATCATCTTTCTAAAAACTAGAGGGTCTTCAAATGGATCCAATTCGGTGTCCCTAGCCAAGAGTTGTTCTACCGTATGTGTTCGGTTAACAAAGTCCTCTTCTAAGTAAAATGGGCGTTGGGGTCCTATGAAGTCTCTATCAATCCAAGGTCCATATCTAGATGGTCTCCTATTTGATTCTAGCCAATGTGGTGTTGGTTCCTCACTAGTATCATAGGCATGTTTCTTAACATCATAGATTGACCATGTATCTCCTTCTCCTACCGCTATCTTAGATTCCTTACAATCAATCATAGCACTAGCGGTCGCCAAAAATCCTCTACCTATCAACAAGGGGCATGTAGGGTCGCTAACCATATCAAGGACGTGGAAATCGGCTAAAATGGTTAGTTTTCCAGTGTGTACTAACACGTCCTTAACTACTCCAACCGGGTAAGCAACACTTCCATCCGCTAAGCCTATTATCACCTCGGTTTCTTCAAGTTTTCCAAGTTTTAGAGAGGTGTAGAGAGGTAACGGAAGTAGGTTAAGGCTTGATCCAAGATCGGCTAATGTGTCATAAGCCTCCGAATTACCGACCTTGCAAGGTAGAACAAATAAGCCCGGATCATCTAACTTCTTAGGTAGTTTGTTTTGAACGAAGGCGGTCCCTTTTTCGCCTAATTTGAGCTTCTTCTCATCCAACACATCAACAACCGGACTTTCAAGGTGGAGCTCCTTGAATTCTTCGTCAAGGTTTTGAGTGGGAGGTGTTTCAACTATGTTGTTGACCAATTTGGATGTCATAACTTCTTGGTCATTTGGAACGACTTGGGTTTGTTTGAAACACGTGCTCATGGAATTGACCGAATAATATTGTGGACAAGAACTAGGGGACGAAACCAATGAAATAGCGTTGACATTTAGTTTCGGGTTCTTGACCGTGTTGCTAGGGAGTGCTCCCATTTCTCGGTCATTGAGGGCTTTCAACAAGGTGTCAATCTTATCGGTCATCTCGCTTTGTTTTTGTTTGAAATCGGCTTCAAACTTGGCTAAACGAGCTTCTTGAGATGCCATAAATTGAGACATCAATCCTTCAAAGTTATTGGTACTACCATTGCCGGAAGGATTGTTGTTGAAAGTATGGTTCGAGTTGGAACCGCTTGATTGGAAACGATTAGGTGGGTTGGAAGAATTGGTTTGTTGAGAGTTTTGGTTTTGTTTCCACCTAAGGTTCGGGTGATTTTTCCATGAGGGGTTGTATGAATCACCATAATGGTTTGGCTCGGGTTTGAAAGTGTACCACTTGTCTCCCGCTCCGTCGGTACGCGAGGATGCGTAGTCCACAAAAGCTTGTTCGGGGAGTTCCATGCAATCACGAGTGTCGTGGGGACCACTACATAATTCACATGAGGAAGTGATTTTGTTCACTTGGCTTGAAGATTTAGGAGCCTCGTAGGATTTCATGAGAAACTTGACTTGGTCTTCAAGTTCTATGATCCTACGGTCAGAAGTGCTTGAATTGTTAGAAGGCAAAGATATTGCCTTGACCGTTTTATTCAAATCACGGGGATCACTCCAACTTTCGTTGTCATAAAGAGCAAGATCCTCTAGGAGAGCCCATGATTGTTCCGCACTTAGATCACGTAGCTTGCCACCGGCCGATTGGTCAATGGTTTGCCTCGTGGAGAGATTGATATGGTCATAGAAGATTTGGACTTGGAGCCAAAGTTCTATGCCATGGTGAGGGACTTTTTGGAGTAAGTCCTTGAATCGAGTCCATGCCTCGTAGAGAGTTTCGCCTTGACGTTGTTGGAACATCAAGATATCATTCCTTAGCTTGGTAGTTCTTCCCGGTGGGAAAAACTGAGCAAGGAAACGAGTGGTGAGATCATCCCAAGAGGTAATGGATCCTGCGGGTTGACGTTCTAGCCACTGACTAGCTTGGTCCCGCAGAGAGAATTGGAAGAGACGCAATCGGGTCGTCTCTCGAGTGGCAACATCAAGGTCTATAGAATCAACGATTTTAAGAAAGTCCTTGAGATGTTGATTAGGATCTTCAGAACGAAGTCCATGGAATGCGCATCCACTTTGCACCAACCGGATGGTGTCGGATCGCAAGGGTGTGATATTGGCTCCTTGAGTGAGCTCAATGGTGTTTCGATAGCCATGGTGGCTAGGACGGGAATACTCTCCTAAAGTACGGGCTCTAGGAGGTGGTTGTGGTTGTTGTGGTGGTGGGTTGTGGGGGTTAAGGATATTACCATCTTCCATGATGTCGGATGGTATGGTTACGAACAAAGACACGAAGAAAATAGATAGACTAAAGAAAACCTAGAAAAATAAAATAAAAATCTCACTAGAAAGGAATCTAGTGAGTAGACCTAATAGAAATAAAAATTCAACCTAAACAATAACTATTCCCCGGCAACGGCGCCAAAAACTTGATTGCGTGGTTTTGTAACCTTACAACAGGTTTTACCTCTCGAGGGATCTCAAGAGGCTTACAACCCCACCAGGCAGTGTACCTGACCGATGTAGTATAGTGTAGTGGTAAGTACGGGGGATTGATCGTTCTCCACAGGGAATAGTGTTCGTTAGGTATGAAAGGCTACTCTAATTAGGTCTAAGGGTTGAGGAAGATTCTTTTTATGTTTTTATATTTTTATGAAAGCAAGTAAAATCTCGGTTTTGAAGGAGTGGGCGGAATTAGTTGCTAGTCAACTAACCCAAAATTACTACGAATGCAAATAAAATAAAATAACAAAAATGAAATGTGGTGAGAAACTTATGTGTAGAGAAATGTGTTTACTTAGATTTCCTTACTCCCTAACTATCTTTTACCGGTTAATTAGTGTGTATTAGTCGCGTGGATGACGGGTGTATTCCTTAATACCATTCGTGGGGTGGCGTACTTACTTCCCCAACTCTACAAGCTCCTACTTCACTCCTATGTCGAGCCGGCTAGGAAGCTCCTAACATGGGATCACTAGAATTCGCTTGTGCATTAAATACAACCATAAAAACCTTTAGTACGCATTTGGTTCATGTTTCTTAAGATGTTCAAGCAAGTTACCGAATAGGAAGTTAGCCAGTTTTCTTAAGCCTAACATAGATAAACAATCATCCAATACAACTAACAACACACTAACAACCAATAATCAATAGCTAGGTTTCATTAGATCTAAGCAAACACAAGATAAAATTAGCCTAACATGTTAAACAAAAGACAAGCATAAGATAGAATCAAACAACACATAGACATATTGAATGATTGATTGATAACTTATCTTTCAATGAAACATGGAAGATCTCAAGGCAAAAAGCCCTGAAAAAGTAGCTAAAATCGTCTTAGGGTTTTATCCCAAAATTCCACACACTAAGCTCTCCCTTAATGACAAAAGATTAGAAAACTATATATAGATTTTTGGATCTGACGGCGTCACCTTATGCATTGTGACGCCGTCACCTCGCCGCTTTTAGGGTTCCCGGGTGACCTTCTTGACGCCGTCCCTCTTTAGCTCTTCAAAAATCCATTCTGGCCTATCAAGGCTTGACGCCGTCTAACCCTGAACGTGACGCCGTCCCCTTATGATTTAAGCCGTGACGCCCTTGATTTAGTTAAAGCGTGACGCCGTCAGAATTCTCATGCTAACTCACTGGCCCGTCATGAGTAAATTTCACATCCAACTTTTCTTGCCAAGGCATGACGCCGTCCCATGTTAATTGTGACGCCGTCAAGAGTAACTTTTAGCCGATTCTTGAGACTTTGTCGTTTTCTTCACTTTAATGCTCCAAAAACGTCCAAAATGCCTCCTTTTCCAGATTTCTCCTCAAAAGTACCTAAAATGACAAAAGGAACGATTTAGGGCAATATTTGATCAAATAAATACGATTTCGGGCTTAAATGACCCCTTAAAAGCGGTACACTTTTCGCCTCATAAGGCAAGAATGAGTGTATATCTAAATGGGCTGTATCATTTTTAATTTAATACTAGGACAATGATGTGATTGTGTCTTAATAATAAATAAATGAAAACGTATCTCCTCATTTTGTATATCTTTCATTTCTAAACAAAAAAAAATGTAATTATTTATTTGCTTATACTTGTGATATAATTACCAAAATATTATTTTAAGATTTTAGGGTGTTATAATTATATACGTGTCCTTGTATAATTATTTTTATGCTCGTATAACTTCTAAATTTGAGGGGCAAAATGGGGATTTTAAATGAAGTAAAATTTTGGGTTTTACACTAGGATTCCCTCACTACACCATAGGACTCTAACACCAACTTTAGTTCGAATCCCACAACTCTTGCCTATATAAGGCCTCACCATTGCAAGCTTATCTTGCATCTCACCTTCAAACCTCACATTAACATCATCATCACACTCAAACCTTTTAGCTACACTTCACTCTTGACAGTGACAGTTAGTCTAAGAACCTTCAACCCATAGATCATCACACTCAAACCTTATAACCTTCAACTCATCACACTCAAACCTTACAACTACTCCTCACTTTGGATAAGTGATAGTTAGTTCAACAACCTTCAATCCTCACAAACACACGAAACCCTTCATGCACCAAATTATCCCTAACACACAACTAGGATCATCCAACCTAGAAACCTAGAACTTCATTACCTTAACCCCGTTAGAGATATCCACCAACAATCCTGTTAGGATCACATGCACCTTTTCTTTTTCCCTTTTGAAATATATCATGCATCTCATTGTCAGTGCAAACGATATATTAACCTAAACCATCCTTTCCCACCTTTCCTCAAAGGGCAAAACCAACATCTCCAACCACATCATCATCATCCTCCACCTTTAGGATTCCTACACCCTTACCTCCACCAAGTCCACCACAACCTTTAGCTATCACACTAACCCTATCACCATCAAACCTCTTTGGACTTGGCACCAACACATCATCCTTATCACCATCACCATCACCACAACCTTTAGCTCTCACACTAACCTTGTCACCTACATCTCCTTTTGAACTTGGCACTAACACATCATCCTTATCACTATCACCATCACCACAACCACTAATGGGTCATCCCATTATTTATCCCCTACAACCACATAACCCAAGTTGTCCTTGTTGTCACCACAACCAACACTCTCCCACCTTATGGAATCATTTAGGTATAACCTCTATCGAGTCTACTTTATGGCACGACTTGTCATAATAGTAATCATTTAGAGTATGTCTTATCAACAAACTATCCTTAACATCAATCATCTTAGGTAGATGATTATGTTGTTCAAAAGGTTTGTTAGAACTTTCCTTCCCAATGACAACTTGGAATAAGTCATTTAGTGCGTCAGTCAATGAACGAATCTCGTTCTTGATTAGTGTGATTGAGTGAACAATTACACCTTAGGTTTTCGGTCGGGTTGTGACACTTACGTGTTAACATAGTTTAACCTATGCATGTCTTGCTATGTGTATTCTATCCCTATAATGTTGCTCCTATACTGTTATATATTATGTTGCACGAAGCTAACCCTTGATGTAGGAAAAGCCTTTGTAAGAATTTGATCCATGGATCCGCTAGATACTAAGGTAAATAAACAAGGGGATTAAGTCACCATAGGGGAGCATTGAGCTAGGGGGAGCTCGGGAGTATTTGAATACATAGCATGGAGTCGTCTTCACAAGTGTTGATAGAAGGCTTCACTAGGATGATGCAAGCTCGCCTTTCGGGGGAGAAAGGATATTAGTGCAATAAGGGGGAGTAGGGAGTAAATCCAAGGGAGCGCTCGAGGCAACTACCTTTTTGATTCGACAAAAGGGGGAGAAGGAAGTGTAAACAGGTAACTTTTACATTTTACTGTGTGTTACGGTTTACAAACATGTAACTTGTAATACATAACGTAAAATGTGCAAGTTACTTGTAAACACAAATCATCAATGCATACTTACATCAACACCTCCCGACGTCTCAAGTATGCTTCAACGAAGTCGTAGATTTCCATCCCGACATAAATCACTCAAGGTATGGACAAACAAATCTACTACTTGACAAATGATCAAAGGATTTTATTTTTCTAAACTTCACATTTTTAATGTGACAAAACATTTTTTCAAAAATATATTTCACAAATTATTTTTGAATTAAAAAGAAAAGTTTTATTTTGAAAAATATGTTTGAAAATCCCAACAGTCAAATTTCCCCCCAAAACAGCTCCTAACTTCCCCAAATAAACCTTCCCCACTAAAGACAAACGAAGGAGCGTCTACGGCACCATTAAATAGGTACGGCTCCACTAAATTTAGTGGAGCCGTCGGGTATTTAGTGGAGCCGTGGGTCTGTAACGGTCAGATTTTCCCTTGCCTATAAATAGTGGACCATTCCACACTTCCAACTTGATTTTTCCAGTCCTTTTTCTTTGGTCTTATCCCTCTTCACTTAGATAACTTTCTTTGATCATTTGGAGAGTCTTAGGTTGTTTAAGAGTGATCCAATCATCCACTCAAGTGATCCTCTTCATTCCTCTTGATTAGCAAGAGAAGAACACAAAGTATCCTAGATACAAAGTGTTGTCATCCCTCTTGATTAGCAAGAGAAGAACACAAAGTATCCTAGATACAAAGTGTTGTCATCCCTCTTGATTAGCAAGAGAAGAACACAAAGTATCCAAGTAGATACAAAGTGTTGTCATCCCTCTTAATTAGCAAGAGAAGAACACAAAGTATCCAAGTAGATACAAAGTGTTGGAGTTGTTAGGTCTTGTAACATTTGTTACACTCTTGATTGTATCATAGAATACATCAAGATTACTTTTCTTTTGTGAGAGAGTGAGTCAAGATCATTGTGATCTTAAGAGATAGTGAAGATCTCTTGAAGCCATTGGGCTTGTGTGATTGATCATGTGGATCAAGGGTAGATCGGGTAGATCGTGGTAGATTGGTGCTAGCTAAGATTAGCACTCGACATCTAGCTTAGTGTCGGAAATAGGATAAGCAACGTGTATGTGTAGATCGGGTAGATCGTGGTAGATTGGTGCTAGCTAAGATTAGCACTCGACATCTAGCTTAGTGTCGGAAATAGGATAAGCGACGTGTATGGTGTAGATCGGGTAGATCGTGGTAGATTGGTGCTAGCTAAGATTAGCACTCGACATCTAGCTTAGTGTCGAAAAACAAGTTAAGCGACATGTACGGTTTTCTCCACCTAAAGGGAGTTTGTTGATTAGTGAAGTAACTCTCGAGTTGGGTACTCGGGGAGTGGAGTAGGGCGAAGAGGAGCTTCGTGACCGAACCACTGTAAATCACCGTGTCCGGTTTGCGCCTTCTAACTTATCTCTTTACTTTCATTTCATTAGTTATCGCTTTATATTTATATTTGCATTGCATATGTGTTTGTGTGGCTTGTTGCTCATGTAGTGATTGATCATGTATGTTTCATGGTTTGATTGTGCATATGTTGTAGTTTACTATAGTCATCTCTAGATGCTATATACTCATTGTTGACACTCTTCATATTACGTCACACTTGATCGGGTGTTTGATACAAAAGTTTTAAGTTTTTAAATGGAAACGTATTCACCTCTCCTCTACGGTTTCCACAAAAGAATCTGGTAACAATGTTTTAGGGTTTCAAGTCGTGGAAACAGCTTGTTGTGGCAATGGGCCATTTAACGCAGAAAATGGGTGTGAATCAGGATCAAACCTTTGCATAAATCGTGACGAATACTTATTTTGGGATGAGTTTCACCCAACTCAGGCTGCTGCCCGACAAGTAGCACTTACTTAGGCTTATGCCGATGGACCAGAATTCGTGACACCAATGAACTTTAGCAGTTTGGCAAGACTTTCATTTGCGCATAACTGACACACCCGACTTGTTTAATATTTATTGAAATGACCAATACGCTGTCAACTCAATAAATAATTTCACTAGTTTTTACAGGTAAAAAGCAATTACTGAATGTAATAAAACTGGGAAACATAATTAGTTCATGACTTCGTCACAATGTATCGTTGGATTATATAAAAAGGATGTGTGCTATGAATATATTAAAACTAAAATTTATTTCAACCATGTTGTGTAAAATCATCTTTTAAAAAATAAAACCAAGTATTTTTTCATTATAATTTTAAAAGTTGGCTTTCATCCTGTGGTGACCGTCACGAGTCATTTGATTGAGATTTATATACTAACATATGGTTTAAAGTTTAAACGCACACTCGTGTAAGCAAGCCTGTTTTGAGGATGAAGAATATCGTGGTTTTAAAATCGGCATCCGGTCTAGGGCAGCACCCAGACCCTAAAAGTCTAATGGTCTCATATTTTTACCAAGGTCATTATCCTTTTCATTTTTATTTTCTTTATTGACATTTTTTTTATAAACTAGCAAGACACCGGAGAGTGGAGAGTGGAGAGTGGAGCGAAGTCAATGACATCTGCTTAATCTAATACGGAGTACAAAAATAATTTGAATCACAAATCCAGTCAAACTAAGGCTACTTGCAGTAATAAGGGTCAATCCTTCCCATTTTCTCTGACACGTCAGCTTTCTCTCTCCAGCGACCTTCAGGCGATTGGGTGCCCCAGTAAGGCGACCTTCATCCTTTTTTTTTTTTTTCTTTTTTTTTTTTTTAAACATTTTTAATACAAACTTAAATTTTATTAAAATAATTAAAACGTTATATAATACTTAAAATAAATTTAAAACATTACAATACTTATTAAAAACTAATAATCTAGGTTGTGTCGTTCCTTGATTGCATCCTTCATTTCCTGCATCTTTTCTCGTACATTTGGGGGCAAAGACGGGTCGATTGGTGTGAGGTAGAATATGATGTCTTTATCCCACATAAAAGACGAACCGGATAACCCGAACCAGTTCCCACATAAAATTCTGGATTGTTGTATAGTTGTTCATCAAAATCACAAGCATCCAGATTCATACGGTTAACCGGAGAATAATGTTGATAATTTGAAAAGGAGGAATGTGATGAATCCATTGTAGGACGATACACCGATTCCGGTGAGCCATACATAGAGCTTCGACGGAAGTGGCTTTGTGGTTGTTGTTGATATGGTGGAACAAACGGACGATTCATAGAAAATAGATTGTTAGTTTGTTGTTGTGGAGGTTCTTGCGGTTCATAATCTAAAGTAGCCGGTCGGAAATTGATGTTTGGTGAGACACCGGTTAACCGAAAATTCGGATCCGGTGTTAAGTGCGAAATGTTTTGTGTCAATCGGGATTTTCGGCCTTTTTGTTGTGGTGTTTTCTTAGACATTTTGAATTGAGAGAATTGTGAGATTTGTGGATTGAAGTATGTTTATGTTGTGTATTTATAAGTGAAATAAATTTTTTTTTATTCAATCAAACCGTTGGCTGCTATCATTATTTCAAACTTTTTTTTTTTCTTTTTGTTTTTTGTTTTGTTTGCAACGGCTAGAGTAAAAAGAAAGAAAAAAAAAGTAAGCAATCCCAATCGATCGCATATGTGACCATCATCCTCTTTTTTTTTAATCGATCGATCGCAAAAAAAGTGTGCAACAAGGACGATTGGATCGATCGACATAATGGATCGATTCTTTGCCCCTACTGCAGGCAGCCTAATTAGGCTTGCAAGATGATATTCCTAGCAGAAACCCATGAGTGCGAGTAGACCTTGATGTCATTCGAATGGAAAATATCAGTATTTGGCTAGGTTGTCCAACATTAAAATCCAAGCTAAATTTACAAAGTATACCCTCATTTTTTTACCATTAATATATAATGGATTTAAATTTTAAAAATTGATTTAATTCTCCAATTGAATTAAAACTTTGGCTAGTTTAGTATTAATTGAGTATGTGATTAGATTTGAACATAGAATTAGTTTAATTATAGAAGACTACAAAATATCATCTTTAGTTATATGGTTAATATAGAAACTAGCTAAGTACCCGCGCCTACCGGCAACTGTGTCTAGTTTTCGATAAAGTTTTGGCGACAAATAAATTTTTAAGAAACTGTTCTTCTAGCGTTAAGGAATCTTTTTATGAAAGCATGGTTGCCCAAGGTGGCAATTATAGTTTTCAACGAAATTTTATAGCGTTAATTTGTTTGTGTAGTAGGTGTTGACATTGTTTCCCGATGCATCAATCTGTGTGTGCACATTTTCTTTTTTTAGTATGTGGTTTGGACTTTGGAGGTAAAGGTAAGGTAACCAAGCATACAACTATGCCAAATAACTTTAATTATGAGTACCGCGCATAGGCAATTTATAGTCCGATTGAATCATGTTGCGTTAACGCGTACGTACGTGATTTCATTATTTTCTTTGCGGTTGTTAGAAGCATATGGTCATCGTTGGTTAATGAGTGAATAAATCTTCATTGAATTATGGAGTCCTTCACAAGTCCAT
Source organism: Artemisia tridentata subsp. tridentata (assembly GCA_021014915.2). NCBI lineage: Eukaryota > Viridiplantae > Streptophyta > Magnoliopsida > Asterales > Asteraceae > Artemisia > Artemisia tridentata. The sequence goes on from CP139501.1 coordinate 86,487,027, forward strand.
CAATCATTGACGACAATATAAAAAAAATTATCTAGTTTTTAGAGCATGTGTAGTGGGAAGAAGTGGAGAGTGGGGGTTGTTTGACACGTGACATGTGGGGTATTGTGATGCTTTGTTGAAAAAGTGGTGTAGTGGAGAGTGGGAGGTTGTTGGTGCAATTTACAGAAAAAAAAAAAAAAAAACACAAAGAAAGTGAAGGGCGGGGGCGTTGTCAGCACAACCAGGCAAGCGAATTTGGAAGCAATAGCGCCCCGCCGTTTTGGGCATAGGGGCGCTGTTGGGGCATTTTTGGGGCAAAAGTGGGAGCAACAGCGCCCACTACGCATGCTCTTATATCTCATAATAATACTACTAGTTTATGTTTTGGTATGCGATGTGAACAATACCGTTACATATCCTCACAAGACTTAAATGTATGTTCAAATAATATGTCCTTATAGATTGACCCTTAGGGTGATGGCAACCCAACACTTGGAGTCATGGGAGGATTCCCACCAACCAATCGGCAATCACAGAGTGTCATGTGGCAGGAGGATTCTGGAGGATTTTGAAGACAAAACTGTTGGCAGTAGGAGGATTCTGAAGGATTCGGAATCATGCCTCAAAAAAAAAAAAAAAATTTATTATTTATGTATAATGTTGTAAATAATTAAAATTAAATGTAAAACTATTTATTATGTATATATAAAAGATAAAAACAAACAATTTATTTCATTAATAAAAACGGTTACAACGACAAATACTAAAAATAATAAAAACGACAATACGACAAATAAAACCAAACTACGACAAATAAAACCAAACTAAGCTTCTTGTGCATCGAGGTATTCCAAATCTTGAGGCCAAACATGCTCCATAAGGTCAACTCGTAGTCGTGAATTAACTTCTTCGTCTCGCAACTCCATAAGTGCGTCTTCGTCAAACTCCGGTTGGATTGGTGGGTCCATAATATGAACCGGAGATATCGCACGACCGTCTTCTTTGATAATCATGTTGTGCAAAATAATGCACGTGTACACGATCTTTGCAATCCTTTCTTTCGTTTTAGGCCGAAGTGTGCGATTAAGTATACCCCATCTACATTTGAGAACTCCAAAAGCTCGCTCGACGTCCTTCCTTGCCGCTTCTTGTAGTCGCTTGAATTTTATTTCCTTCGGATCCACCGGGTACTTATATGCTTTAACGAAAACTGACCAACTTAGGTAGCCCCCATCCGCTAAATAATAACCCCGTTTGTAGTTTCTACCATTCATGTCAAATGAACTCGGAGGCGCTATTTGATTCCGTTCTCTCAAAAAAAGTGGAGATGTGTTTAAGACATTTATGTCGTTGTTTGTTCCAGGAGGACCAAAGTACGCATGCCAAAACCATAAATCCCATGAAGTCACTGCTTCAAGCATAATCGTCGGGTGTTTGTAGCAACCTCGTTTGTATTGACCCTGCAAGCGCCTAGGACACATCCTCCACTCGAAATGTGTACAGTCAATGCTACCGATCATCCCCGGTATGTGGTGCAGCTCTTCGTGAGCTTTTTGCAAAGCGGCAATGTCGTGCGCAGTCGGCTTACGTAAGAACTCTCGCCTGTATAAATCATTAACCGCATCACAAAACTCTTGAAGACATTCACGAGCCGTTCTTCCTGCCATTTTATAATATTTATCATTTTGAGCGGCAACACCACCGTCAGCGAGCTGTTGTACCGCTGACAAACATTTTTGTATCACCGTGAAACTATTTTGATTCCTTGCATCATACCCTTCTTGAAAATACGGATTGCCACTCGCCTTGATTCGCTCGATAATTTCTAAAAATAATTTATTTGGAAGACGAAACGTTTCGCGAAAGGTTGCGTCATTGTAGGTCGGATTTTCGGCAAAATAATCTCTCATCAACATTTCTTCAGCTTCGTTGCGATCACGCCTCGCCTTGTACTGTTTGATTACTTTGTACATAAACTCGACACTATCGTCGGATAACTCTTGTTCACTCGATGATCCTGTCTGCGGGTACGAATCGGAGGTTGAACTCGACATGGTGAAGATTTGTGTTTTTTTTGGAGTGAAATGTTTGTGTGTGATATTTAGTTTTAGTATGAAGTGTATATATATATAGTGGTTATGTTTAAGGAAAAAAAAAGCCTAAACGGGAAAAAAATAAAATAAACAAACGGCTAGTTTTTGCTCCAACGTTCAAAAATGAATTTGTCTCTTTCCCTTCACGCAGCGTCTCAAACTTGCTTCCAAAACACACGATTCCAGCGTCCTGGGGGTTGGTGGCGGTGTTCACCGGCGTCCTCCCCCAAAGACTATGAGAAGACTCCACGGTTGCCAACACCTTTAACAGCCATGGTTATGACTTATGATACTATGGTCATACTCATACATCAGTAGTATTTTATGTTAAAATGGCAAGGGTTTTGTTAACTTGTGCAATTAGACGATTCATTATAACGGTTTACAAATAAGTTTAAAACTTTTTAAGAGAGGTTTATAAATTTATAAAACATAGTGAGTAACCATGTTCGACTTTAATAATGTTACGAAGTTTACCCTTAGAGCACCTCCAACGCTTAACGCAGGAGGTGCGTTAAACATCCAAAAGGGTGCGTTAAAGTGGAGTTAAGCGTTGAATGTGTGCTGCGTTAACGTAGCGTTAAAGGTGTGCGTTAAGGGTAGTTTGTGTAAAAAATAAAAAATAAAAACACTTTCGCCCCCTTTAAAGGTGAGTTATGATTGAAAGAGTTTTTTTTAGTTAAAAGTGGGTGAGTTAAACCTGATGTGCCAGTGTGTTAAAGTTTAACCCCGTATTATGGTTGAAAGTGCTCTTAAGTAAATACCTACGAGTAGTTTGTTTATATACATTCAAACTTGGGGCAGTTTATCGTGACACCCTCTATAGGGGGTGTATGCAATCATTGTATGCAACGATTGATTGTACTGTATGCTTCACGGGTTGTACATTTGACTAACAGGGGTGTTAAAGATAACACATCCATCTAACTTTTAAGTCTTTCGAGGATGGAATTATTTTGAATCTTTCGAAGTCCCACTGACATGTGATAGCTCTTTTTCTTTGACTTATTTTATAGCGAAAATTACTGCAGAGGCCTCTGCAGTAATGAGTTGTCTTTTTTAGGGCGGGTTTTTTTTTTATTCCTAAAAAGGCCACATATTTCGCTGCAAATTATCCCAGAAATTCAAAACCAACACGTGTCAACATTTCGTATTTTTAGAATAAAAAAAAAAAAAACGTATTTCACATACCCTTTGCAGCGAAATACACTTTTTTGGGCCCCACGAGAATTAAAAAAAATGATTTCACATAAAAGGTGCAGCGCACATAAAAGGTGCAGCGAAATACACTTTTTTGGGCCCACATTGAAATTGAAAATTTTTTTTTACCAAAATTACCCTAAACTTTTTAATATTTACAATTTTTTTATATAACAAAGTTTATTCGTCAAATATATAGCGAATTCGTTAATAAAAAAAATACCGTTACGAAGAGCTCTGAATTACGAACAAAACAAGCCCAATATTGATATGCCTTTGACGTACGTATGATTTTATAAAAAAATATTAAAGTTTGATATACTAAAATTACCCTAAACTTTTTAATATTTATATAAAAAAAAAGAGGTAAGTACTAATCTAGGACAAAATCTTTTTTTTGGTCCCTACCATGGTCAGTTTTTGAGTAAATTCCCTAAATGGTCATGCGCATCTGCGCAACTCCGCAACCTATCTCAGAACGTGACACGTGTACATATTCTGGGGCCCACACCAACTACTAGAATTACTCAACCGGCGGCTACTCAACCCAACAGCTAAAATTTTTGCATCGTTAGTCCTTTGTTACGTTTTCGTCTGTTTTTTTACGTTTTAGTCTGATTTTTTACGTTTTCGTCTGTTTTTTTACGTTTTCGTCAGATTTTTTACGTTTTCGTCTGATTTTTTACGTTTTCGTCCGATTTTTTACGTTTTCGTCTGTTTTTTTACGTTTTCGTCCCATTTTTTACGTTTTCGTCCGATTTTTTTCGTTTTCGTCCGATTTTTTACGTTTTCATCTGTTTTTTTACGTTTTCGTTTATTTTTTTACGTTTTTGTCCGACTTTTTACATTTTCGTCTGTCTTTTTATGTTTTCATCCATTTTTATACGTTTTCATCCACTTTTTTACTTTTTCGTCTGATTTTTTACGTTTTCGTCCGATTTTTTACGTTTTCATATGTTTTTTTACGTTTTCGTCTGTTTTTTTACGTTTTCGTCTGATTTTTTACGTTTTCGTCCATTTTTTTACGTTTTCGTCGATTTTTTACGTTTTCGTTTGTTTTTTTTTCGTTTTCGTTCGAGTTTTTTTACTTTTTTATCTGTTTTTTTACGTTTTCGTCTTTTTTTTACGTAAAAAAGCGGACAAAAATGTAAAAAAATGGATGAAAACGTAAAAAAACAGACGAAAATATAAAAAATCGGACGAAAACGTAAAAAAATGGATGAAAACGTAAAAAAACAGACGAAAATATAAAAAATCGAACGAAAACGTAAAAAAATGGATGAAAACGTAAAAAAACAGATGAAAATGTAAAAAATTGGACGAAAACGTAAAAAATCGGACGAAAACGTAAAAAAATAGACAAAAACGAAAAAAAATCGGACGAAAAAGAAAAAAATTGGACGAAAACGTAAAAAAACAGACGAAAACGTAAAAAATACGAAAAAAAAAATCAGACGAAAACGAATAAAAATCAGACGAAAACGTAAAAAATCATGACAAAAACGTAAAAAAGGTGGAACATAAAAACGAAAAATTAAAAATGGAGAAAACATAAAAAAGACAGACGAAAATCGTAAAAAGTAAACGGACGAAAACGTAAAAAAAACAAACGAAAACGTAAAAAAAACAGATGAAAACGTAAAAAATAGGATGAAAACAAAAAAAATCGGACGAAAACGTAAAAAATGGGACAAAAACGTAAAAAAACGGACGAAAACGTAAAAAATCGGACGAAAACGTAAAAAAACAGACGAAAACGTAAAAAATTAGACTAAAGCTTAAAAAAACAGACGAAAACGTAACAAAGGACTAACGATGCAAAAATTTTAGCTGTTGGGTTGAGTAGCCGCCGGTTGAGTAGCCGGCGGTTGAGTAATTCTAGTAGTTGGTGTGGGCCCCAGAATATGTACACGTGTCACGTTCTGAGATAGGTTGCGGAGTTGCGCAGATGCGCATGACCATTTAGGGAATTTACTCAAAAACTGACCATGGTGGGGACCAAAAAAAAGATTTTGTCCTAGATTAGTACTTATCTCTAAAAAAAATTGTAAATATTAAAAAGTTTAGGGTAATTTTGGTAAGTTTTTTTTTCAATTTCATATTTTGTATAATTATATATATATATATTGATATATATATATATAATATATATATATAATATATATATATATATATATATATATATATATAATATGATTTAAGATAATTTGAGGACCAAACTTTTTTTACATACTAAGGGACCAATTTCATGACTGCTCCTTTTTCTAACATGTCGTGTAGCATATATACATGTCGCTTAAATTGGTACGCGACATGTTTTAATTTTTTTTTTTTTTTCTTTTGCGTTCCATAATTGGTAAGAAAGTGACACGTGTATGTCAAGTGTGTCGTGACCTTAAATACGCGACATGTTGGGGTACTTTTGAAATGTCCAAAAAGTTGGGGTAGATTGAGACACACAGCCTCTGCAGAGGCTACTGCAGTAATTTTCGCATTTAAAAAACCTACTTTCATCCTTTTTTTCCAAATATTAATATCTTTCAAACCGTTAATCGTTAAGCGAAAAAAATATACCGTTACGACGAGCATTTAATTATCTTTCTATAGATATGCACTTTGATATACTTTCGACAAAATTTGTTTTTTTTTGTTTTTTTTACGTTTTTTTTTTGTTACAAAATTTGCATGAAAAAATCACATGTGATATATCATATATGATATGTAATATCACATGTGATATTACATATCATATGTGATTTAACACTAATATCACATGTGATATTACATATCATATATGATATATCACATGTGATTTTTTCATGCAAATTTAGTAACGAAAAAAAAGTGAAAAAAACGATTTTTTTTTGTCGAAAGTATATCAAAGTGCCCGTCTATAGAAAGATAATTAAATGCTCGTCGCGATGGTGTAATTATTTTCGCTTAACGATTAACGGTTTAAGAGATATTTAAATTATAAAAAATAAGTGAAATATTAAAATGCTTTTAATCTCAAACATTGATTTCTTTTTAGATGAATGGTGGGGATGAGTCCCTTGGTATGTAGGAAAAATTTGGTATGTAAAATAACTCTCCTCTATATATATATATATATATATATATATATATATATATATATATATATATATATATATATATATATATATATATATATATAATCAAACTTTAATATTTTTTTATAAAATCATACGTACGTCAAAGGCATATCAATATTGGGCTTGTTTTGTTTGTAATTCAGAGCTCTTCGTAACGGTATTTTTTTTATTAACGAATTCGCTATATATTTGACGAATAAACTTTGTTATATAAAAAAATTGTAAATATTAAAAAGTTTAGGGTAATTTTGGTAAAAAAAAAAATCAATTTCAATGTGGGCCCAAAAAAGTGTATTTCGCTGCACCTTTTATGTGAAATCATTTTTTTAATTCTCGTGAGGCCCAAAAAAGTGTATTTCGCTGCAAAGGGTATGTGAAATACGTTTTTTTTTTTTTTTTTTTTTTTTTTTATTCTAAAAATACGAGATGTTGACACGTGTTGGTTTTGAATTTCTGGGATAATTTGCAGCGAAATATGTGGCCTTTTTGGGAATAAAAAAAAAACCCCGCCCTAAAAAAGGTAACTCATTACTGCAGAGGCCTCTGCAGTAATTTTCGCTATTTTATATCGTGTTATGTGTCACCGTCACCACCTTCAATTGATGATCCATAAACTTTCAAATTTCAAAAAGTTTCAATAGCTTAAAACATAACACGATATAAAATAAGTCAAAGAACTCCACCTAACTGCAACTATTTATTGATGATCCACAAATCCACAATAATAACAGGGTTAGAAAGAAACTAGCAGAAGATAAAATTCAATCATGTTTGTATTTCGTGACACACCACCTAACTGCAACTATTTATTGCTTGTCTGCAATAAATCCATTATAACACTAATGCAAAACTCGAAGTTATATCTGACATATTAATATTCATTGATACCTAAGAAAGTGTGATTCCAAACGTCATTATAATTCTTAAACCTTTGTAACCATAAATTGGAAAATGACATAGTGATTGTAGAAAGTTGTGGAAAGTCTAAACTCTATTTTAAATCAAAGGATAAGAAAGAGAGAAAAATATCAAGTAAGTAGGAAAAAGTACATTGGGGTGTCTGATGCCTCATATGTGAAATAGATTTCAGAAGTTTAATGCCTAACATATCCTAGTAACAACCATGCTTGCTATTCGTTATATAGCAGCCTCTTTATTTAACCTCTTTTATGTTCCTCCCGACGCTTTCTCTTTCTATACTTATTAGTTCCAAGCATGATCACTGAGATTAGGAAAACAAGTATGATGCTTGTAAACAGTCTACCACGGCCACCAATCCCATGACTCATCTTCTTTTTTCTGAAGACCATCAAGTAAAATATTTACTATGATCAAACATGCAGAAGCAAAAACCAGAAAAAGTAAAAAATAGTGAAGGTGTTATGAATTAACATCAACATACCTGCAATAGTGTTTAAGATGCAATTCCACGAATCTTAAAGAGATTATGAAACAAGCACTATTCTAAAGGCTGGTTTATGTGATACAAATGGTTCTGCTTCACGAAAATGGGCAAGACTATTTATGCACATAGTATGTTACACAAAGGCGGAGTTCTGAAACAGAAGGGGCTGACTTCTAATACACTAATGCCCCGTTTACTATATACTAGCCGAGTACCCGCGCCTACCGGTAGTGGTGTCTAGTTTTCTATAAAGTTTTGGCGATAAATAAAATTTAAAAAAAACTGTTCTTCTAGCGTTAGGGAATCTTTTTATGAAAGCATGGTTACCCAAGGCGGCAATTATAGCGTTAATTTGTTTGTGTAGTAGGTGTTGACATTGTTTCCCGATGCATCAATATGTGTGTGCACATTTTCTTTTTTTAGTATGTGGTTTGGAGGTAAAGGTAAGGTAACCAAGCATACAACGATGCCAAATAACTTTAATTATGAGTACCGCGCATAGGCAATTTATAGTCTCCGATTAAATCATGTTGCGTTAACCCGTACGTACGTGATTTCATTATTTTCTTTGCGGTTGTTAGAAGCATATGGTCATCGTTGGTTAATGATGGAGTGAATAAATCATCATTGAATTATGGCGTCCTTCACAAGTCCATCATTCATTGACGACAATATAAAAAAAATTATCTAGTTTTTATCTCATAATAATACTATATGTTTTGGTATGCGATGTGAACAATACTGTTACATATCCTCACAAGACTTAAATGTATGTTCAAATAATATGTCCTTGTAGATTGACCCTTAACAGCCATGGTTATGACTTATGATACTATGGTCATACTCATACATCAGTAGTATTTTATGTTAAAATGACAAGGGTTTCGTTAACTTGTGCGATTAGACGATTCATTATAATGGTTTACACATAAGTTTAAAACTTTTTAAGAGAGGTTTATAAATTTATAAAACATAGTGAGTAACCATGTTTGACTTTAATAATGTTACGAAGTTTACCCTTAGAGCACAAGGTATGTTAACGCAGAACCGCGTTAAACCTTGACTTTCCTCGCGTTAAACCTGCGTGAACAACGCCCCGATCCTGCGTTAAAGGGCTGCGTTAATCCTTTAACGCAGCGTTAAACGTTGATTTGAATAAAAAAAAATAAAAATAAAATAAAAATCACTTTCACCCCCTACAACGGCTATATATCCGTTGCATTTAAAAAAAAAAAGTTTCATTTTATCCCCCTCAACGGATTTAAATTTTTAAACGGCTAGTTTGCCTAAAAAAAAATTCAAAACCATTTTCCCACCATTATAAATACCCGATTAACACAACATTTTTTTTCAAACTTCCACAACTCAATCTAATCTATCATATACTTCCATTTCTAAAAAAACAATGTCGGGATTTAACAACGACGATAGTTTCATGAATCTCCTCGGTGGGTGTAATAACCCAAACGCGAGTTCATCTTCAAACCCGAATGCGGGTTCACCATCACCCAACAACTCTTTCCCTAACCCACTCAGCTTGTCGAGCCAAGAACTTTACCTACAACATCAACAAATGCTATATTGGGAACAAAGGCAACAAAACACACTAAACACCAATTTCCAAAATTTACAATTCTCACAACAATCACAACATTCATAAACCGAAACACATGAAGTTCCCGAAACACCTACGTCTCCTTCAAAGCCATTCAAACGGGGTGGTAAATGAAAGGAAAAGGAAAGGAAATGGATAGTTTTGTGTTCTTGAGTTTTTTTTAAAGGAGGAAAGGGAAGTGTAAAGGAAATAGGGAGGAAGTTTTGTTAAGTAAATCTTCCTCTCACTTTTGGGAGGAAAAGGAACCGTATGTTGTGTAAAGACTAATATACCCTTTTTAAAAGATTTGACATTAATAACTAAATGGCATATATGTAATTTGACCAAGTTATTTTCCTTTTTCTCACACTCAAAAACATAATTATAATAATTTTTTTTCCTTTACTCTTTCCTCTATCTCAAGAACATAACAACTAATACTTACTTTCCTTTTCTTTTCCCTTTCCTATTCTTTTCAATTTCCCTTCACTCAAAACTCCATAACTGAGCGTAAGGGGAAAAAAAAAAAAAAAAAAAAAAAAACTCACACTCGTAAAAAAAAATTACAGATTTATAGAAAAGAACTCCTAAGAAAAACCAGACTTGCAAGAACTATTTTTATTAAAATAAAAGTACTCAAGAAACCCCATATTTGTAAAAACCTTAAAAAAAATCAAATTTATAATAAAAACTTGGAAAAATAAAGTCAAGAAAATCAGATATATAAAAAGAACTAAAAAAAGCATATTTAATCTAAAAATAATTAGATTTAAAACAATAAAACTTAAACCCGTAAACAACTAAAAAAAGCTTATGATAAATCTGATTTTCGGAAAATCTTTTAAAAAATCCGACATATTTAAAAATATCTGACATAATATAAGACATATTTTCAACAGTTTGCACAATCAACAAACCTTATTTTAAGTAATATGATGTACACATTCTAATGAATTTTTAGTTTTAATAGTTTATATGCAAAATTTATAAAAAATTTACCAACAAAATTATATCAAAGCCAAAAAATTATAAGAAAATTTAACAACAAATTATAAAAAACATATTACAAGAAAATTCATAAACCAAGACAATATTATAAGAGTGGCAGTGGCGTATCGTTGCAAATGCGGCAACGTCCTATCCTAGCGGCAGCAACATTTAAGATTTGAAAAAAAATATGAATCTAAAAAAAAATCAATCAAAAGTGTTATAACATTTCAAATATGCAGAAAAAACTATGGATCTATAAAAAAATATTCAAAACATGAAACAAATATAGATATGAGAACAATAATAATAATAATAATAATAATAATAATAATAATAATAATAATAATAATAATAATAATAATAATAATAATAATAATAATATAATAATAATAATAATAATAATAATAATAATAATAAAAAACGGTGGATCTCGGTGTGGTGGGCTCCGGTGGTGGGGCTCTCGGTGGAGGTGAGGGTCACCGGTTATGGATCTGCGATTTGGGTGGTGGCGGTGAAAAGAGTGTGTTTTTGTTTGGTGTGTATGTGAGAGAGATGTTAGATGATGAGCATTTGTGTGTGTTTATGTTAGAGAAAGGGAAAACGGATGAGAGTAAATGAGGGATAGTGTGAGGGTATTTGTTTGTATTGTGAGTTTTATGTACTTTTGTTAGTGTAGCAGTTTAGGTTTGGATATTATATTAGGTTCGGATATTGTTTTGGTGTGTGTAAATTTAGGTGTGATTTTTGTATGGGTGTCTAAATTTTAAAGATGGAGGTTTGGATTTTGTTTGGGGATATAGATGCTTTATAAGGGAGTATAAATATGTTACTGAACTTTGCGAAAACGTCCGCCTAAGTTACTAGACATTCATATTATTCGATTAGGTTACTAAACAATACGGGTATGTTCAATAAAGTACTAATTGTTTAAAAAATGTTTATAAGAGCACAAGGTGTCGTGAAGAGGCTAAACTTCTCATTTGGGGTTCACGGGGTGTCACATCACTTTAACAAACCTCCACAATTAACCCCCTCATTCACAACTAACTTCAACTTACTCATTTGGGGCACACCACTTACAACTTTATTTTTTTATTCATTTTTCAATCAAATTAAATTTATTTCATTCAAAATAAATAATAACTAAAATTAAACTGTTGGTTACTAAAAAAAAAATAAAAAATAAATAAAATAAAATAAAATAAAAACTGTAAATATTGTATAAGAAAACCACAAGGACCAAAACTGTAAATAAATAAACCACAAAACACACATTTTATAAAAAACTTGTGAGTTTCTTCTTCTACCTTTCGACCTGCAACTGCAAACACACACCAAAACACACATTTTATAAAAACACATAGACACACACACAATTCATAAACATTTACCAAAGATATTAAAACTACAAGTTTAGACAAAAAAAAATGTTGGGTCCATTAGTACCCAAGAATACTTAAAACAAGATTTGGACACAAATTAACTAAGTGTAAATTAAACCGAGAACAATTCAAGTCACTGAGTGAACAGTCACTCAGTGAGTCATCTTCAGGATGCTTAAGGCGAATTCAAGAAGAAGGATTCACTACTCAGGTAGGCGGTACTCCCTGAGTAGGACTTAAGCCAAAGAAGAAGATGATGGTTCAGTGAGTGTTGGACAAGAACTCACTGAACCCCAGTCTCCTCAACAACAATAAGTGATTGAAGACTGAAGAAACCAATGCCTGAAATAAAGGCGGGAATAAGTGGGAAGTATTTGAGAAGATAAGAATGTCAGACCAAACACTCTTATCTTGTCAGATACCAACCTTCCCAAAAACGGCTAAAAGTCATGGAGTGTCAGACCAAACACTCCTAAAGACTTTTAGTCCATTCCTATTGGTTCTTGGAAATGACAATTACTGTTGTAATGGTCAGACACGCTTCCTCAACAAGTTGAAGTATTTTTAATCACTTTTACTCTTTTATACTTGTGTATAAATAGGTTCAGAAGGAAAGAAGTTATGTGTGTTTTGTACATTGAAAGCCTTAGACTTTTGCAAAACAACTTCTCTCCTACAAAGAGTAACCAGTCCCTGAGATAGCTCAGTGAGGCATATTGTTACCACTTAAGCATAGCTTAAGTTTAGATAGGAGACACCATACCTTTTCTATTCAATCCCAAGTGTTTGTTCCGCAAAACACTTGGGTAATAGATTCTTTGATTCATTTCTAATAAGAATTTAAACGTTGAAAATACTGTGTTTTTATATTAATGTTTCATTAACTGTTAGAAGTAATCATTACATTGTATTAGTCATAAATACAAATAGATTAATTTTCTAGTTAACTCTAAGCGTGTTAAGGGAACGACAAGTGGTATAAGAGCCTCTGGTTTATAAAATCTTTCAAAATTAACCAAGAGTGCTCAAGGTTTTTAAAACCAAGATCCTACTATGACTGATGCAAATGTGCTCCAGCTAGTCGACAAAAAGGGTGGAAGCTTCTCAGCTATTGCTCCACGACTTGAAGCTAGTAAATTTAGCAAGTGGAAAAAGCGAATGCTTTGCTACTTGACTGGTATGGAACCATACTACATCACTTGTGTCAAAGATGGTCCTTTTGTCCCTAAGACTGCTGCAGGGCTAAACAAGCCTGAGGCTCAATGGACCATTGATGAGAGGAGGGTGGTCAATTGTTGGATCGACCTCCTTGATAGATCTTTGAGCCGGTAGAATGCTTATGTAATCACAAACACTCTATACGAGAATCTCTAGAACTTTAACTTATGTTTATGCGGAAACTAAACACAAGAGTTAAAGAAGAATATAACTAATAAACTTTGATCCTCTATGGATCTTTTATTCACTAATAAAGTTGTTATCAAAAGCGTACAATGTTCATAGCCGTCTTGTTTCTTTTATACTACAAGAAACCCTAATTCGGCATTCACTAAAAACGTGTAAAAGATATGCAATATCTATTCCTAATATATCTCATGCATATCCATACCTTCTAATAATACGGGTTAACTATTTCTACTTACCCGCAGAAACAAAACTAACAGCAGAAACAAAATAATAATACCAGCAGAAACCAATACCAGCAGGAACTACATACCTGCAAGCAGGAACCATACTACTACTAGCAGAAATGAACTAAATATTATTTTAATAATTCCTAACAATCCTCCCCTAAACTTGAATTTGACTAGGTTAACTTCAAGTTTCTTGATAGATCTTTGACTTCCATAATATGAGGATTGAACTTGATCATCAGCAGCAACAATAAGCAACCAGCTGCAACTGAATAGAACCAGCAGCAACAAGAAATCACCATTAAGAACAAGTATCCAGCAGAAACTTCTAAGTAACAGCAGCAACAGGAAACCACAGCATCATACTTTTGTCACCATCTGATATACAATTCACTTGATCTTTACTGCAACCATGACTATTTGTACATCAAAACTTTTAAGTTTCATACTATTCTCATCACTTCCAGGTGTGTTAACTCCTGTGAGAGGTGAATCATTGAAAATTAATGGATTTGATGTCTCTTTACCAATAGCCATTAACTACTGGAGTAGCCAATGTTTTCGTGTGTAAGACCATGGTACATTGATAACCATATGATTTTTAGTAAACCATCAACTATCAACGGATTTGCTTTGTCTTTACCTGTAGCCGTTTGCTTAGGACTAGTCAATTCTTAAGTTGCATAGAACACCTTGGTGAATTGAGTACCAAATATGGTTTGCCACTGCCTTTACCACAAGCCATACACTTGTGGGCCAGCCAATTCTTTGGAACCTCAAAGGGTAACATCCATGGCGAATTGAGAACCATTTCAACTCTCAGTAATGAAACATGGGTGAGTTGAATACCCTATAGTTTTGAGCAAACTATTACAGCTGTCAAAGGATTTGATGATCACACCAGAGCCGTACCCTCATGGTGAGTCAACTCTTTCTTGTCTGTAAGACATGGTGAGTTGATTACCATTTGTTGTGTGGTAAGAAACCAACTGTAACACCCCAACCCGACAAGGGTAAAGATATCACAATAATGGATTCTCATCAGATCAAAACAAAGCATACATCTTCAGTAATACTAAAATCTCAAAGGATTACAAATGAAATACTGAATCTACAAGGTTACAAATGAGAACTTCCAAAAACACTAATTCTAAATATATTATCTTCTAGTCAACTCTAATCCAGAATAGCTATCCAATCTTCTAAGTCCAAGTTACACTCTTCACTCATTCCCAGCTTTCCTACTAAAACCTGCCGCAGGAAAAGAAATGCGGCTGAGCTACGAGAGCTCAGTGAACAGATATAACGATAACAAAAGCAGTAATAGAGAGTAGTACAAATTAAATCAAGAATACAGATCATACCGATACAAATCAAAGCGAAAGGAATAAGGACAAAAGAAAAGAAATAAGGAAAAGGAAACAATAAAGTTATAGAATAAGGGAAAAACAGAAATCTGTCACGAGCCCAGATAACAGATAATACCATAGCATACCAATATAATAAAACAAACCTGTGTAGAGTGATCAGCTCTCAGACAATGTGAAAGACGTGTATCGCACACACCATCAGTCACCAGATATAATAACAGTAAACATATAACATAAACAGATAACAGGTCAAATCTAGGATGCACCCATACGCCCCCGCAGACAAATCAATAATCATAATCATAATGGCCATAGCAGATAATAAATAAGGGACGGAACAGGTCATCACTCTCCTGCCCTAGAGTCATGTCAAAGGTGCGTCAATGACATGGACATGAAACCCTCATGCCTAGTGATTGGCTCGGACATCAGACTGTAGGTCAAAGGTCAGATGTACTATCAAAATAATCAAAAGTCATATCTTAAGGGTACATGGCAAAAGGTTCATGTCAAACAGTTTTAGAAATAAATGTCAAAGGTTCAAATCAAAGTTTATCAGATTAAGTTTTATATCAAAGTTTAAGTTCAGATTAAAAAGACTATATCAAATGATTCAGAAAGAGAATTTCACAGGTTCATAATTAAAGTTTGTAGCAAAAGTTCATTTTAGAAATTCCTGTCAAAAGTTCATTGAAAGCATTCCTTTAAAAACGGTTTTCAATAAAATGATCTTTCAGAATAGTTTTCACAAAATAATCTTTCAAACGGTTTTTCATAAAAACATTCTTTAAAACTAGTTTTCACAAAAGTTAACAACTGTCATATAAAATAGTATCATATCACCATTCATAATCATTCTTTTAAAATAACTTATTTTTCTCAAAACATTTCCAAATCATAATTAAAAGATTTTCGCATAACAGATTTTTATATCAGGGGTCGCAACAACAGAGAATCATGAAAAAGGTTCAAAGCAAAGAGGATTATAATAAGGACATCAATTTAGAAGTAAAACACGTCAGAACATGAAAGAGATAAAAAAAAGCTCACAAAACAAAGGAATCACACGGAAGGTTCACAAACAGAAGGGAACATAGCAATGGTACAGGGAATCCTAATAAGGAAAATGAAAAACTGAAAGAAAAAGGAATGAAAAACCCTTACTGAAAAAGGGCAGAGTATTTGTACCTTATTAGCAAAGCCAGGTAAGCAAGACAAACACGGAACAGAATCAGGGCTCCTCCTTCTTTACACCTAAAGGAGTAGAAGACGGAATTATAAAGGATTCTAACTCAGATTACTATTTTTAATTTACCTTTTCATTTTAATAACTTTTTAAGTTTCTATAATTAACAGATTTCCATATTTAGTAAGATATTAGTACCCCAGATTAGGTTAAGTTCTTATTTAAGGATTATTATGGAATTAAAGTACATTTTATCAAATTACAAAAGTTTAGGGTTAATTATGACAAGTATACATAGTTTAGGGTTTTAATTGTAAATTCATATAACTCAAAGGTTCAATATGAAAATACTTTAAGTTACTGAATTATATACTCATGTTATTCAAAATTACATTTTAATCTCTTAAGTTTCACAATTTACAGTTTATACCCCTCTAATTATATAATTTACAAACAAACCTTATATTTACATATTTTACAAATTAAACCCTACAATATCCATATTTTACCAAACAAGCATCTTATTTTACAAAATTACAAACTGTCACCTCAGACTTATGTATAGTACGGATCAGACCCTCAGATTTCCAGAATTTACACTTTTAGCCCCTCAAATTTACTTAATTCCAAATCGAATCATATAAATACAATTTAATTCTTTTCTTGCAATATTTACACATAGGACCCTCATGTTATATTTTTCCCACTTTATTACAGACCTAAATAACATTACAAAAATGTCCCACAAGTTTCAAAGTTGGCAAAACACACCCTTCTTGTTTAAAAATCCACTCGATTACACTTTTAAACACAAAACCCTAACCCTAAAATTACCAATCATTTTCCAATTATTAAATCATCATTAAAAAACATTAACTAGACCAGATTCAATACAAAAACCTCAAACCCTAAATCGTAACCTAGGGTTTCTATTTTATTCCATGTTTTCCTTTACACCCGATATAAACAATAATTCGAAACAGGTTATTAGGGCCTCAATAATTTGAACCAACATTTTTCTAGACTTATATGATCATCATAGAACACAAGAAAATTATGAACACACCCCAAAAAATTCGTATGGTTATATTTGGAATTTAAATGTGTTTTAGCTCTCTAAAATTCGTACGATTGATCTAGCTTGCATGATTTGTGTTTATCAATTTTTATGAGTTATATACGACCTAAATAACATCATAAAAATAATGAAATGAATTTAGAACGTACGGATTGGTCACAGAAGTTATGTACCTTGCGTATGGAATAAATCGACAAAACACGAGACCACGTTCGAATCAAGCCTTCCCCAACCCAACTCCTATTTTTACTAGCTACTTTAATCCTTGATGAACACCAGAAAAATACCAAGGCTCGTCCAAAAAGTCGAATGGAAGCAGGGTCGAATTTTGTGAATGTCGACTTTAGGGTTTTTAGGGTTTCGGAATTTTGTAAAATAAAATAAATGGGATTAGATTATAATAATAGGTATAGACCGACTTAGGAGGGGGTTTATGGGCTGGAGATTTGTTTTAGATTAGGCAAAAATCAAAGGGATTTGATTTGGTATTGGTTTCCTATTTTATTTTGTATTTATCTCTTTTAAATGATTTTATAAATTTAAAATAAATACCAAAATTAATATTTTCAGTTTTATAATAATTTTGGGACATGAACAAAATGTCAAAATGTTGTCTTGAATTTATTTTACTTCATATATAGTTCGTTTTCAGAAGTTTGGAATCAATTCAGAATTTTTATAAGTGATTTAATTATGTTTTATGGTTTCAGGGGTAATTTGGTCATTTTACATGCTTCTAAATTTCAGGTATTACAACTTCTTCCCCTCTAAAAGAAAATTTTCGTCCTTGAAATTTGAAGGGAAAACGAAACGGAACACAACTGACTGTGAACAGAAATATGAAAGACTTGGTTCTTATGACTATATATTGTGGTCAAAACTTTGGTTTCCTCAGAAAGACAAATCCTACCCAATCTAGATCAAAAGAATAATATATCGAACGTAACAGATGATAATCGGATTTTCTCAGAAGAGACGCAGGAAATACATGGGATTTTGACGGATATGCCGTCCACAGAATTTGATTTGACAAATCAGATTAGAACGTACAGGAATAGATTATCGATAACATCAATTGGTAGAAGTTCTATAACAGAACCTAAGATTTTTATCGGGAGTCCAGAGGTCAGTAAAATGCGTGACGAGAATCCAGACGTATCAATTCGCATAACGGTGAAAGCAGATTACGCGTAAAGGTAGAATGAACTTAAAGTCTCACTAACGCAGATGATCTCAAACAGTTATCAGAATTTCTAAAGCTCTAAGGCACTTCTCGAAATATCTGATGCCCACAACAAGTGCACGTTATATGATGTAAGTATTATCACGTTGGCCAGACGTCATAATACTGGCATCATATAAATATGCCCCCACGATGGTCATACTTTATTTCAAGTCGTGAACAGAACAACTTATCTTAATCCACCTATTCTTTCTATGGTCTCAGAGGTCATCAAAATCAAGTACCCTAACTAAGAGGAGAACGAATCACTCGAAAGAGTTAACGAAATTCCCAGAATGTCTATCAGAATCTGATGCATCGTTAAAAGCATCAGATCATCCTTCATTCGTCCAATTTCACATAACAAAACCATCGTCCAACATACGCAGAATGAACACAGAGCGGAATTACTAATATGGAACCTAAATCATTCAAAGGATTTCATCATCAGGTAACACAAATTTAAATAGGTCAAAAGGAACTGAATTACGTCATCCATAGCTTCATCCATCACATAATTAATTCTTCCAACCACAAACGTTCACTTCAGAATCTTCTTCCATTCAAAATCATGATCTCGATTTCCATTCTCAAGTCTGCTTCTGCTCTCAATTCATCTTAGTACAACTAAAATGAATAGAGAAGCAAGACTGCGAGTCTTGACAGGTCTACTAGCACAGTTCAGAATTCACCAACTCAGACTGCTGTCATCACCGGATGCCTGGTAGTGGTGTCTGCTACAATCTCTGAACGCCAATCAAATCTACTCTTCCAGAACAAAGGTCATTCCATTTAATACGAAGATGGTCTACATGTTCCTCGTTCGTCTCAGAGCAAAAACATGCTGTCATACTATGACAATTGTCCAAATACTCGTGAAAACATGATTCGTATTAGCCAATACAATTGGCATTATTTAAAACTCATGATGGTCACAATGAGTACGAAAACAGTTTTCATGAATCGTTTCAGGGAAAACTTCATATCTAATTCACATCACCAATCTTTACGAATAAAACTGAAATACTTTACGGAAGTTGCTCTCAGTTAGTCATCTCCTATCTTAGGAGTTCTTGTGGTTGCTTCTTCAGTCTCTCAACCTCAACAGTATCATGGTTCGTCAACTGGATAAGTTCAATGCCAACTCCATCTCCCGAGCAGTAGGGAATCAAAAAGGTTCATCAGAAACATCAGAAAATCGTACAGCAAGACTTCCAATGCCAAAGCTTTCTAAGGATGGATATTATTGGGTGTCAGGGAAAGGTTGTCATAACAAAAGTAGGATGAGAACAGATTTCAAGAGGTCTCATATCAGATATGGTAGTCTCTGGTGGCTTATAAAAAAGCCAGTCAACCAAAAGGCCTCGAAATCGAATATATCAAAAGTAAACGGATCCGCAGAACGAATATGGTTATTAAACCAGACGGATAGTTCATATGTCGGAGTCAAGTACATGGTTCAGTATAGTGTTGAGGATAGATAAGCGAACAGTTCAAGGTGTTGGAGTTTTATTAGCTATTTAGCACAAGTGTCAGGTAGGTTGCGAATAATCGGTAATACGAACATCGTATAATTGTCAAAAGTGAGGCGTAAGGAATATCAGTTATCAGCATCATCAGGCTTAGTTAACAATTCCATACAGAGATGGTATTTGCATCAAATCCTTCCAAAAGAAAACTGATTGGCAAATAAGATTCATCATTCAAGGGAGGGAATAAACTTATATACCCAAGGTTAATAATCACTAGAGTTCTAAATGGATTTGCAAGACAGGATAGTATCAGGTGATACATTTATATCCAGCACGGTTATTGAATTTAGAGAATGGGTCAAACACATTAGGGTTAAATGACCTTCGAAATGATCGGAGAAAACATCAAACTGTTTATCAAACAGATCGGAAGTGAAGGTCAAAATCAGGTAGTGGCAGCAAAAGTTTAACAATCGGTAATCATGGCAAGGGTTCCAAAAATTGTTTCAAACGCCAAAGGTGAGACATAGGAGGATAGTCGTCAGTATTAAAGGATCAGTCCATCAACCCTTATAAGAATAAAATCAAGGTTACTATCAAAGAAAGACGGATCAACAAGGAAGAATCTTATCGTTCAGAATGAGAAGGAAAATATTTTTACACTCGTGGTTAAACACCACAAAACTTCTCATGGGAACAGGGATGGTTAAAACGAAATCAAAATAGTGTCAAAAGATTCATAGAACAGCATGTATTAAGTATATCGTCGCCATAAGGATTCTCAGAATGCCCGAAGAGGCATCAGAATGATTAACAAAAGGTTCTGAGGTTGGAGTCGGAATCTGAAGGCAAGGATCATATATTGTCAAACAATTACTATGCAATTTCAATGCTTCAGGTTTTATTTAGGTTTCAAATTCTTAGGTGGTGCAAGGCATAAGCTCTAAATTTTTCCAAATGTGATTTCAATAGTCTTTAACCAAAAGCAAGGCACGAATCAGAGTGATGCGGAAGCAATGCTACTTAAACATATGACTTATAGTCTACCCATTCCTCACTGGTCAGAAATTAAGCTCCTATAGGGAAATCCTAAAGCAAATTCTCAAAGGTTGTCCTACGAGCGCCTATAGTGGAAACTTAGTGGTCCAGACCTCACAGGTCAAGGGTAAATGTATTACGAGTCGCAGCCTGTCTCTCTGATACCATAAATTGTAACACCCCAACCCGACAAGGGTAAAGATATCACAATAATGGATTCTCATCAGATCAAAACAAAGCATACATCTTCAGTAATACTAAAATCTCAAAGGATTACAAATGAAATACTGAATCTACAAGGTTACTAATGAGAACTTCCAAAAACACTAATTCTAAATATATTATCTTCTAGTCAACTCTAATCCAGAATAGCTATCCAATCTTCTAAGTCCAAGGTACACTCTTCACTCATTCCCAGCTTTCCTACTAAAACCTGCCGCAGGAAAAGAAATGCGGCTGAGCTACGAGAGCTCAGTGAACAGATATAACGATAACAAAAGCAGTAATAGAGAGTAGTACAAATAAAATCAAGAATACAGATCATACCGATACAAATCAAAGCGAAAGGAATAAGGAACGGAATAAGGACAAAAGAAAATAAATAAGGAAAAGGAAACAATAAAGTTATAGAATAAGGGAAAAACAGAAATCTATCACGAGCCCAGATAACAGATAATACCATAGGATACCAACATAATAAAACAAACCTGTGTAGAGTGATCAGCTCTCAGACAATGTGAAAGACGTGTATCGCACACACCATCAGTCACCAGATATAATAACAGTAAACATATTACATAAACAGATAACAGGTCAAATCTAGGATGCACCCATACGCCCCCGCAGACAAATCAATAATCATAATCATAATGGCCATTGCAGATAATAAATAAGGGACGGAACAGGTCATCACTCTCCTGCCCTAGAGTCATGTCAAAGGTGCGTCAATGACATGGACATGAAACCCTCATGCCTAGTGATTGGCTCGGACATCAGACTGTAGGTCAAAGGTCAGATGTACTATCAAAATAATCAAAAGTCATATCTTAAGGGTACATGGCAAAAGGTTCATGTCAAACAGTTTTAGAAATAAATGTCAAAGGTTCAAATCAAAGTTTATCAGATTAAGTTTTATATCAAAGTTTAAGTTCAGATTAAAAAGACTATATCAAATGATTCAGAAAGAGAATTTCACAGGTTCATAATTAAAGTTTGTAGCAAAAGTTCATTTTAGAAATTCCTGTCAAAAGTTCATTGAAAGCATTCCTTTAATAACGGTTTTCAATAAAATGATCTTTCAGAATAGTTTTCACAAAATAATCTTTCAAACGGTTTTTCATAAAAACATTCTTTAAAACTAGTTTTCACAAAAGTTAACAACTGTCATATAAAATAATATCATATCACCATTCATAATCATTCTTTTAAAATAACTTATTTTTCTCAAAACATTTCCAAATCATAACTAAAAGATTTTCGCATAACAGATTTTTATATCAGGGGTCGCAACAACAGAGAATCATGAAAAAGGTTCAAAGCAAAGAGGATTATAATAAGGACATCAATTTAGAAGTAAAACACGTCAGAACATGAAAGAGATAAAAAAAAAGCTCACAAAACAAAGGAATCACACGGAAGGTTCACAAACAGAAGGGAACATAGCAATGGTACAGGGAATCCTAATAAGGAAAATGAAAAACTGAAAGAAAAGGGAATGAAAAACCCTTACTAAAAAAGGGCAGATTATCTGTACCTTATTAGCAAAGCAAGGTAAGCAAGACAAACACGGAACAGAATCAAGGCTCCTCCTTCTTTACACCTAAAGGAGTAGAAGATGGAATTATAAAGGATTCTAACTCAGATTACTATTTTTAATTTACATTTTCATTTTAATAACTTTTTAAGTTTCTATAATTAACAGATTTCCATATTTAGTAAGATATTAGTACCCCAGATTAGGTTAAGTTCTTATTTAAGGATTATTATGGAATTAAAGTACATTTTATCAAATTACAAAAGTTTAGGGTTAATTATGACAAGTATACATAGTTTAGGGTTTTAATTGTAAATTCATATAACTCAAAGGTTCAATATGAAAATACTTTAAGTTACTGAATTATATACTCATGTTATTCAGAATTACATTTTAATCTCTTAAGTTTCACAATTTACAGTTTATACCCCTCTAATTATATAATTTACAAAACAAACCTTATATTTACATATTTTACAAATTAAACCCTACAATATCCATATTTACCAAACAAGCATCTTATTTTACAAAATTACAAACTATCACCTCAGACTTATGTATAGTACGGATCAGACCCTCAGATTTCCAGAATTTACACTTTTAGCCCCTCAAATTTACTTAATTCCAAATCGAATCATATAAATACAATTTAATTCTTTTCTTGCAATATTTACACATAGGACCCTCATGTTATATTTTTCCCACTTTAGTACAGACCTAAATAACATTACAAAAATGTCCCACAAGTTTCAAAGTTGGCAAAACACACCCTTCTTGTTTAAAAATCCACTCGGTTACACTTTTAAACACAAAACCCTAACCCTAAAATTACCAATCATGTTCCAATTATTAAATCATCATTAAACAACATTAAATAGACCAGATTCAATACAAAAACCCCAAACCCTAAATCGTAACCTAGGGTTTCTATTTTATTCCATGTTTTCCTTTAAACCCGATATAAACAATAATTCGACACAGGTTATTAGGGCCTCAATAATTCGAACCAACATTTTTCTAGACTTATATGATCATCATAGAACACAAGAAAATTATGAACACACCCCAAAAAATTCGTATGGTTATATTTGGAATTTAAATGTGTTTTAGCTCTCTAAAATTCGTACGATTGTTCTAGCTTGCATGATTTGTGTTTATCAATTTTTATGAGTTATATACGACCTAAATAACATCAAAAAAATAATGAAATGAATTTAGAACGTACGGATTGGTCACAGAAGTTATGTACCTTGCGTATGGAATAAATCGACAAAACACGAGACCACGTTCGAATCAAGCCTTCCCCAACCCAACTCCTATTTTTCCTAGCTACTTTAATCCTTGATGAACACCAAAAAAATACCAAGGCTCATCCAAAAATTCGAATGGAAGCAGGGTCAAATTTTGTGAATGTCGACTTTAGGGTTTTTAGGGTTTCAGAATTTTGTAAAATAAAATAAATGGGATTAGATTATAATAATAGGTATAGACCGACTTAGGAGGGGGTTTATGGGCTGGAGATTTGTTTTAGATTAGGCAAAAATCAAAGGGATTTGATTTGGTATTGGTTTCCTATTTTATTTTGTATTTATCTCTTTTAAATGATTTTATAAATTTAAAATAAATACCAAAATTAATATTTTCAGTTTTATAATAATTTTGGGACATGAACAAAATGTCAAAATGTTGTCTTGAATTTATTTTACTTCATATATAGTTCGTTTTCAGAAGTTTGGAATCAATTCAGAATTTTTATAAGTGATTTAATTATGTTTTATGGTTTCAGGGGTAATTTGGTCATTTTACATGCTTCTAAATTTCAGGTATTACAAGCCTTACACTTGTGGGCCAGCCAATTCTTTAGAACCTCAAAGGGTAACATCCATGGCGAATTGAGAACCATTTCAACTCTCAGTAATGAAACATGGGTGAGTTGAATACCCTATAGTTTTGAGCAAACTATTACAGCTGTCAACGGATTTGATGATCACACCAGAGCCGTACCCTCATGGTGAGTCAACTCTTTCTTGTCTGTAAGACATGGTGAGTTGATTACCATTTGTTGTGTGGTAAGAAACCAACACTGTACCTGCAACCGGGTTATTCAAACATACAAGTTAGTAGACAAGCTATACATATTTTTTTTTTAAACTAAGCAAAATAAATAAAGAAAGAAAGAAATAAAAAGTAAAAACAATATACAACAATAAGCCTCCCCTTAGGCTTATGCCTCCCCTCAATCCCAGCAAGATTTAAACCATGTAGATTGATGAGATCCACCATTTTTCTTGGACCCCATTCTCATATATTAGCCATTGTGTCTCCAAGAATAACCTGCTGAGGACTTAACAGCAGTTTCCCATCTTGCCCCCCCCCCTCTCTTTTGCATTGAGTCATGATAAACAGGCCTATAATCATTTTGAAAATAAGAACTTGTAGGTCTGTAGAAAGGTCTAGCAGCATTTCTTTTCCAACCAGCAGAATTGGGATTAACATCTGGACTGTTTTCCTGCGGAACGTTCAGAGGTAATCCCATTCTGCTGTTGGAAAAAATCTGACCAGCAGGAAATGGCTTACCAGCAGGAACTGGCTTACCAGCAGCAACTGGCTTACCAGCAGCAACTGGCTTACCAGCAGCAACTGGTTTACCAGCAGGAAAAGTAGCTCGACAAGAGCTCATTTTTGCTGCTTGTGGAACAAATGAGGGTATTTTATCAACATTGTTCCATAATGGCCTAGATTGCTGTTGACCAGCACAAATACCCATCCTATTCTCATAAAAGTCACAATCTTTGATAAGATGAGCATAACTACCACACAGAAAACATGATTTCTTTCTAAAAGATTTATTCTTAAACTGACTTTTCTTATTGCACACAAAGTTATCACACCCAAAACATGAAACAGAATTGTTTTTAACAAAACCAAAACTAGTAACAAAATTGTTCTTAACAAAATTACAGCTAGAAACATCATTGTTTTTAACAGAATCAAAAGAAATGTCTTCAAAAGCAGCTGTCTTTGAATTAGATTCATCATCAGCTACTCTTGAGGGGAAGTCATCAGACATGGGTGTGGTAGACTTGTCACTTGAATCACATGAGGCAAAGTCATTGGTCTTGGGTTCTGAGGACTTGTCACTGTTAGAACAAGAGATAAAGTCATTAGATCCACAATCAAGGTCAGGCAAGTCATTTGACTTTTTGCCATAGGTCATATGTGATTCATCAAAGTCTGTGTGGGGAGAGGTAGGCTTAAAGATTCCTGTTATAGGTGGAGGAACAACATTCATTCCTCCTTCTTTAAAATACTTAACAGGAATTTGGTAATTTACCTCCTTAGGGGTAGGGTCAAATATACTTGGTTCATTAGGGTCATAAACATCATCTGGCCCTACATCATACCCCAACCCTCTCTTACACCTTACAGACTGAGTGCTATTGTTCAACTTGACCAGGTTTTTAGCTGATTCTTGCCATGAATTACATCTAGCTACTTCCTTATCAAACTTAGCCTGTAAATCCTTTTTCTCTAAAATCACCTTATCATGTTCTCTTTCAGAATGTTTTAACAAATTAGTAGTATTTACCAAATCTCTTTCTAACACCCTTATCTTTTCTTCATATGCTAATTGATTATTTTGGTACCAAGCCTTTTTTTTTCTAATGTTTTAAGTGAACATTTATAGGCTTGAACCTGAACATAATAATCTTTATATTGACTATCTATATCATCAAACTCCTTTTTCAGATCAGCATATTTAACATCACAACCAAATGGACAAGTTTGTACCTGAGATGGAAAACCCATCAAAGCAAATTCCTCAGCCACTTGTGCCTTATCTCCATATCCAGCAAGCATCCCATAAACCTGAGTAGCTCCTCTTTCTGCATCAGCTACCTCATGTTTTTCCCAATCCACCATGGAATCAACAGACAGCAAGGCTTTAGGCTCCTCTGAGTCTAACTCTTGAAGTTTGAATGCAGAGTATCTGGTCTTGTCATCAGCCTTCTTATCAGTTCATTCTCTTGCAAAGTGACCCAGTTGTGAGCATTTGTAACATCTCACCTTCCTCTTATCAAACCTTGCTCCCTCATTTCCATTGAATTGGATCTTCCTTCCAGCCTTCTTCTCAAACCTGTTCACCTTCAATGAAAGCATAGCCATCTGCCACTTGATGTCCAATTCTTCCAAGTCCAGCTTATCAATCTGGTCAAAGTCTTCATAAGCAAGCTGCAGTTGTGGAGCACTTTCAGCAACAAACGAATGAAGCACATCCTCTAGCACATTGCCATATTTTGACTGTGTTCTTGGTGTAGCAGGGGTATATGAAACTGATGAAGATGATGAGGTTGGGCTATCACCATATGACACCTTATTAGTACTGGTAGTACTAACAAATGCAGAATGAGTTGGTGTATGTGATGAATAGGTTGAAACCCCTTTGATATCAATCTCAAGAGTCTTGAGTTTGTTATAAAGGTCATCAAAACTCATGAAGTCGAGCCCACCTCTAGCTTTGAGGGTGATGGAGACCTGAGACCAGGAAGGAGGTAAAGCCCTCAAGAACTTGGTGTTGCAGTCTTCATTATCCGGCCTTGCCTGCAACTGGTTGAGTTGGCTCAGAATCTTGTGAAACCTATCATAACCTTTATGTATCCCTTCTGCCTCAGAGATCTTGAACTCTTGGAACTCCTGCTTCAGCATGGACTTCCTCATCTTCTTAGACTCATCATTCCCTCCAAATCTGGCTTTAACAGCTAACCAGATTTCCCTTGCATCATCTAGGTGATGAAAATCACCTATATGGTCTTCTGGAAGAGCCTGAAGCAGTAAAGTTCTTGCTTTTATCTCCCTTTGAACAACAACATGTTCTTCTGCAGATACAGGTGGAAGAATAATGATGTTCCCTTTCTCATCCCTTCCTGTTTTCTTCCTGCTGTTCCCATTCAGAATTATGTTCCATAGGTTATGATCACTGTTTGAGATCCAGTACTCCATCTTCATTGCCCAAATCTCATACTCATCTTTCTTGAGGTACGAGAATTTTGCATTACTATTAGAGACAGTGGTTGTGAGAATTTGTTGTTAGACTTGTTGTGTTTCAGGTTTCTCATTATTGATAACAGACTCATCTATTTCGATTCCTGGCATTGTGAAAGGGTTTAAGAGATTGGTTAGAAAAGTTTTCTTCTTTGACAGAGACCCTCACCAGGCTCTGATACCACTTGTTGGATCGACCTCCTTGATAGATCTTTGAGCCGGTAGAATGCTTATGTAATCACAAACACTCTATACGAGAATCTCTAAAACTTAAACTTATGTTTATGCGGAAACTAAACACAAGAGTTAAAGAAGAATATAACTAATAAACTTTGATCCTCTATGGATCTTTTATTCACTAATAAAGTTGTTATCAAAAGTGTACAATGTTCATAGCCGTCTTGTTTCTTTTATACTACAAGAAACCCTAATTCGGCATTCACTAAAAACGTGTAAAAGATATGCAATATCTATTCCTAATATATCTCATGCATATCCATACCTTCTAATAATACGGGTTAACTATTTCTACTTACCCGCAGAAACAAAACTAACAGCAGAAACAAAATAATACTACCAGCAGGAACCAGTACCAGCAGGAACTACATACCTGCCAGCAGGAACCATACTACCACCAGCAGAAATGAACTAAATATTATTTTAATAATTCCTAACATCAATCAAGACCAACGCCTGAAAAGCATCATGTCTTCCTGACGATATAATGGAATCAGTCATCAACTGTTCAACAGCCAAGCAAACTTGGGATGACTTGGTCAATAGCTTTGAGGGTCCCTCAGATACCAAGGAAAACAGGGTCATGGACCTGAAACTTGAGTATAATACTTTCAGGGCAAAAGACTCTGAAAGTCTCTCTCAGACTTATACCAGATACAAGACCTTGATAAACGAACTATCAAATGATGGTGTAGTTTTGTCTAAGCATGAGACAAATGTTGGCTTTGTCAACAGTCTCCCTGAGAAGTGGCTAAACTTCTCACAAGGCCTGAGGAATGCTAATCACATTCAGACCCTTGAGCTCCCTGAGATCTATGGGAAGTTTGTCTATGAAGAAAACTTAATCTCAAGGAGATACCCTGACTCAAAAGCTCTTGAGTCCAAAAAGGCCTTGACCTCCACACCCATATCAACTGCTTTTTATACTAATGGTGTTGTGTAGGACTTTCAAGAGGATTCTGAGGATGAAATTGATGAAAGGACTAGTGATGAGTACCTAAAAGATTTAAACTTGGAATTCCAAGAGAGGGCACTCCTTGCTAGTTCAAAATGTTTCATCAAAAGAAACCAGTCCAACCCCCTATGTAAGTCCCAATGAATTGACCTTTGTTCCAGCTGGCATATCATTTGAGCAAGAAATGCTTCCCAAGTCAAATGACTGGATTGTCAGGGACAACCCAGTCAGTAAGTTACCAAACTTTGAGACTGGAAAGATCTTGCTTCCTGAAAGTCAGGCTTTGAAAAAAATGCTTGGACTTACTGAACAACTCAGTAAGCTTGAATTCACTGAACAACTCAGTAATACTGAGTCAGTAAATGAGTCTGAATCAGAATCATATCCACCACTCCCACCACTGAATACCCTTCAGGGTGCCGCACCCAACTTAGGCCTCCCACCAATGGTCTACTCTCAACACTCTCCAAATGAGAGGTCAGGATTGGGAAAAACAATCCTGAAAAGACCAACATTTGAAGTCTCAGTAAATACTGATGACTCATCTTCTTCAGTCCCTTCTGAAGTAATAACCCAAAGCCCTAACTCAAAATTTGATCAGTTGGCTAAAATGGTCAGGAAGCTGGGTGAGAAGATTGAATCTTCTGAGAAACCTTCTCAATCCAAGAAGGAACAAAAACCAGCTTCCTCAAAGACCAAACCCAAACCCTCAAAACCCCTGAAAAGATGTGAACTGTGTAACTATACCAATCATATCACTGATGATTGCTATAGAATTCTTTATTGCATGATTTGCAAAAAAGATAATCACAGGACCTCTGATCATAAAACACACCCAGTCACATCAAAGATGGAAGCCTTAAAGCTCAGTCTTTAAACTACCCTTCTGATTCTAAAGACAAACAGAAACAAAAGGCAAAACCTTTTGCACCTTGCCCTTACTATGGGTTCAATGATTACCATCCTAAGGATTTTCAAATTGACAATTGTTGTGAAAATAGTGGAAGTTCCACTCATGACACCTCAGGAGGTGATAAGGCCATTCAGGCCAGAAGAGGTATGACAAAGTCAGCCTCTCAGTCTACTGAGTCTACATCTGCAATCAAATGCATAATTTGTGGTAGCTCAGTCCACCACACCACTGACCATAAATCAATTGTAAATATTAAAAAGACCCCCAAAGCTAAGCCCTCCAAGAAGTGGAGTCCTAGAAAGATCTAACCCAGTTTACTATTTGCGCAGAAACATGCCAGGGATCCATTTTGGCATCTAGATAGTGGATGTTCAAGAAGCATGACTGGTGTAAAGGAGTATCTGCACAAGTATGTTGATGAATCAGGACCCAAAGTGATATTTGCCGATAACTCATCATGTCTCACTGAAGGTTATGGTTCAGTAAACTGCAATGGTATAGTCTTTACTAGGATAGCTTATGTAAATGGTCTTAAATACAATTTGATAAGTGTCAGTCAACTATGTGATGCTAAATACATAGTTCAGTTTGATGATAAACAAGGAATCATCTTCAATGCTAATAAGGAAGTTGTCCTTATTGCACCAAGAAGACATGATGTTTATGTGTTTGACATGTCCAGTCTGACCCAGAATGGAACTTGTCTCTTTACCAAGGCCACTGATACACTCAACTGGCTTTGGCATAAGAGACTCTCCCACCTGAACTTCAAAAACATAAACAACCTTGTGAAACAAAGCAAGGTCCTTGGCTTACCATCTCTTGTGTTTTCAAAGGATAAACCATGCTCAGCTTGTGAAAAAGGTAAACATCATAGAGCATCCTTTAAAACCAAAACCAACTTTTTCATCAGGAACTGCCTACATCTTCTCCATATGGATCTATTTGGACCAATTAGTCCTAGATCCATTAACCATGAGAAGTATACTCTGGTCATTGCGGATGAATACTCAAGATACACTTGGGTATACTTCCTGATCAAAAGAGTCAGGCAGCTGAAACAATTATGTCCTTTGTCAGGAACATTGAAAATCAAAATGACATCAAAGTCAAACAGATTAGGACTGACAATGGAACAGAGTTCAAAAATTATGAACTTGAATGTTTTTGTGATAAGAAAGGTATTTCCCAAAAAATTTCCTCACCCTACACACCTGAACAAAATGGGGTGGCTGAAAGGAAAAATAGAACACTCATTGAAGCAGCTAGGACAATGCTAAATGGATCAGTCCTTTCCAAACACTTTTGGACTGAAGCAGTAAAGACTGCCTGTTACACACAAAACAGATCCATCATTGTCAAGAGACATAGCAAAACTCCTTATGAGTTATTCAAGGGAAGAACCCCTGACATCAGCTACTTTCATGTCTTTGGGTGTCCTGTGTTTATTCATAATAACAAGGATCACTTAGGAAAATTTGATGCCAAAGCTGATGATGGATACTTCCTAGGATACTCCCTTGTCTCAAAGGCCTTCAGGGTGTTCAACACTAGGAGACAGCATACTGAGGAAATATTTCATGTTACCTTTGATGAGAGCACTGATGCAATCAGTGTCTCTAACAACTCAGTGGAAGAGATAGGTATTGATGAATCATCAAGATGCCCTCCTGATGAACATCATACTGATAATGGTCCTTCCATTCAGTACCATGCAAATGCTGACATCTCCTATTACATCATTCCCCACAACCTTCCTTACCCAACCATCATTCAGTTTATTGAAGCACAAAGTACTGATGAATTCATTCAGTCAGTACAAAGTGCTCAGGTACTAAACAATCACAGTGATGAGTCAACCCACTCAGACACTCAAGATGCTGAAGAACATCATGTGTCTGATCTTGATCCTACCCATCAGGCCTCTACAAGTTCTAATCAGTTTCCAAGACCTCAGGACAATTGGACTAGGTCTCAGGATATAGAACTTGTCAATATAATTGGTGAGCCTACTGAAGGCATGCTCACAAGAAGCATGGCTGCTGAACTGAGAGCAGCCTCAGCCAATGAATGCCTATTTGTGGACTTCATTTCCACTATTGAACCCAAAAGTGTTAAGGAAGCACTAAATCATCCAAGTTGGGTTCAAGCCATGAATGATGAACTGGAACAATTTGACAGAAACAAGGTAATGACCTTGGTCAAATGTCCTGAAGATGTTTCAGTCATTGCCATGAAATGGGTATTTAAGAACAAATCTGATGAAAATGGCATAGTCATTAAAAACAAAGCCAGACTTGTAGCCAAATGCTATAATCAACAAGAAGGCATTTACTATGAAGAAACATTTGCACCAGTAGCAAGGATGGAAGCCATCAGGATCTTCCTTGCTTTTGCTACATACATGAACTTCAAGGTATACCAAATGGATGTTAAAAGTGCATTCTTAAATGGCTCACTGAAAGAAGAAGTTTATGTTCAGCAACCTCCTGGATTTGAAAGCCATGAGTTTCCTGACCATGTCTGCAAGCTTAACAAAGCCCTTTATGGACTGAAATAAGCTCCCAGGGCATGGTATGAGACTCTTTCAGCCTTCCTGATCCAAAACAAATTTGTCAGAGGCAAGATAGACAACACATTGTTTATCTACAAGACAAATAATGATATCATACTTGTACAAGTGTATGTTGATGACATCATCTTTGTCTCAACAAATTATAAACTTTGCAAACAGTTTGAAAAACTAATGGCAAAGAAATTTGAAATGAGCATGATGGGAGAACTGACTTACTTTCTTGGTCTACAAATCAAGCAGACTGATAAAGGAACCTCTATCAGTCAAGAGAAGTATGTCAGAAGCCTACTGAAAAAGTATGATCTCAGTGACTGTGCCTCAGTCAAGACTCCCATGGTACCCCCAAACAACCTTGGTCCTAATCTTACTGGAAAACCAGTGAATCAAACTCTTTTTAGAGGAATGATAGGATCACTGATGTATTTACTTGCATCAAGGCCTAATATCCAATTCTCAGTCTGCTTATGTGCCAGATATCAATCTGACCAAATAGAAACTCATATCACTGCTGTGAAAATGATATTTAGGTACCTGAAAGGTACTCTAAACCTTGGATAATATTATCCAAAATGTTCAGGCCTTGATCTTAAAGGATACTCAGATTCTGACTATGCTGGATGCAACATGGACAGGAAAAGCACCTCAGGCTCCTGCCAAATTCTTGGTAGAAAACTAGTCTGTTGGAGTGCTAAGAAGCAACAATCAGTTGCCATGTCCTCAGCTGAAGCTGAATATGTTGTAGCAGCAAGTTGTTTTGCAATTGTACTCTGGATGAAAATTCAACTCAGTGACTATGGAATTCAGTACAAGATGGTTCCCATCTTTTGTGATAACACAAGTGCAATTGCCATCTCAAATAACCCAGTTCTTCATCAGAGAACAAAACACATTGATATTAGATATCACTTCATCAGGGACCATGTCTTGACTGGTGACATAGAATTACACTTCATTCCTACTGAATATCAGCTAGCTGATATATTCACCAAGCCATTGGATGAACCAACTTTCACCAGACTAAAAGTTGAACTATGAATGTTGGATATTGAGAATCAGTCCACTGATTGACTCCATCCAAATATGTGTAAATTCTGATAACCCAAGTCCCTGACTCAATGTGTTCTTCAGTGAGAAAGGTCACTGAACTTCAGGAACTAAACCCATGGTCCTGAACCCTTAATCCTCAGGAATTAAACCCAAGTTCCTGAATTCTTGGTCCTTAGGAACTAGACTCAAGTTCCTGAACCCTTGAACCTCAGGAATTAGACCCAAATTCCTGAACACTAGAACCATCAGTGACTAAACCCAAGTCCTGACAATCAGGTTCATTGAATGAAAAGTCATTCAGGGTCCTCAAGAGACATTAAATACTAACTTAAATGCTCTAAGTATCTAGTTAGTAAATGTCCGAGGTTGGTAACTGAATTCTTATTTAATATAAGAATATTTGTTCTTTTGCCTTTCTGGCTTCCACCTCTGGGCCCCCACATTCCCACTTGGCATTAAATGCCTCTCCAATCACATTACAGATATGTGATGACTCATCTCTGCAAATTACACTTTTGTAGAACTGCTCAACTGTTCACCTTGACTGTTGCGCCAAACCAGGGAAAGTGGAGTGGTGGCATTAAATGCGGATCCCAAAACATTTTATTCAAAACAGTTTCCAAAAATTCTTTTTTTGAATAAATAAAATCCGCTTAATACCCAAATTACCCTCCACTTCTCTTCCCTATAAATACCCCATGCAAAAACAACACACACATGTTTTTAGAAATCTTAAGCAAAACTTTTCCTTTTTCTTTAAAAAAAATACTAAATCTTGTGTGTGTGTTCTTAGGCTTTAGAAACCCAGAATCATTTGTTAACCCAAACCTACCAATACAAATGGCTTCTTCTAATGCTATCATATACGCCCCTAATGTGGAATTCATATTAGAGGGTGTAGACCTCACCAAGAACAATGTGGTAGGAAACGTTGCCTATCGACAAAAGTTCTTTGCCTACAAGAATGTAGTGAAGTATCTTCAAAACTGCTTTCTTGCTACGACATTCACCAAGACCCCCTCAGTCATCTATCATGACTATTTGAGGTAATTCTGGTGTACTTCAGTGGCAACCAACCCTGAGGACACCAAAGAATCCATCATCACATTCACAGTGATGAATGGGAGAAGGACCCTCTCCCTGGATTACAAAACCTTCATCAAGGCCACTGGTCTTGATTTCGCTGAGGACTTTAAGCCCAACCCTACTGACCAAGAGGTTAAAGCAAAATTGCTTTTTCTAGGACCTCATGACCCTAAGCGGCCTGAAATGGCCGCTGGAGCCTTATTGGAGAAGGCTCCAATAGTTAAAACCTGGTTCCACCCTATCTGGAGGATCCTGATGACCTTCATCATTCAGGTCCTTAGAGGGAATAAATCCTCCACGGAGCAGTTGAACTCATCACAACAATTGATGTTGTTCAGTCTCCTGGAGGGTAGAAAAATCGATATCGGAGGAATAATCTTCCGAGACCTCGTTGCCAAGCTATCAGGAAAACATAGGCAAAGACATATGTCCTATCCTAGGTTTATTTCCTGTGTGCTTCAGGACCTATTAGGCCCTGACTATGTTAGGTCTGACGTTGAAGGTTCAAAACCTAACGTCCTACATAAGACCAATTATACTAGTGGCATTCCTGAGGTACAACCCATTGCCCTGACTAACTACATGCTGGAGGTTATTCAGGGGGAGAACGTTGTTTCTCCAGTACCTTCACCTACAAAGAAGGTGAAGAAGACAAAGAAGGGTCAGTCCAGTAAGGTGGTTAGACCCAAACCACTCGCCACTGAGACTGATGCCCAGAACCAACTCAACCTTAAAAAGGGGTTAAATGTGGCCCAGACCTCTGAGACACCCACTACAGAGACCCCCTGACCACAAAACAAAGGCCAACGGAGAGCACTGAGCAATCATCCTCAGTGTCCTCTTTCCACATGTCCCTACTGACATACACAAGTTAGTAGGGTCAGGAACAACCACCCATTCACATCCCGATGAAGGAACTGACAAATCACACTCAGTTCCTGAGGGAGAAAAGGGTTCTAAATCCTCGGTGGGGCAGCACTACTCCACTGAGAAGGGGACCCATCACCAATCACATCCCGCTAACGTTCCTGAGCAATCAACCTCAAGATATCAGGGAGTTCAGGATCCTAAATCCCCAAAAGGACGGTACAATCCTGATGGGAAGGGGGTCCATCAATCTTCACAATCAGTGCCTAGTGATACTACTGGAAAACACCCGTCAGTAGTTGAAGGCGCTAAGGGGGACAAAGACTCAGAGGGACAAAAACCACCCGCTGATACAGAACCCATAACCACCTCAGGCGGATCCATTCTCTCAGGAACTGCCCCCAAAAGTCAGGCTGAGCAATCAGTTATTATGACTAGCCAGGCTGATAAAACTAAATCAGTTTTTATGGCGGGGTCAGGACCTGGCCAAAACCAAGGCAAGTCTTTTCATAAAGAGGAGCCGGTTAACCTTTTTGAGATTGAGTCTATGGGGGATATTCAGGCTCTTCTTGATTTTGAAGATTCTGAAGATGAGCTCAAGGAAGAGAGTGAGGAGGAAATGTTTGAGGCTGGTGATGACATGGAGACTAATGTACAACCAACTGAGCAATCGCATCAGTCTTCTCCACATGGTAAAGACTCTGAATCTCAGGCTGATCATTCTTCAGATTTTGAATCATCATGCCCTTAGGAACTCAAGAAGTATGACAACATTCTTCCTCTTACTGAGAGGCAATTGGTCAAGTTCCTACAAAAGGCCAACAATGCTCTCTTCACTGAGCTAACTGAAGAAATTTTTGACCACCACACTGAAGCTGCTGTTCATTATGTTGATCTGAAGGAATCAGTGGAATCCTATCATGATGATGTAAATGAGCACAAGTCATCTATCTCCTTCTCCCTAACAAATCTTGATTACAATCTTAAGATGTTCAACGAGTCTCTCACCAACTTGAAAAAGAGCGTTGAAACTATTCAAGAGTCAGTGAAAGATGTCCCTGCGCTGAACAGGAAAATTCTTTAGGCGTCTGAGACCTACCAGCAACAATCTACTCAGGTGGCTGAGCTGGTAAACATGCTGACTTCCTCAAATCTTCAGGGATTCAGCTCTAAAGTGGACTCCATCAGGTCTTCCCTGGGTCTTATGGAGTCCCACATGGCATCTTTGGCAAATTCTTCTTCTTCCTTGGCTTGGAATCTTGGGCCAAGGATGACTGCAATGGAGGCTTCTCAGGCTTCTCTTGAGGCTAAGGTCTCAACTCTTTAGCAGGACACCTCAGACATCAAGTCAATGATGACTGAGGTTTATCAGGCCTTCAAAGGTCAGGCTCCCTCAACTTCAGTGAGCGCACCAACTCTTGCTCTCACTATGGGTCAAGCAACAGTTGAGGGGGAGAAAGTTAAAGTCACTGAAGAAGAACAAACTCCTTCTCACACTGAGGGGGAGAATCCTGAAGAAACCCCATCTTCATCACACCAGGACAAAGGCAAAGGCATCCTCACAACCACTGAGCCTGAGCCTACAATCTTGGTGCCTGCTTCCAAGGAAAGAAAGCAAGACCCTGATGAGCCAGTCAGGGTCCCTTATGAGGTCAATAGAGTGATTAAACTTCTTACTAATGAAGAAGTCCAAGCTCATATAGAGAAAGAGGAGGCAATGAAGAAGGCAGCCAAAGAAGAAAGGGCGAGCAAGGTTGCTCTTATTCAGGTGGTCCATGAAGAGGCTGAGAAGATAGGTCTTGAGCCTAAAGAACTTGCTGAAAGAAAGGGTGGTGAGACCTTTGTGAAAGCTCAGACTGCTGAGATGATTTCTCTCGAGAAAAAGAGGGAAGAAAAGTTGAAAAGGACTGAAGAGATTAGGCAGAACAGGATTGAGAGATATCAGTGGGTCATGACAAACAGGTTGAAACTAGAACCAATCACTGATGTCAAGATTCATCGAAGCACCAAGCCTACCATTGTTACTGTCTACAGAGGTGCTGACATGAGAAACTTTGATGTTCATACCCCCTTCAGATTCGCTGACTTCGGGATCACTGAATTGGATGAGTTGGGTCCAATATTAGCGAAAAAATCAAATGTTGTGGTCCCTGGTCTGTTAAAGTCCCTGAGTCTAAGGTATGAAGACTGGCAGAAACACCTCAGGAACTTGGTATTTCCTCTCCTCTTCCTGCTTTAGCAGAACTGCCTGCTCCCTCTCAGTCTTCCTCAAGAAAGAGAAAGAAGATTGAAGCTGAGCCTGAGATCAAGGTCCCTGGTCGGGATTGCAACAGAGCCCTCCCTGAAGGAGTTCCATTCAGAAACAACTTAGTCATCGAACAACCTGAAAGAGGTTTGTTCTTCACTGATGAGTTTGGAGACCCAGCCTTCCAAAGATGGAGTGATATTGACCAATCAGGAATCAAGGCAATGTTGGGTTTCCTCATGATGGCCTCACCAATCAAGACTCCTCAGAATGTGAGGTTCTGCCAAGACCTGAGAACAAAGATTCAAGAGCATCCTGATCAGCATGAGCTTGAGTCCAAGAAGCCAAAGCTTGAAGCTTTAGGGTATAAGTTTGACTGAATCCGCCAACACCACTATCCCAGTACTATGTATAGTTTTGTTAGGACTTGTAATAATTTTAATAAGATGATGTTTTTATTATTTCAGTGTCCTTATTTACTTTCTAGTACATTCAGTATGAGCAGAAGTCATTAGCTCACTCATTACTGATCAAAACACTTAGGAATAATTTATATCCAAATAGGGGGAGATTGTTAGGTCCATCAGTACCCAAGAATACTTAAAACAAGATTTGGACACAAATTAACTAAGTGTAAATTAAACTGAGAACAATTCAAGTCACTGAGTGAACAGTCACTCAGTGAGTCATCTTCAGGATGCTTAAGGCGAATTCAAGAAAAAGGATTCACTACTCAGGTAGGCGGTACTCCCTGAGTAGGACTTAAGCCAAAGAAGAAGATGATGGTTCAGTGAGTGTTGGACAAGAACTCACTGAACCCCAGTCTCCTCAACAACAATAAGTGATTGAAGACTGAAGAAACCAATGCCTGAAATAAAGGCGGGAATAAGTGGGAAGTATTTGAGAAGATAAGAATGTCAGACCAAACACTCTTATCTTGTCAGATACCAAACTTCCCAAAAACGGCTAAAAGTCATGGAGTGTTAGACCAAACACTCCTAAAGACTTTTAGTCCATTCCTATTGGTTCTTGGAAATGACAATTACTGTTGTAATGGTCAGACACGCTTCCTCAACAAGTTGAAGTATTTTTAATCACTTTTACTCTTTTATACTTGTGTATAAATAGGTTCAGAAGGAAAGAAGTTATGTGTGTTTTGTACATTGAAAGCCTTAGACTTTTGCAAAACAACTTCTCTCCTACAAAGAGTAACCAGTCCCTGAGATAGCTCAGTGAGGCATATTGTTACCACTTAAGCATAGCTTAAGTTTAGATAGGAGACACCATACCTTTTCTATTCAATCCCAAGTGTTTGTTCCGCAAAACACTTGGGTAATAGATTCTTTGATTCATTTCTAATAAGAATTTAAACGTTGAAAATACTGTGTTTTTATATTAACGTTTCATTAACTGTTAGAAGTAATCATTACATTGTATTAGTCATAAATACAAATAGATTAACTTTCTAGTTAACTCTAAGCGTGTTAAGGGAACGACAAGTGGTATAAGAGCCTCTGGTTTATAAAATCTTTCAAAATTAACCAAGAGTGCTCAAGGTTTTTAAAACCAAGATCCTACTATGACTAATGCAAATGTGCTCCAGCTAGTCGACAAAAAGGGTGGAAGCTTCTCAGCTATTGCTCCACGACTTGAAGCTGGTAAATTTAGCAAGTGGAAAAAGCGAATGCTTTGCTACTTGACTGGTATGGAACCATACTACATCACTTGTGTCAAAGATGGTCCTTTTGTCCCTAAGACTGCTGCAGGGCTAAACAAGCCTGAGGCCCAATGGACCATTGATGAGAGGAGGGTGGTCAATTGTTGGATCGACCTCCTTGATAGATCTTTGAGCCGGTAGAATGCTTATGTAATCACAAACACTCTATACGAGAATCTCTAAAACTTAAACTTATGTTTATGCGGAAACTAAACACAAGAGTTAAAGAAGAATATAACTAATAAACTTTAATCCTCTATGGATCTTTTATTCACTAATAAAGTTGTTATCAAAAGCGTACAATGTTCATAGCCGTCTTGTTTCTTTTATACTACAAGAAACCCTAATTCGGCATTCACTAAAAACGTGTAAAAGATATGCAATATCTATTCCTAATATATCTCATGCATATCCATACCTTCTAATAATACGGGTTAACTATTTCTACTTACCCGCAGAAACAAAACTAACAGCAGAAACAAAATAATACTACCAGCAGGAACCAATACCAGCAGGAACTACATACCTGCCAGCAGGAACCATACTACTACCAGCAGAAATGAACTAAATATTATTTTAATAATTCCTAACAATCCTCCCCTAAACTTGAATTTGACTAGGTTAACTTCAAGTTTCTTGATAGATCTTTGACTTCCATAATATGAGGATTGAACTTGATCATCAGCAGCAACAATAAGCAACCAGCTGCAACTGAATAGAACCAGCAGCAACAAGAAATCACCATTAAGAACAAGTATCCAGCAGCAACTTCTAAGTAACAGCAGCAACAGGAAACCACAGCATCATACTTTTGTCACCATCTGATATACAATTCACTTGATCTTTACTGCAACCATGACTATTTGTACATCAAAACTTTTAAGTTTCATACTATTCTCATCACTTCCAGGTGTGTTAACTCCTGTGAGAGGTGAATCATTGAAAATTAATGGATTTGATGTCTCTTTACCAATAGCCATTAACTACTGGAGTAGCCAATGTTTTCATGTGTAAGACCATGGTACATTGATAACCATATGATTTTTAGTAAACCATCAACTATCAACGGATTTGCTTTGTCTTTACCTGTATCCGTTTGCTCAGGACTAGTCAATTCTTAGGTTGCATAGAACACCTTGGTGAATTGAGTACCAAATATGGTTTGCCACTGCCTTTACCACAAGCCATACACTTGTGGGCCAGCCAATTCTTTGGAACCTCAAAGGGTAACATCCATGGCGAATTGAGAACCATTTCAACTCTCAGTAATGAAACATGGGTGAGTTGAATACCCTATAGTTTTGAGCAAACTATTACAGCTGTCAACGGATTTGATGATCACACCAGAGCCGTACCCTCATGGTGAGTCAACTCTTTCTTGTCTGTAAGACATGGTGTGTTGATTACCATTTGTTGTGTGGTAAGAAACCAACTGTAACACCCCAACCCGACAAGGGTAAAGATATCACAATAATGGATTCTCATCAGATCAAAACAAAGCATACATCTTCAGTAATACTAAAATCTCAAAGGATTACAAATGAAATACTGAATCTACAAGGTTACAAATGAGAACTTCCAAAAACACTAATTATAAATATATTATCTTCTAGTCAACTCTAATCCAGAATAGCTATCCAATCTTCTAAGTCCAAGGTACACTCTTCACTCATTCCCAGCTTT
This sequence comes from Artemisia tridentata subsp. tridentata, assembly GCA_021014915.2. Lineage (NCBI taxonomy): Eukaryota > Viridiplantae > Streptophyta > Magnoliopsida > Asterales > Asteraceae > Artemisia > Artemisia tridentata. Next base: position 86,527,904 of record CP139501.1, read on the forward strand.
CCTACTAAAACCTGCCGCAGGAAAAGAAATGCGGCTGAGCTACGAGAGCTTAGTGAACAGATATAACGATAACAAAAGCAGTAATAGAGAGTAGTACAAATAAAATCAAGAATACAGATCATACCGATACAAATCAAAGCGAAAGGAATAAGGAACGGAATAAGGACAAAAGAAAAGAAATAAGGAAAAGGAAACAATAAAGTTATAGAATAAGGGAAAAACAGAAATCTGTCACGAGCCCAGATAACAGATAATACCATAGCATACCAACATAATAAAACAAACCTGTGTAGAGTGATCAGCTCTCAGACAATGTGAAAGACGTGTATCGCACACACCATCAGTCACTAGATATAATAACAGTAAACATATTACATAAACAGATAACATGTCAAATCTAGAATGCACCCATACGCCCCCGCAGACAAATCAATAATCATAATCATAATGGCCATAGCAGATAATAAATAAGGGACGGAACAGGTCATCACTCTCCTGCCCTAGAGTCATGTAAAAGGTGCGTCAATGACATGGACATGAAACCCTCATGCCTAGTGATTGGCTCGGACATCAGACTGTAGGTCAAAGGTCAGATGTACTATCAAAATAATCAAAAGTCATATCTTAAGGGTACATGGCAAAAGGTTCATGTCAAACAGTTTTAGAAATAAATGTCAAAGGTTCAAATCAAAGTTTATCAGATTAAGTTTTATATCAAAGTTTAAGTTCAGATTAGTCATAAACACAAATAGATTAACTTTCTAGTTAACTCTAAGCGTGTTAAGGGAACAAAAAAAAAAAAAAAAAAAGAAAAAAAAGATCCATTGACAAAACAGTGAGGAAATAACCTCGCTGTGCAGACAACGAGGTGTTGAGTGGCGAAAAAAATGAGGGGGGTTGGTGTCGTGGCGAGGCTCAATGAGCAAGCCATGCTGGACTGGCGAGGAAGTGGCGAAGCCACACCTTATGCTCTAACGCTCTGTTCTCGAGTTTTTTTTTTAGAATGAATGGAAGGGGATGAGAAGGGAAATAAAGAATATGGGTGTTCTTAAGTTTTTTTAAGAAGGAAGAGGAGGGGACGGGAAGGTGGGAGGGAGGGAAGGTATGGTCTTTCTTGTGTATATCTGTTCCGTTCAATTTTGGGGGGATTAGGAGGGGAAGCGGGTTATTAACATCATGGGCTTTTGTAAAATTACAAATATATCCTCATTATTCATCAGAACCATTGGCGATGGGAATATCTACAATACTGATCAAATCAGTTTTGAGACTTGATTGATTGGTGATTAGGACATTTGTATCATCAAGACTAATCGATGAAATGATTTTTTCATTGTTGCTTGAGAATATAGCCATTCCATTGTGGGGCAGTGGTAGAAAACATTGACCGCTGATTCAAAATGAATGAATTTTCAAGGATCAAGTGGTATGCCATGATAACCGCAAACTGAATAACACATTTAATTCTTTTGAGTTCATCACTGTGAGATCCCTTCAGCAAAATCTATATGAATAACATTCAGTCATTGATGAGCAAGTTCTAGTCAGCAAAATAAACAATGAAAATATGTACAGCTTTTCAACTAATACTAGCAAAATAGCTTTTCAAATGGGTAAAATCTAGAAATTTAAATGAAAAGGAAAGGCATTAATGGAGAAAGATGTGAGCTATATACAAATAAATTATGTTTTGAGGGTATCTTGGTAAATTGGGTACCTTCCTTTCCTTTCCTTGAAACTTAAAAATAAAAACTCAAGAACACAAATAAAAGTAACCACTTTCTTCAGAGTGTCATTTCTTACTTTGCCCTTCCCATTCTATCCCCTTTCATTCTTTAAAATTTAGACTTGAGAACAGAGCGTAAGGGTTACTCCCAAAACTGATTACAAAGAGTTGACTTTTTTCTTTATCCACATCATCAAATAAAAATCCACCTGGTTTTAAGTTGTGTTTGCTATTTTACTGCATTTGTAATGTACAAATATACCCACCACAAAATTATAATGGTGCAGCTTATCCCCACCCCCTGAATATATAAAGGGCAGCCCCCCTGTGGAGGTGTCCTTTCGGCTGACAAGGGCACAGACAAACCAATTCACACCAAAAAGTATTCACACCAAAAAGGTGTCTCATGCGTATATAATCAATGGCCATAATAAATTAAAACTTTGACCTTGTCCAAGTTAGGCCCCTGAGTTTGCGTCATAATTCAAACTTGGTCTCATGCATTAAAACTTTGACCTTGTCCAAGTTAGGCCCCTGAGTTTGCGTCATAATTCAAACTTGGTCTCATGCGTACAAATATGTATTTCATATTATTAAACTTTTATTATTTTTAACTTTGGCCTTGTACAAATATGTTTTTCATTTTTACAACTTTTAATTTTTTTTATTTTTTTATTATTTTTTTTTTTTACAACTTTTTTTTTAAAAATTTTATTATTTTTACTAACTTTTTTTACAAATTTTTTTTTACAAAATTTTTACAAATTATTTTCAACAACTATTCTTACAACTTTTACAACTTTTTTATTATTTTCAACAACTATTTTTACAAATTTTTATTATTTTTACAACTTTTTTATTATTTACTAACTTTTTTTACAATTTTTTTTTACAATGTCTTGGGCGAGGAAAAAAAAGTTTGTAAAAAAAATTTGTAAAAAAAGTTAGTAAATAACTTGAGGATACTACCACTTACATCTTACGACATTTTAGTATTCATAATTTGGTTTATTACATAATTAAAATTCAAATATTTTAGTGTTTATTTGTTATATTATTTGTATTCGTCTAATGTGTTTCTATTTAATTAAACAACAACAATAACATGTTAACGTTAACACATTAAACAACTACAAAAACAATTGTTATTATTCAATTAAACAAGAACATTAACACATTATTTAAAAACAACAACACATACTACATGTGAAGATTATTTATGTCATCGAAAAGCTCATGGAGCATTGCACCCGACTGACATGCGTGATCCTCAGGATTTCTTGCCAATTCCAGTGATGCCTCGAGCGTCTTGTTTCTTGTCATCAACATCTTGTTTTGAGACACTAACATCTTGTTTCTTGTTTCAAGCTGGTCAATCTTATAAGCTTGCTTGTCAATTTTATTATCTTTAGCTACGCAGTTTGAGCACTGCGTTGAAGAAGAGGCTTGACTAAAGTACTTCTTTTGAAACGCATCCTTCCACATAAAGTACGGACACCCATAGTCATCTGTTCCTGGCTGTTACATGTTAAGAAAATAATAAGAAATGTATTATTAACAAACAAATAATTTACATAACTAAGCAAACGTATGATTACTTACCACTGAAAGAGGACATGCGTAATACGGTTGACCATAACTAGCTTCTTTACGGGATATCCTCTCTATAATCAATCATCTCTGATAGCGACACAAGAAAGGATTATTTTGTTCCACCTGGCCAAAGAATTAATTTAAATAATACAAACAGTTATTTACAACATAAATCAGTAATGTATTGTTAATTTAAATAATACAGACAGTTATTTACAACATAAATTAGTAATCATTCACAATGTTTTGTCGGTATAATTATTTACAGCATAAATCAGTAATCATTTACAATGTTTTGTCTGTATAATTATTTACAACATAAATCAGTAATCATTTACTATGTTTGTGTTTGTCTAATCTCATTATATATGTGTAGTTGATCGTGATATAAAGTTCCCCATCCGGATGCAGCGACAACTCTATAGCACCTCCATTGTGGGTGAATAGTCAGAAATGGTGAGTTTTCGTCTAGCGTAAGATGAATGTAGTGACCACAATCCCCACTCCCCACACGGCCAATCACAAGGGGGCCAGTTCCTTGTGATAAATCTGGACCGGAAAAAAGTGGAAAACACGTATGACTTTGTCCCTCGGATATAAATACAATAGGCCGGTTAGTCACTGTGGCAATAAGCAACCCCGTGTTTGGCATAAGCATCCAGTAGTCTCTCGGACAAGGTTGATCATATAACCAGTTTAGTGTTCTCCGAAGATGGTCATAGTCCATTTGCCACCACATACCTATGTAAAAGTCACGATTAACGTCCAACTCTTGCAATAACCACCTTCGGACATTGAGCCAGTTTTCTTGGGTTTGACCAATACCGTGGGCAACGCACCGAAACCCACAATTTCCATCACCTTCCACATTATAGATACTTATGATGTATCGACGGAAAAGCTGTGGAAGCTGCTTAATCAAATACACGCTCTCCGTATTTCCAACGTATAACCTGTGTCTGGGACTTCTTTCAACTCTAGGACCCATGTAAGAACTATGTCTCGCAGGTTGTGACCGGATCTAAACACACACGTTGTGTTGGGGATACTTTGAGTATATACTTGATAGCACGCGGAATTTACTACCAAGTACTTAGAAGAATATGAGTTTTTGTTTGGTGATTGATCAAGTAAAACAATAAGAACAAACAATATCAACCAAACTATCACTTCAATATATCAAACGATTACAATATGAACGTGAAGGATATTAGGTATTCGGTATTAGATGTATTCGATATCTCAACCCTAATCTAAGGATCTTCTTTTATATTGCAAAGAGTCCTATACAAGTAAAACATCTAACCGTATCATTCTATACAAATAAGATATATACCATATCTTTTCTATATTTATCTTCACACGGTTTCACCTTGATCTCTTAAGCAGTCCTAACTGTTCTTCCTTCAGCAGTCCTAACTGTTCTTCCATCAGCAATCCTAACTGTTCTTGTATACTTCAACCGTACTAACTGCTTAAGTTTAATTCCCAACAATCCTCCCCTAAACTTATGATTTCAATGCAAATCAATAAGTTTCTTGAATTAAACATCTGATTTCGTTGATGGGGTGGATTCTTTCAAACACTTGTCTTTAATCACGAAACACTTTGGGAATTATCTTCACATATCATACTCTTTTGGTCAACTCTTCAAAAATTACCAAAATTAATTTAATTCCATCAAGGAATTAATTCCTTATACTAACCCAAGAGTTAATTCTTCATATCAACCACGCATTGAATGTCATTAAACCTTCATTAACTCTATAAAAACTCACATATCCACACAAAATCTTCAACACAGATCTTTAACTCTTCAATCACAATGAATTCTTCTCCACCAAACATTATAGAAATCTCATCCGACTCTTCTTCAGATTCTGAAAGTTCAGGTTGGAAAAAACTATTTTCCACCAAACTATTCTTCAACTTCAAGAGTTAATTTTTCAAAGAAAAAGACTGAAATATCCTCGTCCGATGAACCTTCAACAGATGAACTTCCTCCTTATGTGGATGATTAATCCTCCTCTTCGTCTGACGATGATGATCTTCAAAAACTATCAGACTTACTAACAAAAGAATTTGAAAAAGCTGCATCATCAGTGAAGATCCCTGTTCCAAAGAAGAAGCAAGAGAAGAAACAAGTTCCATCTCCAAGAACAGTAGTACTGGCACTTCCTTGCAAGAAGGTGTCTGACGTCATGGGTAGCAGAAGAGCCCGCAGCAAAACCATGCCGGATATCCTTGGAAAAGGAAAAGGAAAACTTGAGTAGTTGTGTTGTGTTTGTGTTGTGTAGGATGTTTTGCTGGTAGATTTTGTTGGTTTTTCACCTGTGAAGCTCGTATGTAATGAATCATCTTTAATGAATAGACTTTTTATGTTCTTCATTATAATTTATCTCTGACACTTAATTCCTCCCCTGAATTTCATAATTATCAATCATCTTTAACAGCAACTAGAACAAACTTTAATCCTCCCCTGTTTGGAAGAATCCTCACCATCAGATGAAGTAGAATATATGTTATCCAAGCTCAGCATCCAATATGACCATTTGTATAAGTTACCATCAATTCAGTTGTGTAGTTTCAAACTGCTCTCAACACTTCCAGATGTATTACCTTCTGAGAGAGGTGTATCACAGAGCATAAACTCAGTAGGAACTAAGTTTTGAACAATCAGTACAAACTGGTGAAGCCAGCAGTTCAGACTGTTAACTCCAGCAGTACTAACTGTTTAGCAAAAAGTTTTCAGAGATAAAATCAATTATTTCAATTTTAATGTGGATTCGAAAACATTTTTGTCCACTTATAGTTTTTAGCAAACTATCAGCTATGAACGGATTTGACTTGTCTTTACCAATAGCCATTTGCTATGGACTAGCCAACTCTTCACACTTAGATTTGGTGAGTTGATAACCAACCAGTTTTTGGTAAACTGTCAACCATAAACGGATTTGAGTAGTCTTTACCAGAAACCGTTTGATCTGGACTAGTTGATTCTTATGTTGATTAGACATGGTGAATCAAGTACCATTTGTTGTGTGACAAGCATTCACACTTGACAATCCAAATCACCATACTTTTCAAAGCACAATCCAAAGCAAAAAGGCTTTTCATAACCTGAAATGTTAGTCCAAAACCAAAGAAAACACAATACACAATATTCTCTTTTAACAGTTATCACAATTGACTAACAAATTCACAAACAGTACTAAAAATTATCAAGCAGTCTCAACTATACAAATAGCACAACTAACAGTACAAAATCCAAAAACATTTAGACATTAATCTTTTGAAGGATTAAGCATTCCAATACCTGTTACCAAGTACTGAAATCTGCTTACATCAAAACCTTTTGTTAAGAGATCAGCAAAGTTGTCATCAGTGTGTATTTTAACAACTTGTATTAACTTCTTTTCAGCACAGTCTCTTATAAAATGATGTCTAATTTCAATATGTTTAGTTTTTGAATGTTGAACTGGATTCTTAATGATACACATTGTACTGTTATTGTCTATATGTATAATTGTGTTTAAGAAATTGTACCCATAATCAAGCATCTGGTTTTGAATCCATAGAACTTGAGCACAACAACTTGCAGCTGCCACATATTCTGCTTCAGTAGTAGATGTGGCCACCATAGTCTGCTTCTTACACTGCCAAGAGATTAATCTTCGACCTAAGAACTGACAACCACCTGTTGTAGACTTTCTATCCATGCTAGCACCAGCATAATCAGAATCAGAGAATGCAACAAGATCAAATGCAGATTCTTTAGGATACCATAGCCCCAAGTTAGGTTGACCTTTAAGGTATCTGAAGATCCTTTTTACTACTGTGAGATGAGACACCTTAGGAGTCACTTGGAATCTTGCACAGGCACAAACAGCAAACATAATGTCAGGCCTAGATGATGTAAGATACATCAGAGACCCAATCATAGATCTATACATGTGCACATCCACATCTACACCACTGTGATCCTTTAGTAACAAATGTGTCTCCTTGTCAATTGGTGTGCTAGCAACCTTGGCATCTGTGAATTGAAATTTCCTTAAAATTTCACCAACATATTTATCTTGAGAGATAAATATACTATCTGACTTTTGCTGTACTTGAAGACCTAGAAAGAAGGTAAGCTCTCCCATAGAACTCATCTGAAATTGGTCTTTCATCAGCTTTTCAAACTCCTTACACATCTGTTTCTTTGTAGAACCAAAAATGATGTCATCTACATAGACTTGTACCAGTAGAATATCACCCTTGTCCTTTTTAATAAAAAGAGTTTGATCAATTTTCCCTCTATGAAACCCATTCTTCAGAAGATATTTAGCAAGAGTTTCATACCAAGCTCTTGGAGCCTGATGTAATCCATATAGAGCTTTCACCACCTTATAAACCTTGTCAGGATGCTCTTGGTCTATAAAGCCTGGAGGTTGTGAAACATAAACCTCTTCATCAATAGTACCATACAAAAATGCACTTTTCACATCCATTTGATAGACCATAAACCTCATAAATGAAGCATAAGCAAGAAATAATCTTATTGCTTCAATCCTGGCAACTGGAGCAAAAACTTCCTCATAATCTATACCCTCCTCCTGAGTATAGCCTTGAGCAACCAATCTTGCTTTGTTCTTTATCACAATGCCCCTCTCATCCTTCTTGTTCCTGAATACCCACTTTGTACCAATCACTCTCATTCCCTTTGGTAGATCAACCAGAACCTAAACATTTTGAATTTTGAATTGAAGTAGCTCTTCTTGCATAGCTTCAACCCAACTTGATGATTCTAAAGCCTTTAACACATTCTTGGGTTCAACCTGAGATAGAAAACATACAAACATACACTCATGCTCATCTTCATGATGTTTCTCTTCATAAACCACACTGAGAAATCCATGATGATCTGGGTCTTGAATTTGCCTTCTGGTCTTGACTCCAGATTGTACATCTCCTATGATATTGGTAAGTGGATGATTCCTATGTACAATAGTATGGGGAGTAGAAGTAGCTGCATAGCTGGTAGGCATGTTTTGCAGACCATCTCCAAAGAAATCAAACTCATCAGCTTGAGAAGCAGTATCAACTGGTGAATGAAGATGAGGTTGACTTGGTCCAACAGTATCAATATTTTGCTCAGCAGTTGGAACTTGAGGTTGAGCAGTACTAACTCCATTGGAACTGCTCGTTGGAATTTAGCTTCTTTACCATTCTGACCACTTGTTTCAGCAGCATCTTTCCCTTTGTCTACACCACTTGATGAAGGAATATCATCTTTCTTTGTAGAAGACTCATTCACAGGACTTTCTTCCATGACAGGTATGAAAATGCAATCATCATCTTCCTCCTCTGAACCTGCATCATTGTTAGTATTTGTACCTGTAACAGGCACATAATTCATGGAATCTGAAAGACTGTCAATATCAAAGATCCAATCTGGACCTACACCTGCAACATTTGGTTTATTCTCCAAAAATTCTATGTGCAGATTTTCTTCTACATGCTTGGTGCTTGTATTGTACACCCTAAAAACCTTACTGTGCAGAGAATAACCAACAAAGAAACCTTCCTCAGATTTCCCATCAAACTTTCCTAGTTGGTCTTTGGTATTAAGGATAGTAACATGACAACTAAAAGGTCTCATGAAGCTTAAAGCAGGGGTTCTACCTCTAAGAAGCTCATAAGCAGTCTTATTGTGAGGTTGTACAACTAAAACCCTATTCAATACATAGCAAGCAGTGCTAACTGCTTCAGCCCAAAATGAAACTGGTAGCTTAGAGTCAGCTAACATTGTCCTAGCAGCCTCTATAAGAGTCCTATTCTTTCTCTCAGCTACACCATTTTGCTGTGGGGTTCTAGCTACACTAAACTCCCTCTTAATACCTTTTTCTCTGCAAAAGTCATCCATCACTCTATTCTTAAATTCAGTCCCATTGTCACATCTGATTATTTTAACCTTCTTATAAACTAGGTTTTCTACTTCAACAATGAAGGTCTTAAGTATTTCACTTGTCTCATCCTTAGTTTTCATAAAGAATACCCAAGAAAACCTACTATAATCATCAGTGACAACAAGGCAGTATCTCTTAAAGTTCAAGCTATTCACAGAAGTAGGACCAAACAAGTCCATATGCAACATATATAAAGCTTGAGAAATAGAATTCTGGGTCTTTGGCTTACATGAGGCTCTGTGTTGTTTACCCTTAAGGCAAGAAACACAAGTTTGGTCATTGAGAAAAGTTTTGTTTGGTAAACCTCTTACCAATCCATGTTTAGCAATATTGTTAATGGTTTTAAAATTAACATGACCAAGCCTCCTGTGCCACAACATTGATTCTTCCAATGTGGCTTTTGCAACAAGACAAGTAAGTCCAACCTTAGGAACTAGTTTATTCATCTCAACACTGTATGTATTATCCTTTCTAGGGATTTTAAGCAATACTTGACTTTCATCAGGTAGCTTGAAATCAGGAGAAAGTATAAGACAATCAGTATTAGTAAATAAAAATTTGTTCTGTTTATCACAAATTTGTGATACACTGAAAAAATTGTACTTAAGTTCTGGTACATAATACACATTTTCAAAATCAAGGTTACCAGTTTTAATTACCCCTTTACCAGTAATTCTTCCTCCAACACCACCACCAAAGACAACTGGTCCTCCATCCAGAGCAATAAAGTCTGAAAGATATGACATGTTGCCTGTCATGTGCCTTGAACATCCACTGTCTGAATATCCTCTATCTTCTTTGCCATTTGAGGGATGTTCCTGCACACAAAATAAAGGTGTTAGTTTCTTTTGGGGATCCAAACCATTACTGGTTTGGATCTGCCTTGTGCATCAAGATGAGAAAACATGTTTGAGATCTTTGATGCACCATTGGGTTGGGTAGAATTTTTAACCCAATGTGCTGAGGCCTTGACAGCATTGCCCCTTTTTCCCTTAACATTCAAGTGCCTAGCAGTAGGATTTGCTGGTCTAGCAGTTGGAACTGCTGACCTAGCAGTTGGAACTGCTTGTTTAATCTTAGGCACCCACTTCTGATTAGTCATTGCTGTTTTCTGATAAAAATGCCTTTAAACTGTTTGTGCATGATTTGAAAATTGTTTTGCACTTGAAACAGTTTGCTTGTTTTTAAACCACTTATTTTGACTAGCAGTTGAAACTGATTTGATGCCAGTCTTTAACATAACAGCTTTGGGTGACATCTTATGATTTGCATTAGGGTTTGTCAATCTAGTTGGACTATTTTGAGTTACCCTAGCATTGTTATTCCTGTTCACCCTTGCATTCCCAGTAACCCTCTTTTTCCATGGGTTAGAATCACAATAAGCAGCCATATGCTCAAAACTTCCACAAACAAAACATACTTTTCTAATCATAGCAAACTTATCATCCATTTTCTTAGATTTTGAGTGATTCCAGTTCCTATGACTACTCTCAGAACTTGATGATCTGTTCTTAGTCCTGTACATCTCAGCATATCTAACATTTTTCCTAACTGGTTTTATGTTTTCAGTCTTAACCACTTTAGGAGCATGTTTAACTTCTACCTTAACAACATTAGGTTTATCCTTAACCTCTACATTCTCATCATCAGATGTCCACTCCTCAATAGTTGGTGCATCTGAGTTCCTATCAGAGGACATCTTTTCCTCAGAAAGAGATTTATCACTAGCACTCACAAAAGAATCTTCTGCCTTAACAAATTTAACAGGATTCTCACTAACCTTAACACCATATCCAGGAAAATCCATATCCTTAAACTCTTCTAAACCAGTATGAGCTAAATTAATTCCTGGTGGAGCAAACATTCCTCTAAAAGGGGGTGCAACAGACTTATAACCTAAACCAGATTTAGCTTTGTTAAGTATTTGACTCTCTACAATCTTCTTAACTCCGTTTGAAGTATATTCAAGAGTGTCTACACTTAACTGGATGTTTTCTTTCTCCTTTTTAAGCTTCTCTAGTTCATATACAAGTCCACTCATTTTATTATCTTTTATTTGCAATTCCCTTTTTAAAATACCTATCTCATCAGAAAAGTTTGACTCATTCTGTTTATAAAATACAATTTGTTCTTCCAAAACAGCTAATCCTCTTTTATGATTTGACAGACTAAAACTTATTTGATTAAATTCAACTCTAAGATCATCATACTGTTTCTTAACATTTTCATAATCTTTTAAAGCATGACAAGAGTTTGAACATTTTTCAGGTTTATATACCTCAGTGTCTGAGAAAGCCATCAAACCCAAGTTAGCTGGTTCATCTTCTTCCTCCATGAAGCTCCAATCGAATCCAGCTCCATCTACAGCTACCATAGCCTTGGAAGAAGGCTCTTCAACATTAACAGTTCTCCTTGACCCTTGCTGATTCTTAAACCCTTGATTCTGGTTGCTTTGTTGTCTTGGACCTCTACATCCCCTGGCAAAGTGCCCCATCTTGTGACAATTAAAGCATTCCACCTTAGACTTATCATACCCAGCAACATCTCTTCCATTGAAGGTAATCTTATTCCCAGTCCTTTGGTAATACTTCTTAGCCCTGATGCTTATCAAAGCCAACTGCCACTTTAAATCCATAGCTTCCAAATCATCTTCAGCAATTTGAAGAAGATCTTCATTAAAGATCTTTGACCCACCAGACTGTTCTGACACAAATGCATATATGGTCTCTTCAGTCAATCCAGCAGTACTAGTTTTTACACTAGCAGTGCTAACTGTTGGTATAGCAGTACCAACTGCTTCTTCATCTTCATGATTCGAACTGTTTGAAGAAGATACAAAAGCCATATTCCCTGAACTGGAACTGGTGCTACCACTCTTCCTGACCTTCTACTCAACAATCTTAAGATTATTGTAAAGCTCATTCATTGTCATTTTCTCCAGCTCTGGTTTATTGCTCCAAACCACAACATAAGTGTTCCATTCAGCAGGTAAACTATTTAGAAACTTCATGTTGAGGTCTTCTTGAGGTATCACTATCTTCAACACAGTAAGTTGACTGATGATCTTTTGAAGCCTATTAAAGATATGATCCAAAGTTTCATTGCTTGATGCAGTGAAATTCTCTTAACTTTGCTTGAGTAGGGTTTTCTGTGCCTTCTTGGTAGCTTCATTTCCACCAAATCTTTCCACCACTGCTTCAAAAAGAGTTTTAGCCGACTCGTAATGGCTAAAGTTCAGCACTTGATCATTAGGAATTGCCATTAGTAACAAATTCCTAGCCATTTGATCATTCTTCTTTTTGATTCTCTCCTCGTTTGTAACTGGCTCAGTGTTAAGCTTTGTGACCTTGGAACCATCAGCACGTGTTTCTTCAACAGCAACTGGTTTGAAGGAATCACCATTGATAATAATATCCCATAATGCATAGTCTTGCACCATGAAATATTGCTCTATTCTGAGCCGCCATAAATCGTATTCATTCTGTTTCAGCATGGGGAGTTTAGCAAGGATTGAGGTTTGAGGTGTCTCCATGTCCATCTTCTTGGATTGCTAGTGAGTAAATACTTCTGGTTCTTCTAAACTCAAAGTATCAGAAACCTGGCTCGGATACCACTTGACCGGATCTAAACACACACGTTGTGTTGGGGATACTTTGAGTATATACTTGATAGCACGCGGAATTAACTACCAAGTACTTAGAAGAATATGAGTTTTTGTTTGGTGATTGATCAAGTAAAACAATAAGAACAAACAATATCAACCAAACTATCACTTCAATATATCAAACGATTACAATATGAACGTGAAGGATATTAGGTATTCGGTATTAGATGTATTCGATATCTCAACCTTAACCTAAGGATCTCCTTTTATATTGCAAAGAGTCCTATACAAGTAAAACATCTAACCGTAGCATTCTATACAAATAAGATATATACCATATCTTTTCTATATTTATCTTCACACGGTTTCACCTTGATCTCTTAAGCAGTCCTAACTGTTCTTCCTTCAGCAGTCCTAACTGTTCTTCCATCAGCAGTCCTAACTGTTCTTGTATACTTCAACCGTACTAACTGCTTAAGTTTAATTCCCAACAGGTTGTTTTTTCAAGTCCGGGACTTTTGTAGATCTTGAATTTGTGCTTCTTCGGTGATCTACGGTTGGTACTTTATTCAAGTCTGGGACTTTTGTAGCCTGGGACTTTTTGTCCTTTGCGCTCGGTCGTCCACGAGTACTTTTGTGAACAGCAGGTTGACGTGTATCAACAGATTCCGGATTGTATATCCCTCTCACCTTCTTTAACATACTTTTCTTCACAAACGACGACATTTTGCCAAAAACACTCCTGAATTGTTGTATGTCATCTTCACAATCAGGATCATCGTCAGGATTAGAATAAGGAACAACTTCAGTATTGATACTAGGCCACGGAACAGATAGGGTTCTCCAAAAAATATCAACCGTATCTAGTGGAATGGCCATATCTGCATTCATTAAAAGTGACTTATATAAATAACTGATATTAATGGGAAAAATAACTTGATAGTCATAAATTTAATATACTTACCATGAATCCGATAGTAAAGCAGTTCGTAAAAGCATGGTAGCCCATAAACTTACCGCAACTGATGAGTACAATCTTGGGCGTCGATCGACAGTTGGAGTTCATTGAACATGAGTTCCAAAGCATACTTCGAAACTTTATACCACAATTCTGCAAATAGTGGTATATTACATTTATTCATTCTCTCGTTTTTGCTTCTGTTAAATGTTTCCTTTATCGCAGTTTCTTGCGAAACGAGAATTTTATCGATCGAACTCAACAACGTGTCTAAGTTTGACTGTGCGCTGCCCAAGTATAATTTCAACAACGAGTGTTGACCCTCAACTATGCATGTTGTTGACTGGCCGAAGGCACGATATTGATCGGTAATAAACGCGATAAACATGTCAGAGTAATTTTCCAGCCAGTTATTCAGATACGAAGATATATCTGAAAAAACAATGAATTATTAAAAAGTCGTTCGGGTACTTATTTATTAAATAATAATAACAATGAATTAATAATTAAGTACCTGCATGTTCGACCAACAACTGTTGTAGGTGTTGATAATAATGCATGAATATGTCGCGTGTCGGAGCTTTAACCATCCAATCCCATGTTCCTTTAATGGACTCATACTCCTTTAGCGACTTGCATCTATTTCTGCAATACTGAAGCACATTTTGATTAATGTGCCACTGACAGAGTAGTTTGTTTGCGTTCGAGAATTCTTCTCTGCATGCCCCAACCAACGCTAAATCTCTGTCAGTGACGATAACACGCGGGTAATATCTTTCCTCTATCACCTCCTTCAGACATTGCAATACCCATCAAAAATTAGGCCCCTTTTCTTTTTCCAAAAAACAAAACGCCATTGAGAACGCTTTGTTTGTTGAAGTTAATCCGACAATTTCAAATAATGGCAATTTAAACAACGTGGTATTGTATGTTGAGTCCATTAGCATGATCTCAGGGAATGTACACCATAGAGCATATGACGTGGGGTGAACAAAAAATAGTTCCTCAAGCTCATTATGCTCATTTACCCTCTCGTAATATGTATACCCTGAATGCATCAAATGTGAGTAAAGGACTTGGATTGGAGTTCTATGACCTATTAGGGCTCCACGGATCTTCCTTTGTGCGTTATATATAATTTGAATGCCAGACACGTTATCCGGATTATGTGCCTTTATTGACGAAAGTATATGACGTAGTGCTACGTTATACTCTGTCAATTGTTGCACCAAACTGAACTCATCATCCTTTAATCTCATTGCATATGGGAAACCATGCAACGACTCTGCAAAATCATGATTATGACTATCACACTTCACCCTCAACCTCCAAACATCTTGTGTTTTTGAATATTTCGCGTTTAATCTGAATGGACAATCGGTTTTAGAGGTACTGGTTTGCCGTTTAACTTCATCTTCTAAACCGTCACGTTCATACACCCCACTCTTTGAACACCCATAAATGATTGCATACAAATACCCTTTCTCTGATTTGGTTCTTTTCTTAACAATAACAAAACCGATCCATCGAGCTCTATTTTGCAACCAATCATTTAGTTGCTCGTGAGAACTGAACACCTGAAAATATATTAAAACGTTTACAACTTTTATTATCTTTACAACTTTTATTATTTTTAACAACTTTTAATTTTTTTATTTTTATTTTTTACAACTTTTTTTAAAAATTTATATTATTTTTACACCCTTTTTTTACAAATTTTTACAACTTTTACAACTTTTTTATTATTTTCAACAACTACCCACCCACAGACTTACTAACTTTTTTTTTACAACTTTTTATTTTTTTACAAATTTTTATTATTTTTACAAATTTCTTGTTATTTTTAACAACTTTTTTTACAATTTTTTTTTCTTTACATTCTCTTAGGCGAAAAAAAAAAAAAAAAAAAAAAAAAAAAAATAAACTTTTTTTTTTTATTTTACAAATTTTTTTTTTTTTTTTTTTTTTTTACACTATCTTAGGCGGGGAAAAAAAATAAAAAGTTACAAAACCGCGTACAATACTACCCCACCCCCATCCCATCCCTTATCTCTCTTTAACTCATTTCTCTGGCAATAATCCTCTCCCCTTCCCATCAATACTCTCTCCACTCTCATCTCTTCTTTGACTCACTTTTCTGATGGTGAGACTGTGTTCTATCTTTTTGATGGTGTGAGTGGTAGTATTGTACGCGGTTTTAACTTTTTATTTTAGATCTGATTAGATCTAAAAGGGATGATGATGCTTTGGATATTTTTTTAGATCTAAAAGGGATGATGGTGGTGGTTTTTAGATCTTTTTAGATCTAAAAGGGATGATGGTGGTTTTTAGATCTTCTTTTAGATCTTATTAGATCTAAAAGGGTTGATCTAAAAAGAACTGACTAGATGCAAAAAATTATTGATGATCTAAAAGGGTTGATCTAAAAGGTACGTTCTTCTTTCGGAAAAAAATTGTTAGTATTGACAATTTTTCCTTTGTTCATCATAGCACCGTCCTTTGTTAGTTTCTTAATTCCTTGGTTAATTTTTTTGCATCTAGCAGATAAACACTGATTTGCGTACCAAGTGGCTAGATGCAAAACAAATAATTTTTTTATGCAATAATTTTTGTTATTGTTATGATGAACTCACTAGATGCAAATTTTTGGGGAACAATGGACGGTGCTATGAGTTTGATTTGCGTACCAAGTGGCTTTTATTTATTGGAATCTAGTCACAATAAAATCTCCTAGAATCATATTTCTTTTACAAATTAGTTGAACCTTAGAAATTATTTGTTTTGATTTCATAAAAAAAATAATTTTACGTAGTATTGACAAATCCACATACTGTATGGGTGTATCTTTCTTATATTCTTACAAGAAAACATGAACATAACAAAAAAGACTCACAAAATATTCATGTTTATTGGAACAGGAACCGAAGCGATGTTTGCTGATGTTGTGATGGTTTAGATTATTTTGTGAGCTGATGGTTTAGATAAGCAATGATGGATGAAAAAAAAAAAAAAAACTTGTTTTTTGATTGGCGTGGCATAACGGAATGGACGGTAAAGTGAGGTTTTTTTCCACTTTGCAACCTTCAATTTGCAGCCAAAATGATAAAACAATAATAATCTGAGCCTATTAAAATTATACCTCATTCGTGTTAAACGGTGATGTATTCATCGTTAATCTGCTTGTGTTTGTGGTTTGCTTTATACTGCTTCTTTGCGTGGTTTGGTATATGTCTTTGTTTGCTTGCTGTTTTGTCTTTGTTTGCTGCTTCTTTGCTTGTTTGTTACTGCTTTGTGCTTTGGCGGCATGTTGTTTGTTAACTGCTTGTTTTTATCTTGCGGACTTCATGTTTTTCGTTAGCTGCTTGAGTTTTATAAACCAAAAAAAAAAAAAAAAAAAAAAAAAAAAAAAAAACTTGTTTTTTATTGGCGTGGCATAACCGAATGGACGGTAAAGTGAGTTTTTTCCACTTTGCAACCTTCAAATTTGCAGCCAAAATGATAAAAACAATAATAATCTGAACCTATTAAAATTATACCTCATTCGTGTTTTTCTTTGCTGCTTCTTTGCTTGTGTTTTTGTTTGCTGCTTATGTGCTTTGTTTGCTGCTTACGTGCTTTGTGCGGCAATGTTGGTTTGTTAACTGCTTGTGTTTTTCTTTGCGGCTTATGTTTTTGTTTTGCTACTTGTGTTTTGGTTTGTTTGCTGCTTCTTTGCGGGGTTGTATAACTGCTTCTTTGCTTGTGGCTTCTGGTTATGTGATTTGTTTGCTGCTTCTTTGCTTGTTTGCTGCTTCTTTGCTTGTTTGCTGCTTATGTGCTTGTGTTTTTCTTTGCGGCTTATGTTTTTGTTTTGCTGCTTGTGCTTTGGTTTGTTTGCTGCTTGTGTTTATAATCAAAAAAAAAAAAAGAATCAAAAGGACATTACAAACAGGAAACCTTCCCGTGACTTGAAAAACAAACTACTCGACTTGGACTGATAGATTCTAAAAAAAGAAAGAAGACAAAAGGACTCCACTTTTAACTTGTTGCTGCAACTTACATTTTTTTTACACAAAGAGTGGCAAGTTGGTTTGTTTGCTGCTTGTGTTGGACACAAAAAATGAAAAAAAAAAAAAAAAAAAAAAAAAAAAAAAAAAAAAAAAAAAAAAGTAAAAAAAAAGTTAAAAAAAAAAAAACTGGTTACATTTACATGTTTAAGACAAAAAGGTAGTAGAAGAGAAAGAAAAAAAACTTGTTACATTTACACCTTATCAACAAACTATGGTCATTACTTACCTCTTTAAATATATATATATATATAACTAAAGGTAAAAGAAAAAATAGTACTCCTTCCGTCTTAATTTAATTGTCCATATTTCCTTTTATGGATGTCTCAAATTAATTGTCCACTTTCCTTATTTAGTAAAAACTAGAGAATCTAGTGGAGGAATATTCCATTTTAGTGGTTGAAAATTAAAGTGACCACACTTTTATTAAACTTTGTGCTTTCTCTCTCCTGACAATTAAATTGAGACGGAGGGAGTAAGACAAAAAAGGTACAAAACATAATAAGACAAAAAGGTACAAAACTAGGGGGGTTAGTAGGCTTTGAAACTAGGGGGTTTGTATACAAGAGGGCAATTATAATTTATCTTTATTAGATGTCAAAGGTCAAAAAAGTTATTATTGAACATTCAACCTCAAGAAATCCAAACCCACGTTAACCATAAAAAAGCCAAAGATATAATAGAAATGAACTTTCCTTATTTTACAAAATTATTTATTACCAAGAATTTTTTTTTTTTTTTTTTTTTTTTTTTTTTTTTTTTTTTTTTGGAACAAATTTATTACCAAGTTAGATAATGAATACGTTGAAAATCGTTTAAATATTACCAATTTGGTAACCGGTTACCGGTTTATTCAAAATTTATGATGACGTGTTGTTTTTTTATAACATGGATGACACTTGGAGATACCTCGTCCAACTCGGATTTCCACTATGTGTTTAACTTCAGTTTTTGACTTTTAAATTTTTTTGTTTAAAATATTGATAGTGTTTATATACACGAACACTTCAACCCTAATATCCACCTAACTATTTTCCCCCAACTTCGCAAAGAACCCTTATTCATTCAATTCAGGGTAATTGCTTCAGTTGAAATTTTGATGGTTAAAGGTTAGTGACTAGATGATAATGTACATTATAATTTGTATGTTTGATAGTTCAATTGATTGTTTCTACTTATAACAGAAAATGTAGTTGATGTTTTTGTTAAGTTAGGTTATATGAATATTTGGATGGTTGACCTTTATGTGGAACATTTTTTGGGTATAATATTTTAGACTTTCTTTCAAGGAGGATGTAGGTACATTTAGTTTTCAAAATAATCTTGCAAATAGGAAATGCAGTTAGATTATGCTCCAAGGAATTAAATTATCTATGCTTACATGAGTGAAAATGTATCAGGTTCATCAACATTCCCTTAATTAAATCATTAGGCCATTTCCAACTATATATCTCATATGCATTCCAAATGTTGTCTTAGGTCCAAAGTTGTCTGCCAACTCCAACTGTCTCTAGTAGAAACTTGGTTATCCCAAACACTCATTCCTTTGAGATTCATGGTGTTTATCCATTTCACCCATAGGGATTCTTTCCTTGTATTTTTGGGTAAAAAGGGTTACCCCCTGTAAAATATCATTACTCCAAAATAAAAAATAAAAAATAAAATCATTACTCCAAAAAAAAAAAAAAAAAAACCAATTAAGTACAACGGATTCTTTCCTTGTAGCTACATTACATAATTGCTTTATTAATAGAGTTTGTATTACAGTTTATCTAGTAAGCATTTACACTCCTTAATACCAACACCAAGAACACTTGTGCCAGCCCTATATTATGCCAAAATATGAGAGGATTTGAGTGGGTGATAATATGTTTTGTGTGTGAGAAATAAGAAGCTAGTTCTCTTATATAGTGTAAACTCAAGGAAGGGTCAAAAGTGGTTTTTGGGTTGTTTAAAATATGTTTAACCAACTTATGCAAAGAAACAAATTCATGGGGAGTTGGGGCTGCCCTAGGCCGACTATGTGTTGGGTTGGGGAGAGGACAAAATCCTTGTGACAACCTTGGATGGTGGTGCTAGCATAAAAGAGGGTGGTGGAAGAATTAAGGTGGAAAAATAGATGTTTTAGATGCCAAAAATGGATGTGAGGGGGAAAAACATATATCGCCAGTTTTTATAGAGAAAAAAAGAAGGAAATCTTATTTTTGAAGTGTATATGTCAAGTATTTCAACCTTTGATGTCCAAGAGTTTTCAAAATTTTCTTTTTCAGCTCGGTTTTGCAATTTTAGTTCGAAATTGAGACTTTGAGCTTGACATCTCTGAAAATTCGTTCAATTTGAACAAGTTAATTGACAAGACTCTCTTGGAGATTATCTGGCTCTTTTAAAATCCTTGCATTTTCTTTTATTAACGTTTCATTTTCTAATTCCAATGCATGATATTGCGATGGATCACAAGGGTATAACGCATCATACATCACATTTGTAATCAAGACTGCTTCAAGGAGTCAGTCGATCTCATTTTCAAAACATTTGTTTTCCCATTTTAGATCTTGAAATTCTTTTTCAAACTCATCGAAAACATTTATCATCTCTTCCACTTCCTTTACTATTTCTGATTCAAAGTGTTTTATACAAAGACGCAAATGGTCAACGGTTGGCTTAACTTCACTTTTGAACATGTTTCTGATTTCCTTAGAATTAGGTGATTGAAAATTTGAAGCAGTTACTTTTGTTCGTGTTGAAATTACTTTTTCAAGTAGACTTACGTCTTTTTTAAATGAAGCCGTGTACCATTTGACGTGACTTTGTCTCGGTAATTATGGTAAAGAATTGTTTTGCTTTTGAAAAATCTTATTAATCGGAACAATATCAGTTGTGGGAAAGTATGTAGTGACAATTGATCATCATCAAGTTCATGTTTTGGCACAAAATTCTCATAAAGAGCGTTTAGTTTTGAGTAATCAATTGGTGGTATTTTAACATGTCGTTCATTTGATCGACTCCCCTCTGCCCATTCGTCATATTCATCATCTTCATACACATAGACTTGTACAGAAGGATCATAAAGAGAAACAGCACTGTAAAACTTAGTATTGGTCTGGAGAGTTTGTTTAAGGAAACATGGAGTTTTGTATCCAAGTGAAAATCTGTGTTTGCCATCAAAGTACAGGCTTGGCTCATGGCTGAGCATGTGAATCATTTGAATCGAGTGGTCCATCTTATAGATGATATTTTCAAGAGAATTTACTTTATGTTGTAACTCAATCACCCCATCTTAGTATTTATCATTTGTATCACGTGTTTTCCTTTTATATTCCAAAAAAGTTTCATGACCAGTTGAAAGCGTTTTTCTTTACTCATTTATTTGAACTTTTTAATACAAATTTTCTTTTTCAAGTTTAGAACGCTTTTCATTACCAAGAACGAGTTCATGATTAAGAGTTTTCTTTAGTTTTAGTTCATGTACAAAAGACTCTTGAAATGCATTTTCAAAACTTTTCTATGTATCAATGAGTGTTTCCAAATACTTGACACGTTCCTTATAGTTCACCAGATCTACGGTCAAAGCAATATTTGCCATTTTTAATTCCTGATTGACCGTATTGCACTTATCCACTTCAGATTTCATGTTATTAATGATGGAATCAATAAGTGCTTGATTCTGATCAATTGGATTTGCATGCTATTCAACTTTTTCGTCATTAACATCCACATATGGTTCCTCATCAAATATTATATTGCTATCAATTTGATCAGCCATATGTGAACCATTAATTGATTCGAGTTTCTCAGTATGCTTCTCTTCATGAGCAGACATAAAGAATATGTTATTCATAAAACAAGTATCGAGATATGGTACCTCAGACACGGCATTAGCATCATACTTTGGACCATTTTTTGAAGTAGTTCGAACCACAAATCCGTGGTTGTGAATAAGCATTGGCTAGATGACCCGTTCTATGATAGTTATAACACCTAATTACTCTTCCCCTAGTCTAAGCATTTCCGGTTCGTGTCTGAACATTTTTTGCATTACCCGTATTCCCGACATTTCCAACATTAACAACATTCCCAGTAGGAGCAGCTACCCTTTGATGGTTTCCAGCAAACCTCTGAACATTCCGAGTATATCCATCACTAAATATGTTACCCGTATTCAAAACTGTAACACCCCCAAAAATCGGTTTACAGCAGAAGAAAATGTCACTGGGGTGCTACTAAATTGGTACACATCACAAGCATAGAGAACGGATTCACCTTATCCGTTTTAGAAGAAATAGTGCAATCAAAATCATTTAGTTTTACATCCTTCAAAATAATGCAGAGATACAGGCCCATAAAAGAATTTAAGCGGTTCCAAATATATCAGAATAATCTATGACCATGCCATGCCATGTCAAAAGCCTCCGAAAGTAAGCTAACGCCTTAAGGACCTGAAAATACATTCTAAAAAGTGTCAACACAAAGGTTGGTGAGTTCATAGGTTTAATTTAAGGTAAAGTTAGGTACGGAACACAAGATTTCAGTAAGTATATAAATAAATAAGTAAATAAATAAATAGCATTGCACTAAGCTCATGAACCGACGCTTAACGTATTCGGTATGCAATCAAGCATAATAAATGCCCCAAACAAGTGTTCGCCAGACACTTAAGGTAATCCTCAAATGGTATGCGTCCGTTTTCCCAGTTGGCGCGACCAACCCGGACGGGGGTGTCAACTCAATAGATCTATTCACAACTTTCGCACTTACAAGTAACTAACAGTTCATGATTTTGATAAGGGGACTTTACTGGCTAAAAGTAATTTAGGCAATGTAACGGTTTTTGTACTCATGTCCGCATAAAAACAAGCATTGTATTCTCACCCCAATAATTTAGAAATATTGTTAACAAGTAAAAACGGGGCTATGAACCTCATCGCGAAGCAGTAGATCATTTAGTAGAAAATAAGGAATTAAGAGGCACTACACAACGGTAACCGAACGGTTCGACCTAGAAGGTACGGTTATCTTAACGGTTATGACACGCTAAAATTAAGTAATGAAATTGAGTTTTCCGAAAGATGGTTACATCAACGTGACACGTTGATAAAAAGATTTAGTTTTCGAGTTGTAATAGTTTGGTGGTTGGTTAAATAGAATAAATCGAAAGAGTAAATCAAAGTATGTAATATATACACCTTTATGAAAAATAAACAAGTATATAATTCGTAGCATGAATTTTATAATAAAGATGAACAACCAAAATAATCAAAGCGTATATAATACCTGACATGTATTATATATAAGAAAGAATGAGAAAAATAAAATAGTCAAAGTATATAATACATTGCATGTATTATATAATAAAATAGGAAAATAAATAAAACAATATAATTCGACATGTTACCGGAAACCTCAAAATGATGAAATAAAGTATTTCCGTTTAAAAAAAACACACGATTAAGTGTTATAAAATAAATAAAAGAAGTTTTCAAAGTTTTGTAAATTTTTATGTTTTTCGTCTTTTTGTCGGAATTTGTGAAAAGTATAATTTTATGAAAATATTCCAAGTATAGATATTTTAGAAAATTTCGGCATGACCCGTTCTTATATAGGACGTTTCCATATTTTTCAAAATCACTAATTAACTATTTAAAACTACACGACAAAGTCACAAATATCCATTTCAACAATATATACTCTAAATGTCAATTTAATACAATAACGGACCCAAGACAACGCTTTTGGTTCGTCAATACCGAAAGTGCACATATAATCAATAACGACTATTTAGCATGCTCAATATACCAAACATTATTTAACTATATTAACCACCAAACATTATATCTATATATTAAAGAGCAAGTCTGCCACCCCTTTAAATATAATTTCGGTATTACTACTATATAGTAATCTCTGTGGTCGGTGGAAATAAAATATTGTTACCTTTGGCCCGGTTTTAGTGAGCCTATACCAGGCCCAACTTTTAACCCAACTTTTAATCCCTCTATGGTCACCGCCTCTTGTATGAGTTGTATCTCCAAGATATTTACTAAAACAGATAAGCATAAGGGATAAACCTACCCGCCTCTTGCTCGCCGACCTTCAGATCGTGTCGGTTTGTTTTCAGAAGTATCAGGTTATAAAAAGAAAGAAACATGTGTGATTTCGGGTGATTTGGTACAAATCAACCATATTCAGTTTAAGGTAATTTTTATTTTTACTTTTTGTTTGGATTGAAACAAAATTAGGTTACTAGATGTTTCGATTTTTTATGAATTAAGGATTGATTTAAGCTGTAAAAAAGATTGATGAAGAAGTTATTCAAAAACTATTTGCAAAATCTGAAGATGAATATGGGTTTTGTACATATATGAAGGATGCCGACTGTAAAGAAACATTTATCAAATGGGAAGAATGTGTCGGCGAAGGGGAAAAGAATGATGAAGGTATTGTCACCAAATGTTCTGAAGTTGCTTCCCGAGAAAGAAGTTCTTGCAAGCAAATTCGGAATTTTTAGGTAACTAAACATGAGGAAGTTGATTTTATACCTTTAATTAGATATTCACATGGTTTATGACATGATATTATATTATTATGATCTGTTATGGCATTTGCATAGATGTAATGGATTATTTGGTTTGGTTGTTCCTCCAAACATTATAATTTGTATCTTGATATTAAAATCAAGAATTATCTTGATTTTAGTTATAACAAAAATCGCATTTGAGTGTGAATGTTTTTTTGACAACCACAAATATTGGCACATAAATGTACCACCTAATAGTATCTCGCAGGTATCTTGGTTGAGATTTCAGATTGGAACACACAACTTTTCGGTTAATGAATCGCTTATACACTGTTAGGCCAAATGCCGTTTAGTATTAAGATTACTTTTTACCGATCATCGGTTGTTTTTGTTTATTTGATGTGGGATATCATAGGATTATTACCTTAGGCTATTACACCAACTGTTCCAATAATCATTGGTTTGGTGTGATAATTGTGTGTCCAGCCCATTAAAAAGACCCCAACATAGGACATTATAATGTAAAGTGGTTATTCGTTGGGCCTCCGATTCCTGAGTCCGGTATATTTTCTATGGTTTTATACTTTTATGTTATTTTGTGGAATAACAAAGGTGACAAACATATTTTAATATTCTGTTTCTTATTTTATTTTGTAGATGAAACAAAAGAGGGAAAGTTTTGTGACGCTGCTTTTAGGAGAAGATATGACGGGTAGTGGAAAAGGAAGTTCATCCACTTTGGCTCTATCAAATGCACTTACAAACCTTTCTGGTAATATTTTCGTATTTACTTTCATGTTATTTAATGAGATTAGAGTTTTTTATCTTCAGTATTTTGGGAAATTTGAAGCTTCTGTATCTGGAAAACATAATAAAAAAAGGAAATTATATCAGAAAAAGAATCTTATACGAGTCTATATTTTCAATTACATGTCACGTTGATTTCTAAATATATCATTTACAACTGTATCATGATTGTAATGCATTATTTCCATCGTCGTAGGTTGGGTAACAGAGTGAAGTTATCGTGGAAGCTGATACATATTTCAAAATTGGTTTATAAAGATGAGCTTTGCTTTACTTAAAGGTCGCATTCTGGTCTGATGGTGCTAAATCAACCTCTAATAGGAGCCTTGAGGTAATTGGTTTATATTCACACATTAAAGCTAAACATGTAAACATACATGTATACTAATGTGTTTATCGAGTAAGTGGCTTTTGGGACTGATGCCATGTTGATCGTCGTATTTGCAATAAATTAATGACCTACATAGGTAATTGTCATACTCATATGTGTTGTTTCGGCATGCATATATATCAAGAATTTAAGTTGTATTTTGGCTAAATGTTATTTAAGTAGTTGAAATTGCTCACAATATTTCATTTGCAGGATTGTGACACTCACTGGAAGATGATGCAGAGGTACATAGGTGGTGATATTACATCTATGGTCACTTTACCAGTGCTCATTTTTGACGCAATGACAATGCTGCAGAAAATGGCAGAGGTTTGTCCGATATTACCTATATGATTGCAGTCGCTAATTTTGTTTAAACTTTCAGTTACATACATTAGATATTTTTTCCCAGTTGATGGAATATTCCCACCTGCTAAAGCTAGCTGATGAGTGTGAGGATCCGCACATGCGAATGGTTTATGCTGGTAAGAATCTATCACTCACACAAAGAGACAGATCCACGCGATTTAATGCTGCTCTGCTGGTGTACTTAGTGACATTAATGTGTTTGTGAAATAAAAAGTGTAGACTATTTGATTTGAAATACAGTAATAGGTGCGTGTCATAAGATAAAGATGGTTTACATGTCGAAGACAAAATTTAAATGTTTGGTTTATGTGGATTTGTTTTTTTTGGGTAGGTTGCTTGGTTATGAGGGATTGGAGGTTATCAATCCGGAAGGAGGGACTCACAATGCTGAAGTTGAAGCACAATGAGGCAGACGGAAACAAGAGGTGCGTTATCTAGATGTTGCTATATAAAGTTTTCGCTGTTGTTATTTAAGTAGTTGAAATTGCTCACAATATTTTATTTGCAGAATCATGACACTCACTGTCAGATGATGCAGAAGTACATAGGTGCTGATATTACATCTACTGTGACTTTACCGGTCCTCATTTTTTAACCAATGACAATGCTGCAGAAAATGGCAGAGGTTTGTCTGATATTACCTATATGATTGTAGTTGCTAATTTTGTTTAAACTTTGAGTTATTTGTAAGATACATTATTAGAAACTTTGTTATTTTCTCCAGGTTCTGATAAAAAAACAGAACCTGGGAATATCTAAGATACATTAGAAATTTTTGGAATTTGTAATTGTGTTCGCTGGTGAGGGAGCCAAAGAAAATTCTGAAAAAAATAATGGAGGTATGAATAGCCTATTCAGGGGGTGTATGGATTATGGGCTTATCAACCTAAGCTTATTGCTTATTTTAGTCCATAGGGTCGCATTGTAAGCACATTAGCTCAAAGTAGCGAGCTTATTGACTTTTTCAATTTAATATACTGTGAAATTGTTAGTTGCTTTTCAATAATATACAAAATAATAATTAGCCCATAACCTGGAATACAACAAACGAGCATTTTTTTTTTTACTGTTGAGGTACAAGCAAACTGCAGACTGCTTATTTTGCTGGAAGTTGTTTACATGAAGAAAGGTGAAAACGCCTACGTACAAGAATTCGTCATGCGGCGATCAAATCTGCAGGTAAATGATAAATGTAGGCAGGTAATTAAACTTTTATTTTGATCATTGTTTTAGAGTGCATTAAACATACGCCAACTTGCTGTGAAAGAAAAGTTTTTTATGTAATTATCATATTTTTTACCATTCTCAGGTTCTTTCTGTTGTTGGCCTTCTTCAAGACGACGTCGGCTCAATGGTGTCTCTGATGAAGGTCGAGAAGGCTCCTTTGGAGTCTTATGCTGATATCGGTGGACTAGATGCCCAAATACAAGAAATCAAGGAGGCAGTAGAGCTCCTTTTCACTGACCCTGAATTATACGAACACATAGGTATCAAGCCTCCAAAGGAAGTCGTACTGTACGGCGAGTCTAGAACTGGCAAGACATTGGTAGCAAAGGTGTGTGTTTTAAACGTTGTGGAGTAGTTTTATGTTGTGCGAGTAATGTTTTGAATGAATTGAATTACATGAACTATGCTGATAAAGTGATGAATGAATTACATGAACTATGCTGATAATATTTGGCACACTTTTTTTTTACCCATTTTACTTAGTGATGGCATGTTGGGTTAAAACATACGGAGGTAACGCCATTGTTATTACTAGATCACGTACATATAGGAACGAATAATCGCCGCCCCACCGCAACGCGGCGGGGGCGTTCTTACTCTTTAAAATATAATTTAGCTTCGATTAAAATATTGCCGCCGCTCTTAGTATATGAATTTCGATATTAAAATATAATTTAACGTAGATTATAATATTGGCAGCACTTAAAATATCATTTCGGTGTAACGTTGATTAAAATATTGGCCCTTTATGTTAGCCTAACAGAGGCCTGTTTCTTAACGTTTCTTCTATGGGTGTTGTATTCACATCAGCTCACTCACGTTCCACTATCTTCCAGAACCTTGCTTACTTCTGAAGAAAACTACCTGCTGTGCGTTAGGGTTTGGGTAGGTAGCGATTCTCAAACTTTGTTTAACCTTTTGCATGTTCTGAACGTTCTCCTGTTCGGATCTTTTGTGTTTACGTGTTTTGTGTGTTCTTGCATGGTTGTGTACAGGGTGTTTCGTGATATACGTTTTTATAGATCTATTTACGTTATTCGTCTTATTTTGTTTGCATAACTTTTGTTTCATTTGAGTGAAGTTAGTGGATGTTAGGCGTTTTTAGGTTCTCAAACGTCGTTGTAGGTGTGTTAATGTTAGATTGTGTAGTCGCTTTATATGCTTTTGATTTAGTTACACTGAACCTTGAAGATATGACGACCAAAAGTAGGGCGTATAAAGAAATTAGTAGTTTAGGGCTATCGTCTGAGACCACTTTACCAACTGAGGTGGCTCACAATATCGTTGAGTCTGGTGCAACCAGTTGTGGTGAAGGCTTGGTTGTTAGTAGTTGTTATGGGGAGGGTGTTACTCATGCCACGGAAAAGGGGTCGTCTTCGTTGAAACGGAAAGGGTCTTTTGTCGAAGGTTTGGATGTCGTTGTATGCGGTGACGTCTCAGAGTTGGGTGGTTGTGATATTAGGCCTTCGAAAAAGCTTGCTGTTGATGAAGCTCTTAGTCGAGTTGGTGTTGGTCTTTTGCACGAAAGAGATGAACCCCATATGTATGTAGGAGGAGGCCTAATGTGTGACAAGGGGGTCATGGTTGGGTCTTCTGCTGCTCACATTTCTATAGGACGTTTGCCTATTTCAGACTCATCGAACGAGCAGGCAAATGTTTTGAAAAGGAAAGCATTATGTGTAGACGAACCTTTGTTACACACTGATGTGAAAAGACGCAGGGACGACGCGCTTACCGTTGCTCATACAGGTGTGTAATTATTATCATTTTGGGGTTTTCACTTATTTTTAGCTACAACGACTTGCTCGGCCCCATAATCTCCACTTTAGCAAGCACTTCCACAATGCAGTCTCAGGAACATCCTTCCTCTCAAGAGGTGATAACGATAGCAGAACTCCTAGAAATCAACCCAGAAATTGTGCCGGTAATACAAAAACAAACGTTCACCTTTATTTTTAGTATTATTATTACTCATAACTTTTGTTCAACAGTTGTCACAACGGTTCATCATTGAAGGGGTCATAATGACAATCGAGGGGAGTAACGGCTGGTACATGAATAGGTGTAAAACATGTAGCCAAAGAATTGAAGACATTTCTGCACATTGGCATTGTCAGCCGCCAGGGACACCAGTGATAGCAAACTACAGGTGCAAATCATGTATATATAAATACTTATAAGTTATTGAGATTGTTTCATTAATAAACCGTTTAGTTACAAACACTTTATGATTGTAGCTATTGCCTAAAAGCAATTATCGCGGACGTCACTGCAAGTATCTCAGTTTCATGTTATAGCCCAGAGGCCCATTCATTCCTGCCAGCAATCACCTAGTTACTTAGTTATGTTCCCGACAGAGACCCCTACACTATGCCACCTATCATAAAAGACCTGGAAAACACCACACGTAGGTTTGTTCTGCACTTTGGAATAGGAAGTCGAAAAAGATCACAAAGGTTTATCTTAGATGAAGCAACTGACACTGACGCAGCGTCGGTACCACCTGCACCAACTGTTGGCCGTTTACCAGCATTGCCAGCTCCCACATTGACCTTAACAGGAACGTGTTGTTCACCTACAAACGTTACGGGACGTGAAGAAACAAGCTCGGCTGAAATATTGGTTGAAACAATGTCTCCTCCGCCACCATCAACCGAATCAGCCGAAAAAGTACCCGCTGCACCAGAAACAGGAGCATCATCCGTTAGAAAGCAACTATTTCAAACTTCGGAAGATGAGAACGCACCGCCAGCTGCAAAGAAGGCAAAAAAAGATGAACGTGATCCGCAAGAATGATCGGTCTTTTCTGACGTATGTTTTTAGCTGTAAAGATCTTTAAAGATCGTTAACTAAACAATATTCCAGTACGTAAGCTATCGATGTTGATAACCGTAGCAGCATAAACGTGTCGACCGACCAACACGACACAAATTTTCAACGCCTTCTACAATCACGCTGCTTATTTAAATGATGAAATTGCGCTTCACATAAAAGGTACGCATGCGCTACGCAAACACTATGTAAATTAAACATTTTGGTATCTATGTATATGTTGTTGAACAGGTTACCATGCCTGAAAAATGTTAAACCGCACCTTTTGAACGAACTAACAGTATAGTTATGTTAGCTAGCAAATACGTGTACTGATATTGCCGGACAATGTCACGGCAAAAGTTTTGAAGAACCTATGTACTTCCTATCAAATCAATATCTACTGTTACTGTTTACGCATTATTTTAAATAGCATCGCATAAATAAGTTGCAAACAACATGACAACGTTCATTCAATTGACTTACAACACATTACAATAACCCTGGGAGACCAGAATACGCGAACGACACGCCAAAACTAGCATCTACCAATACTTCAAATACATGGACCAGTTACAAGTAAGAAACACATGATCGTAAGTAAACGACACTTTCAAACTACCAACTACCATACCATAGTAACCCTATTTAATCGTAACATAAAAAGACACTAACGCCTTAAATATTAGTCCATCATATTGGCAGCCACCTGAGTGTTCAGATAACACTAAAAAGGCAAGCAAACCGTCCACAACGGCATTGATCGTTTTGAGATGCTGTAAACATCTGCAGATTAGCCACTTTGTCAGCTTCAAATTCTCGGATTGTCTTCAAATACATGATCGAGTCAGCTACAACGACGTCATCACCGATCCTCAATTGCGTGACACGTTGGGCGACGGAAATGTTGTTACTACATGACTCAAGCTCATGGATAAGACAATCCAAATAAATCAGTTGTTGATCAATATGCCTATACCAAACGCGCAGGAAACCTTGCCAAGCGCGTTGTTCTTCCACTTCTCTTTCAAAGCACAGAGCCATCATATCAGAAAAAAAAGGTTACCCCAAAGATAAACCCAGTTCAACAAGCAACAATAATCCATCCATTTAGAAAATAAAAACAAAAACTCTCACATGTTTACCACAGAAAATAGAATGACTAGAAGTATTTAGGTAAGCAAAAAATGAGATCAACAGATGGTTAAAAATGGAAAAGGTCTGTCCAACAAAAATTGTTATAGCAGGCAAGTTAACAAATTAGTCACATATTCTTGTTTGACTTGAAAACTCTACTGTAAGACCATCCGTAGTGAGGCGCTATAGGCCCCAAATCAACCTCTATAACGCCCCAAAAACGCCCCGAATCCATAATCGAAGGGCGCTACAGCCCAAAAAAAATTTCGAGCGTGGATAGAACAACGCCCGCGCCCCTCTCTTCTAATTGGTTAATTCTTTGGTTGTGGATATGTGTGTCTCGAACAACAGAAAGAAAAACAGAAAATGGAAACAAATAAAAAAGAGAGTAGAAATGAATGTTTTAATAGTGACTTACAAGAAGAATTTATGCAAATGAGGCAAGAATTATAAAAATGTTAAGATGACAAGAACCAAGCCAAATTGACATTGCAATAATTGTAGGGTTAGTATATCCAAACCCTCCCTACAAGTAGGGAGGGTGTTGACTTTGTACCGCTGCCGCCGCTCGTACTGTCTGCTTTGTCGGATTGTACATTCTATCAAAAGTAGGCGGGCCCCATGCATAGGGAGGGTATGGTTAGTAGCATGAAAAGCTGCTTGTTTTTTTCCGGTGAACTCTGCTGCTGTTGTCGACATGATGATGAGTTGTGCGGTGAGCTTTAGGAGTTGTAAGGTTACAAGGAAAAATGTTAGATTTTGACTTGTGAGTTTTTGCACACTTGTAGACTTGTAGTAGTTGTGTTTATATGTACAAAGAATGAGTGCCTGTTTTTTCTTTTCTATAATGATTTATTATTATTATTATTATATTATTATTATTATTATTATTATTATTATATTTAGTTTTATTAATTAGTTTTAGTGATTAAAAAAACAAAAAATAAATAAATAAAAATGTGTCACATGGCACAATATGCTCCTACTACCACTACATCACTTTTTCTATCAAACCCTAACATGACCCACACTGCTACATGGCGCAAAATGCCCCAACCTCTCTTACACACCCGTACATATGCTGACAGAAGCAATGTGAAACTAAAATTGCAGAATTAGAGCTCTTGACTATATACTTTTGCAGAGTTGACCAATTACAAAACTTGGGAATTGAGCAGCTTCTAGATGTAAACTTGAATATAAAATGAGTTATCAAAATCTTTTTCACAAACACAAGTTAATTTAAATAAAAAATATTACCTCTGTCTCAAAATAAATGTCAGATTTGACTTTTTAGAGTCTTTTTTGTTCAACTTTGACCGTAAATATTTTTATTTGCGTTATATAATACTTGATGCAAAATATATGTATGGATTGGCTTTCAAATGTATTTTCATTGGTATATTTTTTATAAAGTATTATATAACGCAAATAAAAATATTTAAAGTCAAAGTTTAACAAAAAAGACCTCAAAAAGTCAAACATGACATTTATTTTGGGACGGAAGGAGTAGTCAACAATATATTTGGTCAAAGATGGGTATTACAAAACTGCTAGCCTAATTAAAAATACAACAATTTAGGCACACAGATAAACAATACAAGAAAGAAATAAAGGGCAAATGCTAAAAAAAAACATCGAAGTTGACATTTTTTGCGATTGTATGGTGTCACCTTTTTTTTTCGTAAATGTATGACTAAAGTATTGAATTCGGGTCATTGTGTGCATCGAACTTGATACTTTTTGTTATTGCATGTATCTCGTTAGTTAAACGTCACATCATTAGTCCTTTATACTAACGGCCGTTAGTAAATAACTTACAATTCCGTTTTCTTACGTTTTCGTCTCTTTTGACACGTTTTCGTTCGTTTTTTTACGTTTTCGTCTGTTTTTTGCGTTTTCACACGTTTTTATACGTTTTCGTCCGTTTTTACACGTTTTCGATCGTTCTTATACGTTTTCGCCCATTTTTTACGTTTTCATCCCTTTTTTTGCGTTTTTACACGTTTTCGTCCATTTTCTTACATTTTTGTATGTTTTTTACGTTTTCATACATTTTCATCCATTTTTTTTGAGTTTTTATACGTTTTCGTCCATTTTTTCACGTTTCTGTCTATTTTTTACGTTTTCATACGTTTTTTTTGCGTTTTCATACGTTTTTATACGTTTTCGTCCATTTTTATACGTTTTCGCCCATTTCTGTCCATTTTTACACGGTTTAGGGTTTAGGGTTTTTATATGTTTTAGGGTTTAGTGTTTAGGGTTTTTATATGTTTTAGTCCGTTTTCATTTGCTTTTACACGTTTTCGTCCGTTACCCTAAACCATAAACCCTAAGCACTAAACCATAAACCCTAAACCCTAAACACTAAACCTTAAAAGCATGTAAAAATGGACAAAAAAGGGCGAAAATGTATAAAAATGATTGTAAACGTGTAAAAACGGACAAAAACGTATAAAAACGCAAAAAAAATGGATGAAAACGTATGAAAACGTAAAAAATAGATGAAAACGTGAAAAAAACAGACGAAAACGTATGAAAACGCAAAAAAAATTGATGAAAACGTATGAAAACATAAAAAACCTATAAAAATGTAAGAAAACGGACGAAAATAGACGAAAACGTGTAAAAACGTGTGAAAAGGCAAAAAATGGGATGAAAACGGTCGAAAACGTATAAGAACGATCGAAAACGTGTAAAAACGGACGAAAACGTATAAAAACGTGTGAAAACGCAAAAAACAGACGAAAACATAAAAAAACGGACGAAAACGTGGCAAAAGAGACGAAAACGTAAGAAAACGGACGAAAACGTGTGAAAACGCAAAAAAATGATGAAAACGGACGAAAACGTAAAAAATGGGCGAAAACGTATAAGAACGATCGAAAACGTGTAAAAACGGACGAAAACGTATAAAAACGTGTGAAAACGCAAAAAACAGACGAAAACGTAAAAAAACGGACGAAAACGTGTCAAAAGAGACGAAAACGTAAGAAAATGGACGAAAACGTTAAAAAACAGACGAAAACGTGTCAAAACAGACGAAAACGTGTAAAAACGAACGAAAACGTGCAAAAACGGACGAAAACGTCTAAAAACGGACGAAAACGTGTAAAAACATACGAAAACGTAAAAACAGACGAAAACGTAAAAAAACTGGCGAAAGAAAACAGAATTGTAAGTTATTTACTAACGGCCGTTAGTACAAAGGACCAATGATGTGACGTTTAACTAACGGGATACATATAATAACAAAAAGTATCAAGTTCGATGCACACAATGACCCGAATTCAATACTTTGGTCATACTTTTACGAAGAAAAAAAAGGTGGCACCATACAATCACAAAAAATGTCAACTTTGATGTATTTTTTTAGCATTTGCCCAAGAAAGAAACATGAATATCTAAATGAAAACTCATACGAGGAGCATATATGCTAAGCAGTTGTAATTCTAAGATTCACCCGTTCATAGGTATGTTGCTAGCAGATTGTTAAAACTTATATATAACGATACATACATGCGCTGGCCACTCAACTATTCAATAAACAACAAATACGTATTTAAATACTGGTTCATATGGTTATACAGAATATCATGACTAAACATTGCAAAAACGAAAACAAACCGATTTGACAAACATTGTTGTGAAATAAGAGACACGAAACGATTCGAAAAAGACACGCACACCCACAGGATAACCGGTATGAACTACAAGAGTATAAACTTAGTACACTATACAAAAATCGGGCTGTTTCTTTTTTTTCCTGTTTCTAGTTAGGTCCTGTGTGGATATATGTGTACTGTTTCTAGTTAGGTCCTGTGTGGATATATGTTGTTTCTTTTTTATGCTTAATTGACCATCTTAATACGAGTTTTTTCCCGAACTAGTGTAGGTGGAAAAAATTTATAAAAATTCAAAAAATTTACGAAAATTAGAAAAAATTTATAAAAATTTTAAAAAAATTCGAAAATTTTTAAAAATTCAAAAAATTTATAAAAATTCAAAAAATTCGAAAATTTTATAAAAAATTATAAAAATTCGAAAAAACTTATTAAAATTTTTAAAAAATTCAAAAAATTTATAAAAATTTATAATTTTTTTTAAATTCAAAAAATTTGTAAAAATTTATAATTTTTTAAAAATTCAAAAAAATTATAAAAATTCAAAAAATTCGAAAATTTTATAAAAAATTATAAAATATTTTAAAAAATTCAAAAAATTT
This sequence comes from Artemisia tridentata subsp. tridentata, assembly GCA_021014915.2. NCBI lineage: Eukaryota > Viridiplantae > Streptophyta > Magnoliopsida > Asterales > Asteraceae > Artemisia > Artemisia tridentata. The sequence continues at coordinate 86,563,245 of CP139501.1, forward strand.
ATAAAAATTTATAATTTTTTTAAAATTCAAAAAATTTGTAAAAATTTATAATTTTTTAAAAATTCAAAAAAAATTATAAAAATTCGAAAAAAAAATTTAATAAATTCAAATTTTTTATAAGTTTTTTTGAATTTTTATAAATTTTTATAAAATTTTCGAATTTTTTGAATTTTTATAAATTTTTTATAAAATTTTCAAATTTTTTGATTTTTTATCAATTTTTTGAATTTTTATAAATTTTTTTGAATTTTTATAAATTTTTTGAATTTTTATAAATTTTTTCAATTTTTATAAATTTTTTGAATTTTTATAAATTTTTTATAAAATTTTCGAATTTTTTGATTTTTTATCAATTTTTCGAATTTTTATAAATTTTTTTGAATTTTTATAAATTTTTTGAATTTTTATAAATTTTTTCAATTTTTATAAATTTTTTGTATTTTTAAAATTTTTTGAATTTTTTTAAAATTTTTATAAATTTTTTCGAATTTTCATAAATTTTTCGAATTTTTATAAATTTTTCGAAATTTTTTTTTTTTGAATTTTTATAAATTTTTTCGAAGTTTTCTAAATTTTTCGAATTTATTTTTTCCACCTACACTAGTTCGGGAAAAAAATCGTATTAAGACGTCCTGAATAGAAACAGTATGCTTAATTGCCCCCTTCCACATTAAGGATTCTCTTTTGCAATAAGTTAAAAAGAAACACCAAAGTTTCCTGTTTCCAGCCAGTTTTGTTACCAAACAGGACATTAAGTTGAAAGTAAACGGCCCCTTAGTACACTATACAAAAATCCAACAAAACTATGACCGAAATTCACGATACGATTACTTGCTACAATTAACCTAAGCGTATTTCAAGTAAATAAAAATAATAAACGCTTTATCAAAACTCAGATACGAAAACTAGGTAGTAATATATATATATATATATATATATATATATATATATATATATATATATATATATATATATATATATATATATATATATCTTTAACTATATATTTGTCTAACATGACAGCGACACATAAGCGTAGAAATGCCACCTCAATGATGACATAGCATTTCAATGATGACATGGCACACACTAATCATGCACTAAAATTCGGTAGTTTAAAAATTGTCCATTTGTGGGAATCGAACCCATGACCTCTTGAACAAACAATAAAGACTCAACCACTAGAGCACTTGGGTGTTTGTGTTAAAAGCTTTAAAAACAAAATATAGATGCTTTAATAACTCCTCATTCACCTAAACACAATTAAAACTGAAACTCCTAATTTGTTGGCATTTCCAAATAACATTTACACCACATTTAATGAAAGGAGCGTATGACTGTATTTTAAATTTTCAAAATCAACATTCAAAACAAAAATCATGGCAACTAACCTAAATCAATCACTCCGACCAATCCTGATCTTTATTTCTTTGCTTCCCGAAGGTAATGATTCATTTTTTAAATCAACCATTTTCTTCTCAATCAATATCATCTCCATTGTTTTGCATAGTTCTATATTATTATTTTGAGACTCATGTATCCTGGACACGAAAAATAGATTGATCTTTTTTATGAGATCGGATTTGGTGGTCCTTTGTATGGGCGACTTTTACTTTCCTGTAATTTTTTATATTCGATCGAGGTTTTGTGATCTCACATTACAATAATGGTTTTGGTTTTCTCCCTAGGGATGTTGCTGTGGGGGTCGTCATTGTGAAAGAAGCCGGCGGAGTCATCTTTGATCCGTAAGAATAGAGTGTTATATGATTCATATATTCTTTTTTTCTACAAATGATGCCCCTTATGAGATATTAGTTAAATTTCTTGTGACAGATCTGGCAATGACTTTGACATTACTGCTCAGAGACTAGCAGCTTCAAACCCACTGGTCAAAGATGCATTTGTTGAGGTATTAAATCCCATAGTACAACTATTTTGATGTGTTGATTTGTTTTTGCTTTGATTTTTTTTGCAGGTCATTATTAACGAGTTGTTTCGATGATTTTGTTATTTGATTTGAGTAATTACGAATAAACCCTAAAAAATTATTTGGGAAACTACTCTTATGAATTGATGGTAGTCTATTTGTATGAATTTGTTTTCCGTGGAATAATATGTTTGTTTTTAGATACAATGAATTCAATGAATTGAATGTGATTCGACTTTCTACATACCGTTTCGTTGTAAATGAAAAGTTATAGGTTGACTTATTTATTCCTGTAATGCGGGATTTGCGGCTGGATCAGTTGAGAGACGTGTGGCATGGAAGTATTTTAATCCATCCAACAACAATGATAGGTTTGTTAATGCATATTGCAACTCACTGTGCCTTTTAATTCATTATTCATGCTCAAAGGATGATACTTTATCTAATCTTCTATTATATAATAACATACATTTTACATATATATTGCTCCTGCAGATTTTCTTTCACCAAAAATTGGCAAAGGAGAAATAACAGGATCTCGCAACAGTGAATGATATTGTTTTTAGCCCGTCGTATGTTTTTCTTTGACTACTCGTTTATTGTGAAAATTTTGGAGATCTACGCTCATAATCTTCTTGGTGTTCCGATTACCCATCCGAAGTCCATACCTATGTAGACTTTGGACACATCCCATGTGACATATTGATAATTGAATGGGTCAAAACTGCCATCTCTTACTCCATGTTTTAAGTATGTTTTCTTCTACCGATTCACTTTTGTTCAAGATTGCTTATTGAGTGTTAAATGTGGTGTTGAGGTTGTCTCTCAAGATCTGTGGTCTTTGTAACCTCAAATATGATCAAGCATGTGTTTATACATGATATAGTAAATTACTTTTGTTTTGTATGTGGATGTGTATATAGGTCTAAGAAGCAACATTAACCTTTTGAATATTGCAGGAAGTGAATGTCTGCTCCAAGACCTTTCTTCTATATTTGACGGGTCTCCAAGAACGCATACCCCATGAATCCTCTTAGGTGGTTTTTACTGATCGGCAGGAGAAATATTGAAGCTTAATCCAAGCTACAAGGTCCCACCTGATTATAAGCCGTTGTTAAAAGAGGATAAAGTTGCAATTCCAGTAAGTTCCAATATTACGTGTTAGATTGCCTCAAGACGTTGTTTGAATTCTACATATAATTCATGACTTTTTTTCTGATAGATTAAAGAATATCCTGGACCTGCTGGTGATACTCAAAAGCGATTGGAAAAGGCAAAAGATACACTACTGCAGTACTTCTCAAGGTATATCAGTTTCTAAGCTTTGTGGCTGATCATGTTACAATTACTGTATTAGGAAACTGGGGCTAAAATATGAGTTTTTTTATTTTTTGTACACATCCACTAACAAATTCGTTTTTTTTACTTTTTTTTTCAAGCCGGATAATGAAGCGACAAGTAAAAGTGTCCCAGATATCACACCATTTGTAAGTATTTTTTATTTGCGCAACATGTGTCAAGCATACAAAACCATATATGTTCACTAATACATGTATAATACTTTGCAGGAATTAGAGTCACAGACTTATGAGAACACAACACCTGTTCCTGCGATGAAAAGTAGTGCCATGAGTACCAACACCAAGAAAAATTCAAACAAGAGACATGCTGATGATGAACCAGCCAGTGAGTCATCAAATGGTAAGAAGCAACCTGTGGCAGTGAAGATTGAGAAAGACCCATGAAGAAGGAGCAGCTTCTTATTGATTTCTATTTTGATTTCTAGCTGATTGGAGGAATCTGTGGCAGTGAAGAAGCAACCTGTGGCAGTGAAGAAGCAACCTGTGGCAGTGAAGAAGATCATCCACCAGGTTGAGTACAAAATCTTCATTTATAAAGTTAATTGATTTCTAGCTGATGCGGAGGCTTATCTCTTTTTCAGGTTCCAAATTCGTTTGAAGAGACGATGAGATTCATTTCCATTATGAGGTATTTGATGTATGAAAATTTGCACTTCTTATTGTTTGCATTTATGAAATTACTGCTTTTTATATAAATGTATTTTTTTTTAATCTTAAATAAAGGGGTGTTTGGCTAAGCTTATTGGAGGAATCTTTATCACTCAATTCACACCAAAACTACCATATTATGTTTTCTTTGGCACCAGGTATCCTTCAACTTTGGTTATGTTTTCTTAGCTTTAAACCTTAAATCATTCAAGGATTACTATTTTTTGTAGATAAAGAGTGTTAATAGATTGAAACCTATAAAATACTTTATATGGAAGCTGCTAATCTAGAGAAAACTCAAAATTGTGATTAACATGTCACTAAAGGTCTCCCGAAAAGAACAAATTCACTGCATCCATGTTTATGATTGACACTAATTGTTTAACAGAGGTTTAATTATAACACTAGAAAGGGAAGTTGTAATTCACGCATACTCATTTCCTGCAACGATATCACAGGTAATGTTTGGTTCCTTTATTAGATTCATTTTTTTCTTTTCTTTTTGTAAATATGTCATCGCAGTCAGCCATTTTGTAGAGAAACTCCATTATATAATTTTTAGGACGACAAAAATGATTAAAGCAATTTACACGGGCAGTTAGTATGTGGAACGGGTCGAGGCTGGCGTTGACGTTGGTATACTTCATGAGAGCACAAGATTCTATGCTGAGCAAGATGGTCAGGTTAACGATGATTATCAACCTGTCAGTTACTATTAATTGTCACAACATATGAGCTTTGGTACGAGTCGGTCTATTGGAACACCATTCCCCTGGCACCAATTACTAATCAAGCAAAGAACATATGAACCAAACATTTGAGGCATGTCTTTATAAAAAGACGAGTTTTAGGTAGTGGCCCAGGATCGTCTGATGTCAATGTTGCAAAAAGTCCACAGGTTGTTCACGGCCATCTGCAACAAGAACATTGTGATTCATCTTTGTCCACGTTTGATATGGGAACTGAACATGTGGGATCCAACAATGTTGAGGCTAAAGGTGAATGCGCTCTTTGCAACATTCTTTGTTTCACAGTATATTTATGTCGATTAATATTTCCAAAATTAGCTTTTGTATTTAACTTTTTCTTTTGACTTTATAAAACATCGGTCGCATGTGTGTCGTCATCTTACATTGATTTGGGTGACTATAACTGGTCAGGTGAAGATTGCCAGGCAGAATTTGGCCATATAACAGGAGGTAAGGGCTTGCTTTAGAATTTTGTGGTTGTTTTATGAGGAATATATTTGAAGTTCTGATTTCGATGAGCCAAAGAAATTGTAAATTGAGCATGAGTAAAACAAGTTAAACCTACTTTAAGGTCTGCAAACCAATGAATCCATCTTAAATGGGCATGAAAATAAATATGATAATTTGCATGCTAGAGCTTTATGTGTTGCGTTTTCTCAATAATTAAATAATTGATTTATAAACATGCTAGATAACTACTCATTAATTTGGTGTTTTCTTTTTAGGCAAAAATGCTTGCTATCTCTTTCTCAACAGGACGTATCTGAGCTAAAGAGAGCCTATACCATGTTTATAAATAAAGTTAGCCGGCAAAACCAAATAGTGGTCAGATAATATTTCTTTTATAAATTGTGTAAAAGTTAAATGTCAAATATGAATGCAGTAACTTCATCATTATTACTCTAATCGTTCTTTTTATCATAACTTTAGTCACTTATCCTTTAGTTTTACCCATTTGAATTGTAAAAGATAAAACATAACCCAAAATGCGTCGACATCACCACATTTACACTTTCGCTCTTTATTTTTATTCATTTACGTAGTAGGAAGTTTGTTATGGAAGATGAACCAATAGTACCGATGGCTAATTTTCTATGCAAACACATTACAGGGAATGGCCATACCTGTTGAAAAGCTCTCTCTCTCTACACAGCTCCTGGGGATATCTGCCTTAAGCAGTAAGTACATACAAAAATAATTTAACTACTATTAGCTTCATTCAAATATGGTTGTAGTGATCTATACACACTCCAAAAATCTAAATCCTTTGGGTTTTTAGTGGTTTAATTGTAACTACATAAACAATTTCATCCCAGTATTATAATATGTTGATCTAGGGCCTTAGGACGCAAGAAATTGCATACATTAAATCAGCATTAGGCTGCTATCTCTTTTTTTAGCTGGAATTTTCATTTAATTTGTTTCTGATATAACCAATTGAAATTTACCCTCACTAAATTGGAGAAAGTGATTGCGGGTCAACTTGATCTGACCCGCCACAATGTTGGAATCCTAATTTGAAGTGGTAGTGCATCTTACGTCAGAAATTTTGATGTGACTATAACGAAAAAAGAGATGGCTATACTTGATGCAGGTAAAAACTTATGAAGAAAATTCTGGGCTACAATGTTGGATTCCTAATTTGAAGTGGTTGAATCAATTGTTGTTAATGCTTGATGTATTATGATTAGATCTACGCTAAACACACCATTAAAATATTTGTTATTGTTAATTTATGGTGTTTAATACAATAAGTTTATAGGATTTTCCCGTGTAAAATGTTAGTTTGATATGAAAGCCCCTTTCATTTGTTCGTACAATTGTGGCTTGGGAGTTTATTTTGTGTCTATAATTATTTTATGAGTTATTTAAGTGTTTGGGTATGTGGAGAGATGGCGCTAACAAACTACACTCGAAATGCTGAAAACATTTATTTGATAACACGAGTAGTATGTGTTAAATCACATACTTTTTTTTTATTATAAAAAACGGACTTAAAAAACCAAAAACCGACAATATGTTGGAATGCAATTTTTAGTATCCATTTTTAAAATTTCTTATTTTATTTGCAGAGGTTGGAATTGCTTGAGTTCTATACTTTAAAGGATTAGTGGAACTAAATACTTACTATAAAGACATAACTTTTGTTTAGCTTTACAAAAGTCGGTATTCACACACGGACACTTATATGTGGTTGTTTAAAGGGTTTCTATGGACTATTGGGTGTACACCGAATGGACATTGGCTATTATATTGATTAGTGGTCACATACGTCATTTGCTATTCAAGACCATCGAATTTGGAGATGACAATGCGTGGACGTCTATTATTTTAATTGTTACAAACTCAATTGATTGTCGAATAATTCACGTTTTATCTCATTATTTCTTTTATATATTAATGAAACATGTTGATGTTCTTTGTTTTCTTATTATCTCATTTTTCATATTTCTTTAAAAACTCCGCGAATCCGCGGATCTTTAATTACCAATAATTACCAATAAATTACATTAATAGTGTTTATAATATTTTTGTTTCCAATTATTTTATTTAACATATTTGTCATTATTCATCAGTATTTATTTTACGTTGAAATATTTTTGTCAAACAATTTCATGAAGCGTACCCGCGCCATCGGCCGATGGCCTTATATGGAGTCGTATATAAGGATCAATTATGAGTAAATATAATCTATTAATAAAGTCATTGAAGTTATTTTTGTTAAACATAATATTCCGATTATCAATATTTCATTATCATAAAAATAATCACGTAAAACAATTGAATGAAGCGTACCCGGCCATCGGCCGGGTTATGAAGCTAGTATATATATATATATATATATATATATATATATATATATATATATATATATATATATATATATATATATATATATCAACCAGCGATTGTTTTTTATAAATCTAACGAATACCCCCGCCGCAGCGCGGCGGGATCGTTTTTTCCTCGTTAACTACAAAGTTTAAAAAGAATTAAAAAGATGAAAATATTAGTTAAGTGACTACTTACAAGTTAGAAGAAAAACCCTTTTTAAAAATCCTAAACGCAACTCAAACTTCGTGTACTAACCCCGACCCCGAACACTAAATCTCAACCTTTAACTCCAAATCTTGAAAACACGATCAAAAGAAAAAAAAAGAAGCAACGGCGGCGGCACGGCGGTGATGGTGACCGGCGGCGGTGGGTGGCTCAGTGGTAGAGGTGGTGGTGTGAAGATGGTGGTGGCCGGCGGTGATGGTGACCGGAGGCGGTGGTGGTGGAGAGAGGTGGGGGTGGTTTTAGAATTCTAGAGAGAAAGAGGAGACAATTCTAGAGAGAAGAAGGATAAGAGTGTGTGTTTCTCTCTCTAGAATTTGAAGAAATGAAATGAAAATGAGGGGGTTTTGTTTTCATAGTGGGAGCATAAGAGGAAGGAGGGGGATTCTTGTCTCCCATTTTCTTTTCGTTCATCGCAAAAATGCTACTTTTTAGTCCGTAAAAATTATACCCTTAACTCGTAAAAATATAATTTTTACTAAAGTTAATAGATTATTAAAATACCTTCAAAACGAGTATAAATATGACCATATTTATCGAAAATATAAACACTATTTATTGGACTTGCGGTGTAAATTAGTCACAGGGACCATTATTGTAATATTCATAAGTTTGAGGTTCGGGGCTTGTTTAAGCTCGATAACATTTGATTCAAGACACGAAATTTACACCATTGAGTTTAAAATAATTTTTTCATGAAAAACGAGTATTTACACGGCTAGTATCACATAAATGTTATATAAATCTTATTTAAAATGTTTATTATTTCTTGCTTTGTCATTGGGTATCACGGGTAGGCTTTGTCCGTAAAAATGAAACCTTAACTTGAATATTCGCGTTTTTAACAAATGTTTTTGAATAAAATCGTAAATAACTTATTTAAACATGTTTATCTAATTAATTTTGTGATAATTAAATACACGTTTAATTATTATCGTGTCGGTACACGTTACGTGCCATTTTTCGTTATACGCGAAATAGTTATCTGTTAAATAATCGAATGTGAACGGAATGTTCAGAAAGTAATAATTTGAAATATTTTTGATTAAGAAAATTTGTCGGTTGACTACCGGTTATGCAGTAACTGAGTTTTTACCACGGTAAACGTTAAATAGTCAAAAAGCCAAAAAGTCGAAGTCAAACCTAAAAAGTCAAAGGGTAAAATAGTCATTTAAAGTTTCAAAAATTTTCGGTTGTCACACAAGCATTTCCAATTATTTCCACAATTCTTGGTGTATTTCCTTAACCATCATATCGTCCACCTTGCATCACTGCTTGATTACGTAAGTTGGATGAAGTTCTTAGGCGATTGGTGGTCGGTGCAAACTGATTGAACTCTTTTGTGCGTAATACCATTGCTTGATTGACATTGGTGAAAGGATCATCAGTGACAACAAAGGCTGTATCTGGTTGTACTTCAAAGAATTGTTGATCATTAGTGATTGGTACAATACTATTGGATGAGGTTTACGTATCATATGGTTGGTATTGCTGAGAGTAGTTGCCATACTACTGTTGATAACCATAAGGGCTTGGTAAAGCAAGTTGTTGTTGTGGTGGATTATAGTAAGGTGACAGTGGGTTATGAACTTGAGCAACTAATAAAAGTGGGTCACGGTTTCTAGTCATAGCTCGTGCTGCTTCAACTTCTCCTTGGTTAAACTTCAGATAGTTGAACAAATGATCATAGTTGACAACATGTAAGTTCTGAGTTTGTTTGACTATTGTTCTAAAACGTTGCCATTCTAGTTCAAGTGAGTTCATAAACTTAGGGGTTGTTTGACAAAAAATATGGTTTAGCGCTGAATGAATCAACGACGCTGAATGAATCAAAAATGCTGAGTGAAACATAATTCTGAATAAAAATGATTGTTTGATTAGTATCCTGAATGTACGGTGTATATAAGAAAAATAAGTGGCAATTTTTTATTTTTGTTTATAATTTAAAACCAAATTAATTTTTTTGTTTGGTAAATATTTAAATTTACATCATTTTCAAATTAGGAGATGATATAAAAAAACAAAATAGAAGAGATTGTATAGTATAATTGCAAATAAGATAATGTTAACAAAACATTGATATAAATTGAAGGCTAAAATGAAAGCATAGGCATATCACCTTGATGCAGGATTTCTGATCAGATTTTAATATTTATAATTTCTCGTCTACCTAATGTCACCTAATGCACTAACGGGAAGTGTACCCGGTCGTGTGTAGTGTAGTAATCGGTAAAGTCGAGGTCGTCCCAAGAGCTATGCGTGTGGATGCTAATTTAAGTTCTAGTGTCACTTGCTTTAAAGGGGGTTTTGAATAGATTTATATTTAAACTAACGTAATGAAAACGAAAGCAATTTAAAATGAAAGAGATAATCAATAAGGAGAAACGTGCTAGCCTAGTTACTAATCTTGTTATGCTATGATTACGTTTTCTAATTAGTGTTCTCTATCGCTCCACATGGGGGTTAAAGTCACTAGACTCCTTTGGTCAATTTGTCTTCCATAGCGTCCTATTCCGTAACCAAATGATTACGAGAGTTCGTGGGTTTACCCAATGGAAGAGTCATTAAGCACCACTACGATCTAAGACTTATTAAACGGAACCCGACCGGTCGGAACTTAGGTTCCCCCTAACTTCTTAAGCATTTCCTTTTGGAAGGTGATCATTTGGTTCAACTCTCACGCAAAATAGTGATAGTCCTATGGTCAATTCTTACCACTACTCGCAACCTATTTCACTAGGGTCCTATGATCAATTCTCCTAGTTTCCTCGACACAACCAACTATCCATGCTACCAAAACAAGGGTGTCCCAGAATAAGCAAAGAAAACATACACATAAAGCGATATGAAAACGAGAAAACTACATCAAAGCAATAACAATTTCATAACTAGGCTAACACCAAAGGTGTTTAGCCAATCATACTAAAACATGCGTAAAATTCAATGTTTAAGATCATAATGAAAGACATTGAATCAAATACAAAAATGTAATATGAAATACTAAAACTTATGTAATGTGTGGCGTGAATTCTCCCTTGGAAATGACTTGTATGCTGCTGGATACCGTCCTCCTTGAAGCCCTGAGTCGTCTATGGTTTTTGTGTGTTGAGAGGATATGTGAAAATGCAGAATTAGGGCTTGTATTTATAGCATCGACTAAGTTATGGCGTAACATCTAGGGTTAGTTATGCCGTAACATCAGTATCTCAGACGATCTTATCCATAGTAATAATGTTACGTCGTAACATAGAGAAAAGTTACGATCGTAGAACTCTCATTAACAAGTTTACGCCGTAACCTTACAAATGGTTATGGCGTAACTAGTTGGACCATAAAATTCTTCTAAGTCAGGAAAAATATACGGCGTAACTTAAGTTGGAGTTAGGCCGTAACCTTGAACGCTTTGACTTTTGGTCTTCTAGTGTAAATCCTTGTTACGGCATAAGTAGAGTAGGTATTTACATCGTAACTCTTGTCTGGTCAGCATACTCTTGTGTATTTGCATTAATAACCTTCCAAATCCGCGTCTTTTCGTTCCTATGCTCATTATTAACCTGAAAATAAAATATTAATGAATAAGAGTATACATTCAAGTAAAATGATACAAATGATGAGCATATTAGGGGAAAATTGACACTAAAATATCAGGACAATTTGATGTTATCAAATATCCCCCCACTTGAACTCTACTTGCCCTCAAGTATACCTTATTAGAATCATTCTTAAAAAGATATCTCCCAAGAGAATTGGAAAATATGAGTTTAAAAACTTCCTATTCTAGAATTTATCAAAGCCGAACACCTCACAAAATGGGAACAAAACACTCATACTCTCTCTATTCTAAGTGTCAATATCGGGGTGGTCACTCATTGCACGGTCGTAGCATGTATTCTATCATAGGCTTGGCAGTTACACAAATCTCCACCACTAGAGCTAAGGTCAAGACAATCTTTAAAGGCAACGTTGGGTGAACAATTTAATGAGGCTAATGTGAATTGTCATTACTAACATGCTATAGCGAAGGCGACAAAGACCATTGATGCATGACCAAATCCATGGCCAAGACACCAATGACTGCTCACTCACTCACCTAAGCATGATTCACGACTAAAGGGTAGGATAAGACATGGATGCACATAATTGGTGAAAAATAAAAATGAACAAACAAATAGTCTTAGCCTATAACCGAGTTGTCACCGCCCACCGTCCATCCAAAGTCCAAACTTCAAGAAGCGTAAACCGGATCATGATGTAATAAGTTAGTGTGCGATGATTAGATGTCATAGAGCGAGGTACACACTAACTTGGTCTTCAAAAATCTTCAATTGAATGTGATCGAGGTAGGATCCTCGACTCTAGTTCAATAAACTCCATAACTAAGGAATAGTGCTTATAATACATGCACTATCCTTTTTACAACATTAAACAAATAAATAAACTACTTTTTTTTTCATAACTACAAACAATAAATAGACATCCCCCCACTTGAGATGAATCATATATGAGGCATACAGGGGGTCTTCAATGATCTTCAAAAATATGTCTTCAATGTAGGCGTGATTTCCGAATCTCTCTACCCAAACCTCAAACTTAGGCAAACAACGACTTCCCAATCACAAATTAAGACTACACGGTAGGCTAAGGCGAATAGGTGTAATAAAACAATACATTATATGGGTAAAGAAATGAAAAGAATGGCTCGGAAGGGTGTATCTAGGGGTATCTTGCACTAAAGGTGAGTGCAACAAAAGGGTTTAACACGGGGGTCGAAAAGTCGAGGTGACGAATCAATAAACACACACAGTTAAACACATATGGGCTATTTGGTGTAAATCCTAAACATTGCCTTCTCAAAATGTCCCTCCCAAATGTATCAAGCTAACTCGACACACTACTCGTCTATGGTCTCGAAATGATGTAAAAGCCAAGTTCTAAAGTTTACAATACTACCGGCACACTCAATATTTGGTGGATTTGAGTAAAATGGGGAAAATGAAAGGCTAAACCTCACCAAGGAAATCAAAGGTTATAGTGTGCTTGGCTAAGGTCTATTCTAGTTCGGTTAAGAAAAACATATCAAAAGTTTTAAAAATGGTATAATTTTTCAAAATAAACTAGAAAAATGGGCAAATAAAATTCAAGTTATAATTTTACTCCCGTCCCCCCACTTGAAATGTACAAAGTCTCTTTTGTACTAAACATGTAATAATAATAACGGAGAAAAGTAGAATTAGAAAAAGAACTCCCCTGAAATTTGCTCCGAAAATGATAGAAGGATTGTTAGCCTAGACTTAAAGTTTTGTCATATTTGAGAATTGCATTTAGTTAAACGTGTTGGGCTTTTAGGACTAGAATAGTTTAGTATGCTTGTATTGTACAAATGTCCAATGTAAGGTCCATGAGCCAAAAGCCCACACGAAAGCCCATAGTATGCACTAGGGCATCACTTGTTTACTATAAATACCTCACTTGTTGCAACAAGTGAGGTTGGATGTTCATGTAATAAGGAGGTGTGTGTGGTTTCTCCTTTCTCTCTCTAGAAAACACACACACCTTCCCCCATTCTTTAATCTAATATCACCATGTTTAACCTTTATTTCGAGCATCCCCGACCTCCTGATTATGTGTTTTTTGTTTATTTTGATCACTACAATTGGCATCAGAGCTAACCAGGGGCGAATCGTGGGGTTTTGAGGTGAAAAATATGTGATTTGAGGTTTTTTCGCGTCGGTACTGTTTACGTGATCGAACCAGTGGGTTGATCAAAGCATTTGATCGAACGAGCAGCAGTATAGTCGAACGAGCTTCATTTGCTCGAACGAGCATCTTTAGTCGAAGCAACTTGATCGAACGACCAACATTGATCGAACGAGGTTTGTCATCGAAGGAGCATTCATCGAACGAGACAAGGGTAGTCGAGTTAGACTTACTCTTCCAAATTGATCGAACGAACTAAATAGTCGAACGACTAGATAGTCGAACGTGTTGATCGAACGAGTTAGTCGAACGAGTTATCGAACGAGTTAGTCGAACGAATTAGTCGAACGATTTAGTCGAACGAATTAGTCGAATGAGTTAGTCGAACGAGTTAGTCGAACGAGTTGATCGAACGGGTTGATCGAACGAGTTGATCGAACGAGTTAGGCTGATCAAACAAGTTTGAATGATCGAACGAACAAGATTTACTTGGGTATGCCAAAAAAAAAAAAGAGTTTTTTGGCGGGAAAAGTTGAGTAAAATTTAATTTCGAGGAGAGACTAATCGGTCAATTTTTATGCTAAATTCAAATTATGGTACAACGATGAAAATTTTGACCAAAAATTCAAATTTTTAGGTCAAAATTCGAATTTTTCGGCAAAATTTGGCGTAAAAATTTCTTAAACTCAAATTTTCCTAGCATGTTTAGAATTGAAAATAAGGCATATTTCAAACTCGTACCACACCAAAATGACAAAAAATATTATTGGCCTACATCCTCAAAACACCACGTATCGCTTAAACGATCCTGATCAAGATTCACTATCAAATGACAATGGCTAAAGTTTGCAATGAACTGTGACTACGGGGATGATTCGTTATTATTTATTTGGGTTTGAAGTAAGGTTTTATGGACGCGTGTACTTATTTCATCTTCTTTCTTTCTACCCTCCCGCGAAGATGACTTGTTTGGGCTTATATTAATGGTGACGAAGACTTGGATATCTAGTTACTTTTGTGATTCTTCCTCTCTATACTCACAAAGTAGCTATCACTTTAAGGAGTTACGTTGTAGTGCTCAGTGTCTCACGTAGTTGAGGATATGTCAAGAGGTTTTGTACTAATACTTTTGTCGAGGGTATAGGGTACACCGTTCTTAGTCAAAAGGATCGTACAAGATTAAGTCACAAATCTGGGTGATTTTACTTCATTCTCAAGTTTGTCATATTGGGTTATCTTCTCATGTGGTTACTACAAAAAGCCGTTGTTTTTGATACAGGAGGTTGATAAAGAGTTAGACATCTTAAATGGTATTGTTAGTAGATTGGGTTTATCGACATCTTCTCATAGGCTGATTGAGTAAATGATAAAATGCTTCCAGTTAATACTTCACGTACACATCATTATGCTGATTCCAATGAATCGTAATCAGTAGGGGAGAGAAATGTGTACATCGAGGACGCACAACAAGTTCATGTGATCGGGCTTAATGATTTATGAAATGATTTGTGTCGGAGATTGGTTGATTCTATGTCTTATCTTCCACTCACCTTATTCTACGCACTTCTACCTTATCCACTTTCACTAATTTGGGCAACAAGATCAAGATGATCAGTGGTTCAACTTGTTACTTTGGTGTTATCATTTCATGTGTACGTAATGGGCTTATTTATCATATGAAAGATAACTGGGATGCATTTGGTGAGATGAAGATGTTGATACTTTATTCCCCCGAATGGATAATCTTGAAGAAGGTCGAGTCTACAGTCTGTTCTACATTTTCCGCTGCGTGTTAGAAGGTTAAAGACGGTATCCGCTGCGTGTTAGAAGACTAAAGACGGGATGCATTTAGTTATCAAAAGACTTCTTCAGAATTCAGGGCATTCATTTATCAAAAGAATTCTTCAGAATTCAGGCATTCATCAGAAAGGTTGTCAGTTTGGGGGAGAGCACTAATTAGGGGAGAGCACTCACGGCACCCAGAATTAAACCCCAATTAGATTTGCTCACATTCTTCTGCAAGTAAAGAAATGAAAGCTGAGAAGATTCTGCAAGCTGAACGAAGTAATGAAGTTTGAAGACCATTCTCTGCGCTTATGGTTTTATATTTTACTTGTAGGGAACATTGTAAGCAATTCCAGTATAACATCACTTTGGGGAGAGATTTTTAGCCTTAAAAGTAATGTTATACTCGGGAATTGCATAGTTATTAAGTTCAAGGGCTAGTCTTGCCAATAGGTCATAGATTAGTTTGTAAACTAGTATAAATACCCTCCTAGTTGAGACTAGGAGGGTTGGGAATTCTTGTATCACTTTGAAGGTGTGTGTGTGATCTCCTCTCTCTCTCTAGAAAACACACACACCTTCCCCCATTCTTAATATAATAAATACCATGTTTAACCTTTATTTTGAGTTCCCCCGACCTCCTGAACACGTATCTTGATCGCTACAAGGATCATGTTAGAGAAAACGTGCCTTCGCTTTGCCACGTGAGCAAACTCCAAATCCTTGAAATTACGTCACTACCTACAAGCATAAATCTAAAAATAAAAAGAAAAGAAAAACAAAAACAAAAACCTAACTCACTTTCTTAGGAATCACGGTTGCATTTAGTATATGCAACAAGCCTTTTAAACCACTCAGTGTCCCGAGTGAACGAGTGAAGTCTTGTGAGGGTTTACAGGGAACATACCCACAAAGTTCATTTAAAAACTAATAAAAGGTTAAGGTATGAAAGTTACTTAAACTAAAAAAATTTTCTGGTACAGGGGAAAGTTACGGCGTAAACTCATGGATCGAGTTACGCCGTAAGTAATGACACTTGACAAAATTGAAGATGTCTGACTATGGTTACGGCGTAACCATAGCAATAAGTTACACCGTAGAACCTCTCTGAGAAGAATTCTAGGAGTGAAAGACTCCATGGTGCATTTCCAAGCCATCCGTCTTTCTCCAGTACCTGCAAAAATAAGAACAAAGCATACCAAACCACACTTAAACTAATAAAAAGGGAAAGAGAAAGGATAATTCGGGTTGACTTCTAAAAAAGCACTTTTGTTTATTAACGAGACTTTAAGTTAAACTCAAGGCCATAGTGCCTTATAGTTCTCGACGGACTTGTCCAACCTCGTCCATCTCTCTCATCAAATTATGTCTTACCCATGCAACATTGGTTTTAGTATGAAGAAATTCATTCCTTTCAATTTTTCGTACCTTGGCAAACTTCTCATCAGGTCCTAGATGGTACCTAGTAATTTCAAACTTTTCAGCAACAATCGGAGGGGGTCTCTTGTAAGGTATTCCTAAGAGCTTACGTCCCCGTTGTTCGTACGCTTCATCATCAGGATCTGTGAACCCATCATTCCCTTGTATATCAAGGTAGTCCATAATTCCATCTAAATCATCGTCGTCGGACTCCGTACCTTTAAACCATTCATCATCAAGCTTATCCTCGATAATCTCACGTTTGCAACGGTCTTTCTCTTCGCCCCACCTTGTTTTGTATTCTGGTTTATCATCATCCTTCTCACCATCAAGATTCACGTCATTGCTTGGAGCATTTTCTTTCATACAACCGTTCCAAATCTTCTCTTTGGCTAAAGCATCAACTTTTTCGTACCTGATTTTAATCCAATCATCGAATCCTAACCTATCTACCCATGGTAATTCACTTATCTCTTCATCTTTTGTGGAAACCCACAAATACTCAACGTCTCCAATCCTTACCTTGCTACTTCCCCCATTACAATCTACGTCATATGGGTCACAAGAAGCCCAAAATAAATCCCCAATGGTGCCTCCAATACTAATTTTCTCGCACCAATGTTTTCTTGTAATATGCTGTAAGTTACCCAGTCATTAATTAATGTTAAACTCGAAGTAATTCAATTTGAAAGTTTAATTATCCCTTTTTATGAGTTAATATTTTTTTATTTATAAATATAATGCATCTACAAATTTTATTCGTCAACCATTATGAGAAGTAACTCACATATCACCTCGAATGGCTTACTTGCATACCAACGATAAACTTAAATATCGGGACAATCCAACCCGACAAATCAAATGGGATCTATATGGACCCGTAACCTAAAATGAACTATACACTCTCTTTTTCTTTGTTGGGCTTGACTCAAATCACACTCACATTAATCCTTTGGGTTCGGCCCACTCTTAAATAAAAAACAAACCAATATTCAATTGGTCTTGGACCTATGTTGCACTAAAGCCCAAACTCACCCTTATTAATTTAAGTGTGTCGCTGGGGGCTGGGAAACAAGGAACGAAACAAAACACCTCTTAAGAGATAAACACGCACCCTAAATAAATCATATAATCTCACGTTTATAAACACAAAATCAAAACCTAAATATCCAAATCACCAAATCGTACCTTTCTATTCCCCCTAAACCTTCTTCACCCAGAAAACAAAACCTATAACCATCAAAATGTCAACTATCATGAAAGTTAACAATATTCTCTTTGGCCTTCCCATGGAAATTGACAGGCTAGTACCATGGCTAGAGTCAAACTCTACCACTTTGAGTATTAGATATCCTCTACATAAACAAGGACTTAGACCTCTCATTCTTCACCATAAAGCAAAAACACAAACAAACCTCACTTGTTTTCTTTTGGCTGAGTCGAAAAGGAAGAGAAGAAGAAAGGGTCACAATACATCATTAGGGTTTGTTTCGTGTTTGAGTTGGGTTTTGATAGAAAGAGCTAGGGTTTGTTAAGTTGTCGAACGTGTTCCAATTCCTCCTTCCTGCCTCCATCTAACTCGTATTCTTCACCACCATTCTTGGTGTTGTAAGTCTTTCAAAACCTTGTTCAATTCCTAGAATAGTTATCATCATGGTTGCATGTCTTGTTTCAAATAGTTAGGGTCTTAAAAGATAGGTCACACAATTTGCATGTCGTGTGAGAACAAAAGGAACTAAACAATCAAATATATGTATATAATGAGAGATAAAATGTACCAAGGTTTACTATATGAAGTGGCTAAACAGCCTCGATATGCACTAACAAACGCTTAGTTAAACACGTTGTTTTAAAAAGCTCTTGAAACGTTTTATTGAATTCACAAAGTGTCAATTTGAAGCATCAAGCTATGTTGTTGTATTAAATGTTGGAATAAACTAAAACTATGCACAAAGAAGTGTTATGAGTACGAACAAGCTTAATAACCTCGTAGCAAGACATAGACTATAAAAACATGTTGATTTCAAAACTGTCGACCTCGTTATGGTGCAAAAGAATCTACCTTTGTTTTCCATTCTGGAGCGTGTCATTTGTGGGCTCAAAGGCCCAACCTGTTTCATTTTAAACACTTGAAATAAGTTTTGGGAATAAGCACTTAAAATAAGCTAATACACTCCACCAACGAACCTCAAAGTTGAGCCAAGTCGAACATAATATACGGTTAGAGTTTTTATCTAATAACAAGCTTGTTGGGCTTAAAAGCCCAACACAGTTTCGAAGTAAAGATCTAAAAGAGATTAAGCTATTGATAAGCTGTAATAAGCTAAGGATACACTTGTAGTTCACACTAAAATGAATCACAACTAGTTTGTGTTTTTCACAACCAAAACGCACCCAATTACCATTCGTATAGCCCTTTTTCGAAATAAGCAGCTCCAATGAACTCAAAATAAGCCACATAAACATAACTCATTAAAAGAAAACTAAATTTTTCTATTTATAAATTTTTGGACTAAAAATGCAAATTTTACGAAACTTGGGTGAAAAGTGTAAATTTTGGAAAAAGAAGGATCGAAACAGAAACTGTGACTTTAGATAAAAACGGACGGTAGAAACTGTCATTTTCAGAAAGTTTGAGTAAAAAGTATAATTTTATGATTTTGGACTAGAAATGAAAAAGGTATAAGTTTTGGATAAAAATGTAACTTTTATATAAGTCAAGGGTAAATTTTGTAACTTTATAATATTTTTGAAAACTTATAATTACAAACTAGTTACGTCAAAATTTTTATAAAAACTTACCTATAAAATATAAATACGACGATATCAAAATATAATTAACAACGTTAAACTTTTAAACGAATAGCATAAAATTAACAATCGAATCACTTAAAAACAAATAATACAAACATTTTAATAACTTACCATTCACTAACTATTTAAAATAAATATTTTAACTTATCATCCACTAACTTTTGTTAAATATCAGGCGATATCATTATAAACTTCGTAACATCAAGAAAAGATATACTATAAGTAATAAAATACACGCAACTCAAATAATGTTTAGAACACTTTATTTTTGAACTTTAAGCATTTGCTACACAAGCATCGATGATACAACACTTAAAGATTTTTCAAACTTATTAGATCGTTTCACATCGAGTCCTAGCTAAAACAATGAACCTAAGACTTGCTATATATATCTAGGTCGCATGTTGCAGCCGTTTACTTACAACATTTGTTACTACTATATCTCGAATACCATACCACTGAGGTGAGTTCATAGCACCACTTTTACATGCTTTATAAATTCCCGTGGGGGAGATACATGCTATAAAACTGAACACAAGTGATTGTACGAATGTATGCTATGCCTGATTTTGTTATTGCCAAAAGTCTCTCACTATCATGAAACATTAATCACTTGCGAGTGAACATGAATATTGTGGATAGATCTAATTGGGGTTGACGACCCCGTTTGTATTAGCTGGAATGGCAAACAGACGCACTATATTTGAATACATATAGGTAACTGGGAAATACCTACGAGGGGGCATTGTCGCTTATATCATTTTTATGATACGCAATTAACGTTTGAGTGTCATGAGCTTAGGGCAATAACATTGTTTTTTCATGATATTTGTAATTCAATGCAATTATCAACTATATCTTGTGTTCAACTACTTAACTATAAACATATGAATTTCACTCAACAATTTGTTGACTTTTTAGCATGTTTATCTCAAGTAACTAAAGAGCATATATGGCACTGAGTTGACACTGGACCCCTTTAGATGGCCTTTCAAATAATAATATCATTCATTACAAACTTATCGATATCTTTTGTGAAACATCAACACTTATGGAACTTGTTTTGTAATCACGAATATTGAGTTTTCATTGAATGATATTAACTTTATAAAACGTCTATTTTGAGTCATTTTCTATGATTGTGACTATGATCTCAGATGTAATACCCCAATTAGCCTTCCGCTGCAATGTTGAAATTGATGGGGTGTTACAGATTAGTATCAGAGACATGGTTATAGAGAACCAAGTGATTTTCAAAACACTGGACTATAACTACGGTTTTAAAACGGACCATTTTACACCTTACTACTTTACGCCCTCCGTGCCTACACTTTACCAACATCATGCATTGAGATTTGCTTAGCAGATGATGCATAACTATTAGACATTATAACTAGTAGACATTACTTAACATATATTAATGACTTACATTTACTATTACTGGGTTATTACAGAGTCATGTCTTCCCCACCACTTCTCTTATCATTCTCTCTGACGTCGTGACCCCACTTCCCATCATCATTCTCTCTGATGTTGAGACCGAGGATGTTTCACCATCCACCACCGCGCCGGTATCACCTGCCATCTCCGCTCCCGCATTTCCAGAGGTCACTTCTGGAGAGACCAACCCCTTTGAGGAGGGTGAGGATGCCTCCACACCAGCAGTTGCACCTACTATGCGTACTTTACCCCTTCATCACCACTGTCCCCTGAGGACCATCCAGCTTTTCCCACTTACACCCGAATATCTTATGACCAGTACATGCAGACCAAACAGTGGCTACCTTCACCTGATTCAGAGGCAGATGACGAGTCATCTGACACTGAGTCATCTGAGACTTCTTTTTCATTACCGCCACCACCTCCATCTGCACCGGTTCGCCGGCGTAGGCGAGTCAGAGTCCTTCAGCCCTATGAGCCAGAGCCATTCATGAGACTATTTAAGCGTCACCCCAATGGTCCCACTATGATCCACACTGCCCGAAAATGGGTACGTATACCACCAGTTCCTATGATACCACCACCAGCTCCTATACAGCCACCACCAGCACCACTATCATCACCCCTATCCCCGACATCACCTTTATATTTGGTATGGCCATCACCACCTTTATCTCCTGAGCACCCCATGCCACCATCACCAGCAACACTACCACAGCCTCATCCCCATATGCTACCATCATACACACCACCACTATCACCACCTCCTCCACCATCAACCATGCCTGACCATCTTTTTGATTTATCCATTCAATCGTACCCATTTACACCCCATCATCGGGAGCCAACTCCTGAGGAGGACTTACCCCCTTAGAAGCGGGCTCACATTTCATCTCCTTGTAATTCACCTTCTCATGACTTATCTTCTGATGATTCATCTTCTCACACTTCTTCATCCTTGCCGTTTCCTTTGGGCTTCACTCCTCCAACTCGAGTCTTCGAGACTGGGGAGACCTCTAGGGCAGCAACTGCCCGTCTACCTACTCACTCCACTATCATGGCACGATTGGAGCGTCATGAGGAGCATATTGACACCCTACTGAGCTTTACTGATGAGGTGTCTCTCGACCGCATCGAGACAGTCGAGGACACTATCTAGGATCTTGTGGTAGAGAGGATGGATTTACAGGAGGGTTTGACCAGGATGCAGACTGAGATGGCCGAGACACGCACCCAGATGGCAGCCTTTCAGCAGGAAAGGCAGGGACAGATAGACGAGGTCCTGCTAGCTCGCCTCAGGATTTCTACCCTAGAGACCCTCATTGAGGACATGCAGATCAGACATCGGGCAGATATGCAGAGACTCTTGGACCAGATTGCTGAGCTTAGAGGACGCATGGACGAGGCATCCAGGAGTTAGGCATATTTTTCGTTGTGGTGTAAACAATTCAAACAAGTATTTATGGCTATGATGTGTTGTATTCTGTTATATATTTCCATCGGCTTCTGTGGGCCGAGTTAATCATTTATGTTTCCATGTGTGTTGTGATTGTATTTAGACATGTCGTGATGTTATTTATGATTGTTATGGTTCTTGATTGTGATGATCTATGTGTTCATAGTGTGGTTGTGTAACATTATGTGATGATCTCGACTATTATGAGCTTGGTTATGATATTTCACTTGATTATGAAGATGATGATGTCCAAATTCTAATATGTGCAATTGTGATATTTATAGAAGCATGGCTCCTAAGAAGGGAACTACCTCCACAATGACACCGGCTGCTATCCGGAAGTTGGTGAATGACGGTATCGCTGCTGCTCTTGCAAGGCGTACTGCCGATGGTACTCCCACTGCTAGCACTGACACCTATGCTGATAGAAATGAAACTGTGGTAACTCGTAAATGCAGTTACAAAGAAATCATGAACTGCAAACCAACATTCTTGAAGGGAACCAAAGGCGTTGTCGGCCTTATTCAATGGTTTGAAAGAACTGGATCAAATTTTCTTCTAAGTGATTGTACCGAGGACTGTAAAGTCAAGTTTGCTACAGGTACACTATTGGAAGATGCTTTGTCTTGGTGGAAAGCCTATGTCAAACCCATAGGTATTGAGGAAGCCTATGAAACGTCTTGGGATGAGTTGAAGGAAATGCTGATGAGGAAGTACTGTCCTCGTACTAAAATTAAAAAGTTGGAAGATGAGTTTTATCATCTGGCTGTGAAGGGAACTGACCTCAGGACATACTTTAAGAGATTTCAGGAACTAGCCGCACTGTGTCCGGCTATGGTTCCCACTGATGAGAAGCTATTGGAAAGTCTTATCGGGGGGGGGGGGGGGCTGCCTCGAAGCATCGAGGGTAATGTCACCTCGTTAAAAACTCAGTTTGTGGAAGAAGTGATCACAATTTCCCACCGTTTGATGGATCAAGTCTTGAAATACGGGTCCGTGCAAAGCAACAATGATAACAAACGGAAATTTTACGATAGAAGGAACAATGGTAACAACAACAACTCTCACCACCACAACAACCGCAACAACAACAACAATCAGTACCGAAACAACAACAACAACAACCAATACTACCAAAACTGTGACAATCACCACCAACAGCAGAACCGAAGGCAGGAAGCCATCAGGGCTTACGTTGCTGCCCCAACTGAGGGCAGATAATATGTTGGAAACCTACCCTTGTGTGGTCGGTGCAAATTACATTACACTGGGCCATGCACTCATAGGTGTGGGAAGCGCCACAAGGTGGGTCACCTGTCAAAGCATTGCAAAACCCCCGTCACTGGGAGTAACCTACAACCAGTGGTCGTGACATGCCACGGTTGTGCTAAAAGGAGGCATTACAGGAACGAGTGCCCGAAGCCGGGTGCTGATGAGTGGCCTTTTACTCATCATTTTATACCCGAAAAACCCCACAAAAATGACCAAAAACACCCAAATGGACCATATATTGTTACAAATATCCTTGGATTGTGTTTTATGTGTTTCAGGTACAAAAGGATTGAAAACGGAGCAAATATGGACAAAACCGAGCTTGGAATGGAAAATAGCCGAAAACCGCAGCCGAAAAAGACATTTTTCATATGGATTTAATTCGAGCTCGAAAATCCCGAAATGGCCCTTGGATTATTTTTACTTGACAACATTGGTCCTTGGATTAACTTTGAAGAATTGGCAGAATGGTACTTGAAGTTTCCATGTTTACAACTTTGGTCCTTAACTAAATCCATTTTTATCCTACTTAATACCACATCCGGACCTAACTAAAAACCCGTTCACAATATTTAACCCAACCCTCAAAAACCTTTAGCCATTTCACAAAGGCCCAATCCCAAACCCATTTCCCTTAACTAAAAACATCGGTGTCAAACTCAACACATGAGATTAGTCAAACACCAGACTAATCAACTAATCGTCATCTCCCTAACCTCCCAAATTTCCCGCCCCTTAACCTAATCCCTCACCAGTCACTCTCAACACCACTACCAGCCAAAGACCATCACATGGATGTGTCTCTTCCCCCTCCTTGCCACCTTGGCAATCCCAAGTACAAGCAAGATCATCTACGGCCAAAAATTGAAGTTGTGGAGAACAAGAAAATCCAAAGGCCAAGAAGAAAGCACAAGAAGCACTATGGGATTCGTCTCACACAAGAAGCACAACCCAGAAGAAACCCTAGTTATTTTTTTAGTATAAATAGTTTTGTAGTGCTACAGTAGAAACCAGGTTTTATTTTCGCTTTAATTTAAGGTATTGTAATTTTCTTAGCTTATTTCAGTATTGTTTGATTTTTGTTTTAATATTAATATTAATTCAGTTTTAGTATTCAAGAAAAATCCAAAAAATATTGTTTTAGCTTACTGCTTATCAAACTGCTTATTTTTGCTTATTCTATTTTTTCCTGCTTATTTATTCTAAGTGATGTTAGTTATTGCCTCTGTAGATACCAACTTACTTAGTTCACTATTTTAGCCTTAAAAATGTTCAAAAAGCCTTAGAACAGTCAAATAAGCCATAGCTTATTTGGCTGCTTATTTCCCTTCAAAAGTAGCTTATTAATGATCAAATAGCTTAAATTGATATTTTTGAATCATTTTATAGCTTATGCTTGGATTTCTCAGTTCAAAATAGCCAAAATATTCACATTAAAGGGTGTTTGGTTTAAGCTTTTTCAATGGGTCAAAATGGGTACAATTAGTTTCCACTGTTCATTTACCATTCCATGAACCTTAATCATGCTTAATATTAGTTGAAAAAGGTGTTTGTAAGTTGTTTTAAGCTAATTGGCTAGGTATCATAGTTTTGTCTAAAATGTGACAAGTTTAGAGTAAATTTTGCTCAAACTAGCTTATTGCTGCAAGAAGCCCTTTTGATGCCTTCTTTTAGTGTCTTGAGGTTCATTTTAGTCTAGGGTCAGTAGTGGTTTAGTGCCTTTAAGCCTTGGTCAAAAAAAAAATTAGATCACATAAGCCAAGATAGTTTAAGCAGACTGCATGTTTATTTTAGTTTCCTCATTTTCAGCCCATTTTGTTGATTTTTAATTAGGTAGTGATAAGTTGTTATAAGCTATAGTTTGGCACTATTAACATTCAGCTGGTCCTCTAGTTAATTCATATTTTTGAATTTTTTTTATGAGCTTATCATAGCTTTTAAGTGCCTTGAAAAGCCCATAATTTCCCCTGCACATCCTAGTTTGCCAAACTTGACTGATTTGCAGCTTATTTATAAGCTGTAATTAAGCCCCACTAGGTCTAGATTTTAGATTCTGATAAGCTCATATTATAAAGTTGTTATGGCTTCATTTTGGTAGTTTAAATCAGCTTATAGATAGCTTTTTGAGTGGCTTTAAGTTTTCCCCATTGGGACTGTTTTCCATGAGATCAGGAGACCCTGGGATTATCAGCTTTGTTCAGTGCTTATTGTGATTTTCTTGTAGCTTATTCATGTTTATTTTAGCTTATTTTCAAGTCTTTAGCTTATTTCCTTTGCCATTTAGCTTATTGTAGCTTAATAGCCCTTTGCTTAGAACTCTTAAGCTTGCAGCCTTAGTTTACTCATTTTTGCTCCTGATAAGCTTAATCAGCTCATTTCGGAGCTTATTGTAGTTTAAAAAAATATATATTTTTAGTTTTAAAAAAAAAAAAGCTTATTTACAAGTGTTAATTGAGTCTCAAAAAGTAAAATTGCAAAAAAATAAAATAAAACCAAAAAGTGACAAACCTGGGGCTCGAACCCAGGTCTGCTAACTCACAACACCAACAGCCTTACCATTTTCCCTAAGGACTTTCTCATTTAGTGTTTGCATAATTTAATTCTTAACCAACTTTTCATTTTAAGCTTATCCGAGCTTTTTAGCTTTTTCCCAGCTTATTTAAATAAGCTGGGACCTTTTCAATATTTTTCCTAGGATTGTCATACCTTAAAGTAATTTCCAGAAAATTTTCAGATTTTTCTCAATAGTTTTAGTATTTTTAATTATTTATTTTCTTTCAAATAGTTTTTAATTCATATTAATTAAAACAAAAATAAAAAAAATATAATTCTTTTTTCTAAAATTTTCCTTTATAATTTAGGACGTAGGAAAATTATTTTTGCATCAGTAGGGTTAATTTTCTTAGATTTTTACGTTTAGGCTCGTTTTAGTTTACCGTTCGCGTTTCTTAATTTTTGTTTTATTAGATATTAAAAACTAAAAAGTGAAAATCCGTCTTTCTAGCATTTTAATACCAAACCACAAACGATATCCTCCATTCACACTTCGTTGGGACTACGACCCGGGTATTCACTTATCCGGTTATTAAACCGATTTGCGTTGCTTGATAACCTTTTTCCTAAAGGGTTAGCTTGTGAAGCATTAATCATTTGGCGCCGCTGCCGGGGAGGTGTGTTGCGACAATATCGTCACGGTTTGACAATTAGTGACTTGAAGAACCTTCCTCGTGATGTTTCGTATATATCTTGTGAATATTTTTTTATCAAAAATCCAAAAAAATTGAAAAACCTCGAAAAATCCAAAAATATTTTCCTCTCCAAATTTATTTTTCTTTTCTTTTTAAGCCTTATGTTTTTGGTGCATGCGCACACGTTCTTCTACTTCATCGAGTCCCTTTCTTGAACTCGTCGCAATTTCGCGAAGACGTAATCGAAGACATGCTGCCCAATTAGTCGAACCCGAGATTCGTACTAATCCCGATCCTCCCATTGTCATAATGGCGGAAAATCGCACCATGCTTGAGCTTCTCTAAGCACCCATCGAGGGTTATGGAGATGCTATTGTTGTTCCCCCGATCGTTGCCGATAATTTCGAACTTAAACCGGCGTTACTATCCTTAGTAACGTCAAATCAATTTTACGGTTTCGAGAGGGATGACCCTCATTCCCACATTCGATGGTTTAACAAAATTTCATCTACCATCAAATGTAGGAATGTTCCACAAGAAGCAATCAAATTACTTCTTTTTCCTTTCTCTCTCGAGGGGGCAGCCCGGACTTGGCTTGAAAAACAACCCCCTCATTCTATCTTAACTTGGGAAGATTTGGTGTCGAAATTTGTGAATGAATTCTTTCCCCCTTCTAGAACTACTAGTCTTTAAAATGAAATAACCAAATTTACTCAAAAATTTGATGAATCATTTAGTGAAGCATGGGACCGTTTTAAAGAATTACTTCGTAAATGTCCTCACCACGGTTTTTCTGAGTTACACCAAATTGATACGTTTTACAATGGATTGAACCAAGTCGACCAAGATTCTCTAAACGCCGCCTCGGGTGGTTATCTATTGAATGGGACTCCAACAGATGCTTTGTCCATCATCGAAAACAAGTCTAAGGTTCGCACTTCACGAAGCAAGCCGGTTGTTTCCCAAGTGAGTGCTTCGCCTTCTTGTTCACATTCGATAAATACTTCTAGCACGGATGCTAAGATTGACAAGCTTACGGATATAGTTCAAGCTTTGGTTCTCTCCACTCATAAAAATCTCTCTTTTACCCCACAAGCTTCTCCACCAGCTCCAATCAAAGCGGTGGAAGAAAGTTGTGTCACTTGTGGTGGTCCTCATGCTTATTACAATTGTAACGCCACCGATGGCCGTCCTTTTGAAACTAAGGCCGTAGCCGGGTCTTTAAACCAAGGAGGTACTCAATACCGTCCTCAAATTGACCCGAGCTATCGTGTTAGCTATCAAGCTGGACCACCCAGATTTTCTCAACCAATCAATCAAAATAGAATTATTCAAAACCAAGTAAGAGGGCAAAATGTTCAATTCCAAGCCCCAACCAATTAATACCCGACCCAAGGGGTCAATTTCAATCAAGGGTATCAAGCTCCGAATTACCCAGCCCCGATTGTTCCCTCAAATGATCTTGCAAATTACATTAAGATAAATGAGGCGAACATGAGGTCTATGCAAAACCAGATCACAATTTTGAAAAATGATTTTACAAAACAGGGTAATGAGCTTAAGAATGATTTGAGAGCTACAAACATCAAAATTGATCAACCACAGACCAAAATTGAGAACATGTTTGATACGATCATCAACCAATTTCAGCAAGCTAATCAAGCTAATCAAGCTTCTACTTCAGGAACTCTACTAGCTAATACAATTCTTAACCCAAAGGGAGAGTTGAAAGCAATAACCACCCGAAGTGGTTTAGCTTATGATGGACCCACGGGTCAAGCTACTACTTCTTCCTCTCCTCAAGTAGTTGACCGTGAGACCGAGGTGACCAAGGACACGGAACTTCCTACTAATAACGGAAGTACCGAATACGTCCTACCTCCGGTTGTCCAAAGTGCTCCAAAATTTAAAAATTCGTTACCTTATCCAACTAATCCAAAGCTCCGTGAGAAGAACAATCAACAAATGTTGAAATTCCTCCAACTCTTCCAAAAGCTTCATTTCGATTTGAGCTTTGCGGATGCTTTGCTTCATATGCCAAAGTTTGCTTCAACTTTCAAAAACTTATTGAATAATAAGGAAAAGTTGTTTGAACTAGCAAATACACCACTGAATGAGAATTGCACGGCGGTTATCCTCAAGAAACTTCCAGAAAAATTAGGAGACCCCGACAAATTTCTCATCCCTTGCGATTTCCCAGGAATGATTGAGTGCTTAGCCTTGGCCGATCTTGGTGCAAGCATCAATCTCATGCCTCTTTCTGTGTGGAAAAAGCTTTCTCTACTAGAACTTACTCCTACACGAATGACTCTCGAGCTCGCGGACCGTTCAATTACTCGAACAAAAGGTATCGCTGAAGATGTCATCGTCAAAGTAGGAAAGTTCCATTTCCCAGTTGACTTCGTTGTGGTTGATTTCGATGCCGATCCTCGGGTTCCCCTTATCTTAGGGAGATCCTTCTTGAGGACGGGCCGTGCTTTGATTGATGTATATGCTGAAGAAATAACTCTTCGAGTTAATGACGAAGCCATTACTTTTAATCTTGATCAAACTGCAAGCTTCTCCTCTAGCTATGAAAAATTTTCAGTAAACCGAATTGATATCAAAGAAGTTGAGGAGTATGCTCAAAAATTTCTGGAATTTTCAAACGGTTCTCCGAGTGGCATTCCCACTCCAACTTCTGAACCAATCATTTCCGAGTCTTCCCCTTCTCTCACACCGGTTGAGGGAAGTGTTTTCACTATAGAAGAGCTCGAGGTTTTCTTTAATGATGAGCCAATTTCACCAGAAATTGATGACAACATCTTTGATCCGGAGGGAGATATTCGTTTAATTGAAGAATTTCTATACAATGAGCCGTCACCTTCTCTCCCTCCGAAGGAAATTAAAATGTCTAATAGTGATCATCTTCTTGAGGAGTTCGCCGATGAACTCGCTCACATGGATACAATCCTACCGGGGGATGAAGATGATGACTTTGATTTCGTATCAGATTTGAGAGAAATTGAATATCTCTTATATCGTGATCCATCACTTGATTCCTACCTTTATACCGAGTTTAGTGATTCACAAAGTGATGACGATCTTTTTGACTTTGGATCTGATGAAATTGAATGGAAGCAGCTTTTATATAGAAAATCTTCTGATGATAAAGCTTTTGAAGATAAAAATCCAAAAATGAAAATCGTGATTGAGGAACCTACGATGGTTTCAAATGACTTATCTCCTCAATCACCCGAGGGTGATTCTCTTTTCTCAGCTGAGTCTTCCACCGAGTATCCTGTTTGTTTTTTTTTGTGAAGACAAAGTGTTCAACCCATGCATACTAGAGGGTGGTGAAACTCATTCTATAATGAAATTGACTCCCCATAAGAATTTAAAGTTACAAACCTCCTTCGAGGAACTTTTAATTCTGGAGAAAAGTGATTCCCCTCTGTTCTATCTTCATGGTGAACTCCTATTCTGCATGGAGTTAAATCTGACTGAAACTTTACTCTCATTTCCTTACGGAAATGAGGACAAAGTTTTTGACCCCGGCATCTCCGCTTATAGTTTCTACTATTTAGAGCCGTGGGCATCTCATCGGAGTGGAACTTTCATGTACTTCAATGTTTATCCAAACATCTTGAATGAAAGTCCGATGGAGATTTTCTCTTCCACTTGCTTCCCCATGGATAATTAAATTCGGGGTCGAGTCAAGCTCGTGACTCGGTTAGCAAAAACAAGCGCTTCGTGGGTGGCAACCCATGCTTATCATTCTATCTTCTTTCTTATTTCTAACAATAAGTGTGGGGGAATTCCTCTACTTGTTGCTTTGTTGTTGTGTGTTTGCCTTTGTTTTCAGGATTCCCGTAGATCGTGATGATTGATGCGCCTGTTTTCAATCCAGCCGCCCAATATCCGATCTTTATGTTTATGTTTATCCAGGGATATCTTATAAATCCTTTTTGTGAAAACAAGATTTCTTTTCCACACTTAGCTTGTAGTATTACCTTTTTATGTTCTATAGTGTCGGCTTAGGCCGGTACTTTGAATATTGAGGGCAATATTCAATTCTAAGTGTGTGGGGGGGGGGGGGGGGAATTCTTGCGAATTTTGACCCAAAATTTTTAAAATATTTCACATGTTGTACCTACTAGTCCCCTAGCACCCCCGTTTTGACCAAAATTTTAAAATTTTTATCGTCTTTTAGTTAAAATTTGCATAAAAAAGAAGTGCTTTGCACATTAAAAAAATAATTTGCTATACATTAATACTTCGGTATTAATGGAAGTTTAGACTTGATTAGGCTAGAACAAGGGGAATCCCGACTCTGCTAGAGTGTTGAGCTAGCTGCTAACCTTAACTTTTAGGCTAAGTTTTTACGAATTGTGCAAATGAAAATGCTAAGCGTGGAGTAGTTGGTTCTCTTTAGAGCTTATATAAGTAATTTATGACTTTTCCTCCCAGGAGCTCCTAATCTGACTTAATAAGTGCTTATTTTCAAACAATTGAACACAAAAATTATTCTGTTTTTATACGATTTTGACAAGTACTAGTTCAAAGTTTTATTTAAATTTTGGAACAAGCATACTTTCTCAAAAACATAATAAAAATACAAAATGAAAGTGAGACGTTGCTTGAAAGTTGCAAAAATTAAAGTTTTGAGTATGAATAAATAAGTCCTAAGCTACGGTTCGAGATCGGTCCTTGGATCCTTATTTCTAAAAGGCGTTTAGGTCTTGGCTACCCTCTTACACCGGCCCTTGGATCTTTATTCAGGAAGGTGTGAGGTCTTGGTCTAACACCCTTGGAACCTCATTTCCGGAATGTCTAAAGTCTTGGAACTCTCCGTTGTAACGGCCCTTGAATCCTTTATTCCAAAGGTATAAGGTCTTGGAATTTCCCCTTGAAGCTCCATAGTTTATGGTCCAATAAGAAGTTAAAAAAAAAAAAAAAAAAAAAAAAAAAAAAAAAAAAAAAAAAAAAAAAAAGTGAAAAGTGATGAAAAATGAAAGAAAAATGTATGTTTATGTTTTATGAATAAATGTGCGAAACTTGCTTCTTGCAAAATTTAAATCAACCTTTCAACTAGTATTCTTCAAAGTCTTATAAAAATGTTGATTTTTCTGGTCAAAATTTTGAAAACAAGCACACACACCAAACTTATGAATAATTGTGGGAGTTAAAAGTTAAGTCTCGACTTACATAGATTACTAATATAAGTAGTGTTAGCATTTTACAAAACGTTTGCACAAGGGTTTCAATCTTAGTTGGGGAGTATAAAAAAGAGGATGACGATTACGATTCCCCGGAGTCACCCATTTTGTGTGACTCCCGTTCCATGATGCCATTTTTGAAAATCAAGCATGATATTTACATTTGTTCTCGTTTAAATTACTTGCATTTTATAATAAAGTCAAAACGGGATATTCTTGGTAATTTTGATCCTTTCATTACTTTATATGATCGGATTGCTAGGGACTAGCAATTGTTTAGTGTGGGGGATTGATGAGTGGCCTTTTACTCATCATTTTATACCCGAAAAACCCCACAAAAATGACCAAAAACACCCAAATGGACCATATATTGTTACAAATATCCTTGGATTGTGTTTTATGTGTTTCAGGTATAAAAGGATTGAAAACGGAGCAAATATGGACAAAACCGAGCTTGGAATGGAAAATAGCCGAAAACCGCAGCCGAAAAAGACATTTTTCATATGGATTTAATTCGAGCTCGAAAATCCTGAAATGGCCCTTGGATTATTTTTACTTGACAACATTGGTCCTTGGATTAACTTTGAAGAATTGGCAGAATGGTACTTGAAGTTTCCATGTTTACAACTTTGGTCCTTAACTAAATCCATTTTTATCCAACTTAATACCACATCCGGACCTAACTAAAAACCCATTCACAATATTTAACCCAACCCTCTTAAACCTTTAGCCATTTCACAAAGGCCCAATCCCAAACCCATTTCCCTAAACTAAAAACATCGGGGTCAAACTCAACACATGAGATTAGTCAAACACCAGACTAATCAACTATTCATCATCTCCCTAACCTCCCAAATTTCACGCCCCTTAACCTAATCCCTCACCAGTCACTCTCAACACCACTACCAGCCAAAGACCATCACATGGATGTGTCTCTTCCCCCTCCTTGCCGCCTTGGCAATCCCAAGTACAAGCAAGATCATCTACGGCCAAAAATTGAAGTTGTGGAGAACAAGAAAATCCAAGGGCCAAGAAGAAAGCACAAGAAGCACTATGGGATTCGTCTCACACAAGAAGCACAACCCAGAAGAAACCCTAGTTATTTTTTTAGTATAAATAGTTTTGTAGCGCTACAGTAGTAACCAGGTTTTATTTTAGCTTAAATTTAAGGTATTGTAATTTTCTTAGCTTATTTCAGTATTGTAATTTGATTTTTGTTTTAATATTAATATTAATTCAGTTTTAGTATTCAAGAAAAATCCAAAAATATTGTTTTAGCTTACTGCTTATCAAACTGCTTATTTTTGCTTATTCTTTTCTTTTTCCTGCTTATTTATTCTAAGTGATGTTAGTTATTGCCTCTGTAGATACCAACTTACTTAGTTCACTCTTTTAGCCTTAAAAACGTTCAAAAAGCCTTAGAATAGTCAAATAAGCCATAGCTTATTTGGCTGCTTATTTCCCTTCAAAAGTAGCTTATTAATGATCAAATAGCTTAAATAGATATTTTTGAATCATTTTATAGCTTATGCTTGGATTTCTCAGTTCAAAATAGCCAAAATATTCACATTAAAGGGTGTGTGGTTTAAGCTTTTTCAATGGGTCAAAATGGGTACAATTAGTTTCCACTGTTCATTTACCATTCCATGAACCTTAATCATGCTTAATATTAGTTGAAAAAGGTGTTTGTAAGTTGTTTTAAGCTAATTGGCTAGGTATCATAGTTTTGTCTAAATTGTGACAAGTTTAGAGTAAATTTTGCTCAAACTAGCTTATTGCTGCAAGAAG
Source organism: Artemisia tridentata subsp. tridentata (assembly GCA_021014915.2). Lineage (NCBI taxonomy): Eukaryota > Viridiplantae > Streptophyta > Magnoliopsida > Asterales > Asteraceae > Artemisia > Artemisia tridentata. The sequence continues at coordinate 86,597,044 of CP139501.1, forward strand.
CCCTTTTGATGCCTTATTTTAGTGTCTTGAGGTTCATTTTAGTCTAGGGTCAGTAGTGGTTTAGTGCCTTTAAGCCTTGGTCAAAAAAAAATTAGATCACATCAGCCAAGATAGTTTAAGCAGACTGCATGTTTTTTTTTAGTTTCCTCATTTTCAGCCCATTTTGTTGATTTTTAATTAGGTAGTGATAAGTTGTTATAAGCTATAGTTTGGCACTATTAACATTCAGCTGGTCCTCTATTTATTTCATATTTTTGAATTTTTTTATGAGCTTATCACAGCTTTTCAGTGCGTTGAAAAGCCCATAATTTCCCCTGCACATCCTAGTTTGCCAAACTTGACTGATTTGCAGCTTATTTATAAGCTGCAATTAAGCCCCACTAGGTCTAGATTTTAGATTCTGATAAGCTCATATTATAAAGTTGTTATGGCTTCATTTTGGTAGTTTAAATTAGCTTATAGATAGCTTTTTGAGTGGCTTTAAGTTTTCCCCATTTGGACTGTTTTCCATGAGATCAGCAGACCTTGGGATTATCAGCTTTGTTCAGTGCTTATTGTGATTTTCTTGTAGCTTATTCATGTTTATTTTAGCTTATTTTCAAGTCTTTAGCTTATTTCCTTTGCCATTTAGCTTATTGTAGCTTAATAGCCCTTTGCTTAGAACTCTTAAGCTTGCAGCCTTAGTTTACTCATTTTTGCTCCTGATAAGCTTAATCAGCTCATTTCTGAGCTTATTGTAGTTTTTAAAAAAAATATTTTTAGTTTTAAAAAAAAGCTTATTTACAAGTGTTAATTGAGTCTCAAAAAGTAAAATTGCAAAAAAATAAAATAAAACCAAAAAGTGACAAACCTGGGGCTCGAACCCAGGTCTGCTAACTCACAACACCAACAGCCTTACCATTTTCCCTAGGGACTTTCTCATTTAGTGTTTGCATAATTTAATTCTTAACCAACTTTTCATTTTAAGCTTATCCAAGCTTTTTAGCTTTTTCCCAGCTTATTTAAATAAGCTGGGACCTTTCCAATATTTTTCCTAGGATTTTCATACCTTAAAGTAATTTCCAGAAAATTTTCAGATTTTTCTCAATAGTTTTAGTATTTTTAATTATTTATTTTCTTTCAAATAGTTTTTAATTCATATTAATTAAAACAAAAATAAAAAAAATATAATTCTTTTTTCTAAAATTTTCTTTTATCATTTAGGATGTAGGAAAATTATTTTTGCATCCATAGGGTTAATTTTCATAGATTTTTACGTTTAGGCTCGTTTTAGTTTACCGTTCGCGTTTCTTAATTTTTGTTTTATTAGATATTAAAAACTAAAAAGTGAAAATCCGTCTTTCAAGCATTTTAATACCAAACCACAAACGATATCCTCCATTCACACCTCGTTGGGACTACGACCCGGGTATTCACTTATCCGGTTATTAAATCGATTTGCGGTTCTTGATAACCTTTTTCCTAAAGGGTTAGCTTGTGAAGCATTAATCAGGTGCCAACCGAAACAACAATACTCGTGGGAGAGCTTATTTGCTGGGAGATGGAAATGCTCAGCAGGACCCTGACGTAGTCACGGGTGCGTTCTTACTCAATAATCACTTTGCTAAAGTTTTGTTTGATTCCAAAGACGATAAAAGTTTTGTATCTACTTCACTTGCTTCCCTACTTAACATTACACCAACTAAGCTAGACACCACTTATGAAATTGAACTAGCTGACGGTAAACTAGTAAGCACTAACACCATAATCCGAGGTTGCACCTTACTCTTACTTAACCAACCTTTCGACATAGACCTCATGCCTATCAAACTCGGTAGTTTCGACGCTATCATCGGTATGGATTGGCTATCCAAGAACCATGCAAGAATTATCGGTGACGAGAAAGTTATTCACATTCCTTTCAAAGGCGAAATTCTAATCATTCATGGTGATCAAAGTATGACCCGACTAAGCATCATATCCTATGTCAAAACCGTAAAGTATATAGATAAGTGATGTCACGCCTTCTTAGCTCAAGTGACAGAAAAGAAGTCAGAGGAGAAGCGACTTGAAGATGTACCGGTGGTTAAGGAATTTCCTGAAGTATTTCCCGAAGATTTACCTGGCCTTCTACCCGTCCGCCAAGTGGAATTCCAGATTCATTTGGTGCCAGGAGCGGCACCAGTGGCGCGAGCACCTTATAGATTGGCGCAATCCAAAATGAAAGAATTATCGGATCAATTGCAAGAATTATCAGATAAAGGATTCATTCGACCAAGTTCTTCGCCTTGGGGAGCTCCGGTTTTGTTTGTCAAAAAGAAAGACGGATCTTTTAGAATGTGTATTGATTATCCTGAGTTGAACAAAATTACGGTGAAGAATCGATATCTATTACCCATGATCGATGATCTGTTCAACCAACTGCAAGGATCGAGTGTCTACTCGAAAATTGATCTAAGGTCAGGTTATCATCAACTGAGAGTTAGGGAAGAAGATATTCCTAAGACAACTTTCAGAACACGATACGGTCATTATGAGTTTCAAGTAATGTCGTTTGGTTTAACCAACGCACTAGCAATGTTCATGGACTTGATGAACCGAGTGTGCAAGCCTTATTTGGACAAATTTGTAATCGTGTTCATCGATGATATTCTTATCTATTCCCGTGACAAGGAAGAACATGCTGAACATTTGAGAACAAATTTGGAATTACTCAAGAAGGAGGCGTTGTATGCCAAATTCTCCAAGTGTGATTATTGGATTAAAAAAGTGCAGTTACTCGGCCATGTAATCGATAGTAAAGGTATTCACGTCGACCCTATGAAGATCGAAGCTGTTAAAGATTGGGCATCTCCAACAAACCCCATGGAGATACACCAATTCTTAGGTCTTGCTGGGTATTACCGAAGATTTATTGAAGGTTTCTCCAAAATCGCCAAACCTTTGACAGAATTGACACAGAAAAAGAAGAAGTTTGGCTAGGGAGAAAAGCAAGAGTTAGCCTTTCAACTCTTGAAACAAAAACTTTGTGAAGCTCCAATCTTAGCATTGCCAGAAGGAAGTGAAGACTTCGTGGTATATTGTGATGAATCATATAAGGGTTTAGGCGCTATGTTAATGCAAAGGAGCAAAGTTATCGCATATGCCTCCAGAAAACTCAAAACTCACGAAAAGAACTACACCACCCATGATCTTGAGTTAGGAGCAGTTGTTTTTGCTCTTAAGATGTGCAAACACTACCAGTATGGCACCAAATGCACGGTATTCACGGATCATAAAAGCCTTCAGCACATTCTAGATCAGGAGGAGTTGAACATAAGACAACGCCGATGGTTAGAGTTGCTCAGTGACTATGATTGCGAGATTCGCTATCACCCTGGAAAGGCAAATGTTGTGGCAGATGCCTTGAGTAGGAAGAACGGCTTAAACCCTCAGAGTCAGATCTCTGGGGAAGATAATTAAATCACCACTTCCATCAAAAATCCTTGAGGCTCAGGCCGAAGCTCTCAAAGAAGAGAACATACCAAGCGAGAAAATCTATGGTATGCAAGAAAGCAAGAATGGCTTTGTGAAGAAATCAGACGGGATGTTGTGTTTCAAGGACAGAAGTTGGGTCCCACTCTACGGAGGAATACGTGATCTCATTATGCATGAATCTCACAAGTCCAAATATTCCATTCACCCAGGTTCTGACAAGATGTACCACGATCTCAAGAAACTCTATTGGTGGCCGAACATGAAAGTCGATATCGCTGAGTATGTCGAGAAGTGTTTGACATGCTCTAGGGTAAAAGCTGAATGTCAAAAGTCATCCGGCTTGTTGATACAACCAGAAATTCCAGTATGGAAATGGGAGAGGATTACAATGGATTTCATTACAAAACTACCTAAGACATCGGGTTGATTTGACACCATTTGGGTCATTGTTGATCGTCTTACCAAATTCGCACATTTCTTACCAATCAAGGAAACCGACGAGATGAGTACCCTTGCACGGTTATATTTGAAAGAAATAGTTTCACGGCATGAAGTGCCGATTTCCATCATCTCAGACCGTGATAGCCGTTTCACGTCTAGATTTTGGCAGTCACTTCAGAAAGCCTTGGGTATTCGGTTAAACACGAGCACCGCGTATCACTATGGTCAAAGTGAGAGAACTATCCAAACCTTGGAGGACATGCTACGAGCATGTGTAATCGATTTTGGGAAAGGTTGGGATAAACACTTACCATTAGCAGAATTCTCCTACAACAACAGTTACCACGCTAGTATCAAGGCAGCACTGTTAGAAGCACTTTATGGTCGGAAGTGCCGATCACCTGTTTGTTGGATGGAAGTTGGAGATGTCCAGCTCACAGGACCTGAACTTATTCATGAAACGACTGAGAAAATTGTGCAAATTAGACAACGCATGCATGTTGCCCATGACCGACAAAAGAGTTATGCCGACGTGAGGCAAAAACCTATGGAATTCTAAGTTGGAGATAGTCATGCTGAAAGTATCTCCTTGGAAAGGAATGGGTTAGATTCGGAAAGTGTGGAAAGCTAAATCCTAGATACATTGGGCCATTCAAAATCCTAGAAAGGATCGGTACAGTGGCGTTCAAGCTCGAACTTTCCGAGGAGCTCAGTAAAGTACACAATAGCTTCCACGTATCAAACCTGAAGAAGTGCTTATCAGATGAATCTCTTATCATTCAATAAAAGAGATTCGGCTTGATGATAAGCTGAACTTTATTGAAGAGCCGGTAGAGATAATGGACAGAGATGTCAAACAGTTAAAGCAAAGCCGCATTCCCATTGTCAAGGTTAGATGGAACTCTAATAGAGGACCAAAGTACACTTGGGAGCGTGAAGACCAAATTCGTGCCAACTACCCACATTTATTCACCGAGGCAACCCCGGAAACTATCACAGCATAGAATTCCAGGACGGAAATCTGTCTAATGGTAGGTACTATAATATCCTGTAATTTACCCAGTCATAAATTAATGTTAAACTCGAAGGAATTCAATTTGAAAGTTTAATTAGCCCTTTTACGAGTTAATATCTTTTTAGTTATAAACATAATGCATTTACGAATTTTATTCGTCAACCATTATGAGACGTAACTCACATATCACCTCGAATGGCTCACTTGCGTACCAACGATAAACTTAAATATCAGGACAATCAAACGCGACAAACCAAATGGGATCTATATGGACACGTAACATAAAACGAACTACACACTCCTTTTTTCTTTGTTGGGCTCGACTCAAATCATACTCACCTTAATCCTTTGGGTTCGGCCCACTCTTAAATAAAAAACAAACCAATATTCAATTGGTCTTGGACCTATGTTGCACTAAAGCCCAAACTCACCCTTATTAATTTTAGTGTGTCGTTGGGGGCGGGGAAACAAGGAATGAAACAAAACACATCTTAAGAGATATACACACACCCTAAATAAATCTTATAATCTCACGTTTATAAACACAAAATCAAAACCTAAATATACAAATCACCAAATCGTACCTTTCTGTTCCCCCTAAACCTTCTTTATCCAGAAAATAAAACCTATAACCATCAAAAGGTCAACTATCATGAAAGTTAACAATATTCTCTTTGGCCTTCCCATGGAAATCGATAGGCTAGTACCATGGCTAGAGTCAAACTCTACCACTTTGAGTATTAGATATCCTCTACATAAACAAGGACTTAGTCCTATCATTCTTCACCACAAAGCAAAAACACAAACAAACCTCACTTGTTTTCTTTTGGCTGAGTCGAAAAGGAAGAGAAGACGAAAGGGTCACAATACATCATTAGGGTTTGTTTCGTGTTCGAGTTAGGTTTTGAAAGAAAGAGCTAGGGTTTGTTAAGTTGTCGAACATGTTCCAATTCCTCCTTCCTGCCTCCATCTAACTCGTATTCTTCACCACCATTCTTGGTGTTGTAAGTCTTTCAAAACCTTGTTCAATTCCTAGAATAGTTATCATCATGGTTGCATGTCTCGTTTAAAATAGTTAGGGTCTTAAAAGATATGTCACACAATTTGCATGTCGTGTGAAAACTAAAGGAACTAAACAATCAAATATATGTATATACGAGAGATAAAAGGTGCCCAGGTTTACTATATGAAGTGGCTAAACAGCCTCGACCTGCACTAACAAATGATTAGTTAAACACGTTGTTTTAAAAAGCTTTTGAAACATTTTATTGAATTCACAAAGTGTCGATTTGAAACATCAAGCTAAGTTGTTGTATTGAATGCTGGAATAAACTAAAACTATGTACAAAGAAGTGTTATGAGTACGAACAAGCTTAATAACCTCGTAGCAAGACATAGACTATAAAAACATGTTGATTTCAAAACTGTCAACCTCGTTATAGTGCAAAAGAATCAACCCTTGTTTTCCATTCTGGAGCGTGTCATTTGTGGGCTCAAAGGCCCAACCCGTTTCATTATAAACACTTGAAATAAGTTTTGGGAATAAGCATTTAAAATAAGCTAATACACTCCACCAACGAACCTCAAAGTTAAGCCAAGTCGAACACAATACACGGTTAGGGTTGTTATCTAATAACAAGCTTGTTGGGCTTAAAAGCCCAACACAGTTTCGAAGTAAAGATCTAAAAGAGATTAAGCTATTGATAAGCTGTAATAAGCTAAGGATACACTTGTAGTTCACACTAAAACGAACCACAACTAATTTGTGTTTTTCACAACCAAAACGCACCCAATTACCATTCGTATAGCCCTTTTTCGAAATAAGCAGCTCGAATAAACTCAAAATAAGCCACATAAACATAACTCATTAAAAGAAAACTAAATTTTTCAATTTATAAATTTTTGGACTAAAAATGCAAATTTTACGAAACTTGGGTGAAAAGTGTAAATTTTGGAAAAAGAAGGATCGAAACAAAAATTGTGGTTTTAGTTAAAAACGGAGGGTAGAAACTGTCATTTTCAGAAAGTTTGAGTAAAAACTATAATTTTATTATTTTGGACTAGAAATGAAAAAGGTATAAGTCTTGGATAAAAATGTAACTTTTATATAAGTCAAGGGTAAATTTTGTAACTTTTTAATATTTTTGAAAACTTATAATTACAAACTAGTACGTCAAAAAATTTATAAAAACTTACCAATAAAATATAAATACGACGATATCAAAATATAATTAACAACGTTAAACTTTGAAATGAATATTATAAAATTCACAATCGAATCACTTAAAAACAAATAATACAAACATTTTAATAACTTACCATTCACTAACTATTAAAAATAAATATTTTAACTTATCATCCACTAACTTTTTTTAAATATCAGGCGATATCATTATAGACTTCTTAACATCAAGAAAAGATATACTATAAGTAATAAAATACCCGCAACTCAAATAATGTTTAGAACACTTTATTTTTGAACTTTAAGCATTTGCCACACAAGCATCGATGATACAACACTTAAAGATTTTTCAAACTTATTAGATCGTTTCACATCGAGTCCTAAAACAATGAACCTAAGACTTGCTATATATATCTAGGCCGCGTGTTGGAGCCGTTTACTTACGACATTTGATACTACTATATCTCGACTACCATACCACTGAGGTGAGTTCATAGCCCCACTTTTACACGCTTTATAAATTCCCGTGGGGGAGATACATGCTATAAAACTGAACACAAGTGATTTTACGAATGTATGCTATGCCTGATTTTTTATTGCCTAAGTAACACTATTGTCAAAAGTCCCTCACTGTCATGAGCCATTAATTACTTGCGAGTGAACGTGAATATTGTGGATAGATCTAATTGGGGTTGACGACCCCGTTTGTGTTAGCCGGAATGGTAAACAGACGCACTATATTTGAATACATATAGGTAACTAGGAAATACCTACGTGGGGGCATTGTCGCTTATATCATTTTTATGATACGCAGTTAACGTTTGAGTGTCATGAGCTTAGGGAAATAACATTGTTTTTCCATGATATTTGAAATTCGATGCAATTATCAACTATATCTTGTGTTCAACTACTTAACTATAAACTTATGAATTTCACTCAGCAATTTGTTGACTTTTTAGCATGTTTGTCTTAGGTAACTAAAGAGCATATATGGCACGGAGTTGGCACTGGACTCCTTTGGATGGCCTTTAAAATAATAATGTTATTCATTACAAACTTATCGATATCTTTTGTGAAACATCAATACTTATGGAACTTGTTTTGTAATCCCGAATACTGAGTTTTCATTGAATGATATTAACTTTATAAAACGTCTCTTTTGAGTCGTTTTCTATAATTGTGACTGTGATCTAAGATGTAATACCCCGATTAGCCTTCCGCTGCTATGTTGAAATTTACGGGGTGTTACATTTCTTCCCTTTGTTCCTCTTGTATCATCCTTTAGTTCATATGGAGGACTTTTGACAGCTTTGTTGTTGGTGAGTTCTTCTTCATGTGCTTCAGTGTTGTCCTTGGTGATAGGGGTTTCATTGTCATGGGAGCGGTTCAGGTTATCCCAAATGTTCCCCTTTTCCTCTCTTTTAATCTTACCATACACTATTCATATCCAATCATCGAAGGGTATTGTGCCTTCCCATTTGAAGTTCCTTCTGTATTTATCATTAGTGGAAGTCCATAGATTCTTGTTATTTCGTAACCTGACTTCGTCACCCCCACCATCACATAAATCAATATTTGGGTCACAAGATGCCCATAAATCGTATCCTCTTGCATGGTCCACCGGAATAGCTTCGCAACCATGATATTTTAACTCTGTTTTTCTTCGAACATCATTGATTTTCTTTTGATGCTGAGTTGTGATTTTCGTGAGGGTATCCGTTTCTGCAGTAGTTAAAGATGAGCTAAGAATCACCTTTAGTCCAGGATCTCCTTCTAGCAATACGCATTTGGTATTTGGTGGTAAATGATATTCCACTACTTCAGCACTCTGGTTACGTCGTAACTCGTTGACAGAGTTACAACGTAACTTTCTTCTGTCGTCCAAGTTAATTTCCTGCAAAACATCACTCGAAGTATCGATACTGTTAGTTTTATGGTGCTCGTGTGCTATATTATCAGGGGTCGTATTCCTACTTCTCTCCCTCCCATTATTTTTCACTACACATACTGATTCAATTGGGTGACATTTTCCACCTTCATCCATATTAAAAATAATTTTCTCATTATTAATCCTTAAAGATATGAGTTTATTGAAAACATCAATTTCAGCATGCGCTGTGGCAAGGAGGGGTCTTCCCAAAATAAAGGGTACTTCAAGATCCTCTTCCATGTCAAGTATAAAAAAATCAATAGGAAAAGTAAACTTATCAATCTTAACTAATACATTTTCTATGACACCGTTAGGTATACTCACTGTCCTATCGGCCATTTCTATTGTCATGCAAATAGTTTTAATTGGTCATAATCTAAGTCATTTACACATATAAAATGGTGTTAATACAAATATTGTCAAAAATGTTATTTGCATTATTCGGTCTCTATACGTTTTGATAATCACAAAATATAAAAATACGATACGTAAAACGACATTTGATAAGTTTTTAACCGAGGAAAATTGTTTCGACAATGTATCGACTACAACATCACTTCAGGTATGAACAAACACAATACTGACATTAGTAAAGTGATCAAAGATTTTATTTTCTCAAAACTTCACATTTTTATGTGACAAAACATTTTAAAAAAATTAATTTTCTAATTAAAAAGAAATGTTTTATTAAAGAAAATAAATTTGAATTTCAAATTTCCCAACAACTAGTTTTCCCGCTCAAATCAGATAAGTTTTTCACCAGATAAACTTTCACAACATCAGGACAAAAATAGGAGCGTATGTCGGGACGGTCCCGTAAACATGGTGACGGTCCCTTATATATATGGGACCGTCCCCCGCTCCTCCTGGTGCCTATAAACACTGCACTGTTTTCTCAGAAAAACCAACCCTCTTTGCACAAAAATATTATGTTCTTTCTTCCTCTTTTCTTTGATCATTATAACATGTCGGTATGTGTTTATAAGTGATCCCGTTACCCTCTATATCAAAGTGCAAGATAAGAACGCTTGTATTCGTCAAGAAATGAAGTGTTAGAGTCATCACACACAAACGTAACTCGTGTTACAATTCTCTTCTTCCCCCCAAACTCTCTAAGTTGTATATATTGTAGATTTGTGTATCTGACTTATGTGTGAGACGTGATTAGGTGTGTTAGGAGAAATACGAACAAAGTATAAGTCCGTGAAGTTGTTTATCTAGATTAGGACTTTGTGTAAGTCGGTGTGTGTGTGAAGACTTGGACTTGGTGCGAGCCCAAAAAGTGAAGACTAGGACCTAGTGAAGGTTCATGAAGACTTGGATCGGGTGAAGATTCAAGTGGACGGGGTGATCATCCGTGTGAAGATTTGGATGGGGTGATCGTCCGTGTGAAGCCTTGGATTGTGTGTAAATCCATGTGGACAAGAGTGCTTGTTCATGTAGCCACATGGGCTTTGTGTAGGTTGGTTCTAGCTAGGATTATAACCCGACATTCCGCTTAGTGTCATTAAACTTGGTGTAAATTTTGTGTACGGTTTGCTCCGCCAGAAGGGAGTGTGTTGACATTGTGATTGTGAACTCACGAGTGTGGTACTTGGGGAGTGGAGTAGGGCGAAGAGTGAGCTGCGTGCCGAACCACTATAAATCTCGACGTCTCCGTATGGTTGTGTTCTTCTTTTATCTCTTGTCTTTACTTTACTTACTTTACTCGTTATTATTATAGATATTACATAACTATCGAATCTAACGGTTTTACAAAAAGAACATAAAAGAACCAAAAATATTTTAAAACGTAATTCCAAACGGTGAAACTATTCAACCCCCCTCCCCCTTCTAGTTTCTACAATTGGTATCAAAGCTGGTCACTCAAGTGCTTTAAAGTATAATGTACTTTAAAATTTGAATCGATCTATGGAGTCTGAAAGATATCTAGAAGGGCGTTCTTTCAAAGAACCACCATTTTTCAAAAACAATAATTTTATTGAATGGAAAAATAGATTTGAGAGTTATCTGAAATCAATAAATCAAGATATTTGGCATGTCATTTCAATTGATGATTTTCAACCAATGGAAACAAATTTTGAAAATCAAAATGATTATTTCAAAAGAAAGTTTTGTAAAAATATTGAATCCAAAATAATAATTTATAAAGCTTTGCTGAGAGTTGAATATGAAAGAATATTTTTGTGTCAAACGGCAAATGACATTTGGAAAAATCTTTTAAACTTTCATCAAGGAAATAGTCAAGCCAAAGATAACCATATTGATCTTGAAAATACACATGAACAATTCGTCACTTCTGAAGACGAATTAGTAGATAGACATTTAGATAGATTAAATACAAATGCTACTAGTTCAAGTGTTTTCAATGAAGGTAATGCCGACAAGGACTATATGAGAAACTTATGAAGAGAACTCTTTAAAGAATCTTGGAGTGATGCGGATGAAGAAGACATCGTGCACTCTGAATGCGAAATATGCCAAATGGTTGGAACTTCAAATGAGGTACACTCTGAAATCGAACACTTTTGCTATGACCCATTTATTCTAGAATTTTCAAAATTAGAAAATGAGTTTAAACATCAATGCAACATAAGTCTAAAACCATTTTTAGAAAATGAATCTCTAAAATCTTTTGAAAGTAATTTTGAAAAAAGAAATCATTTTGGAAGATAAAATGTCTAGACTTGAAAGTGGTATAGAAATTGTTCTAGAATGTAAAGTGTGTCAAGAATACACAAGTGAAATTAAAAAGGTTAACGAAAGGGCTAATATACTAGCAAAATTTGAAAAGAGTTCTAAATCTCTTAACGATTTACTAAATAGTCAAAAGGCATTCGGAGATAAAACGGGCTTAGGTTTTAATTCATGTGAGTCATCAACAAGCAAGTCAAAATAAATTAAATTTGTGAAACCTCTTAGACAAAGCTAAACTAGTTGTTTAGATAACTAAGTATCTTTAAAATAATGATCATCACTAATGAAAGTCAAGAAAACCATCTCTAATTAAAATTGTCTAGAAATTGGAATAAAATGTAAAGGGATACTTTTGATCTTTGTCGACATCCTCACCATGTGCATGTAAATGCAATGGATGTCTTTGACTAACCATCTCGGACCCATGAGAAACTGGGTACCAAGTTTTCTTGCAAGTTATGTCTTTAGATGCACGAGGGAAGCAAACAATGGATATGAATGTACGTTCCTATTCTCGACGTACGCTTGAAGACTCATCCATACTCAAATCCTGCATCACGCACAACATCTCTCACGGTAACGTATCCTTAGGAATAGCTAGCGGCAAAGGTACGCTTTCTTAAAACCTTGACTATCTTGTTTGCTATATGCCTATTTGCTATGTGCTTACTTGATATGTATTTGCTTGCTATATGCTTATATGCCACATGATGATTAAGTGTTAATAGTTGTAATATATAAAATCTTTGAATTAGACTTTATGTCTAAATGCTTATCCTCTTTGGGATCCAAGCAAATCTTTGGAAATAATGGTCTTACCACAACCATTATCAATAGCTGACTACGCACGTCAAACAATCACTATGGATGATGCACACTCTTAATGTTCTCGACATCTCTTCTCTCTTCCATTTCTTGTCTATGACTTTCTCTTGTCTCTTCTCGCCATAAACATGATTGACTTCTAAGCTACTCGATGCAACTCTCGTATTTGATCCTCGTCTCATCTACATCTCTTCTACTTCTTCTGTCTCGATTCTATTCCGACTCCACATTCAGCGTGTCGTCAACCTCATCACTTAAAATGAGTCTCTCCTACTTCTTATGTCTTGATTCTCCCCAATACCCATTCCTCTAGACTACTCGTGCATTTTGTGTCTCATCCGTTTCCTCCATTCCGTGTCTAGAATTCCAAGTTACCTAAATTCTTGTTTCTAAGAGTCCTCAATAAAATGCCTTTTTCTAAAAACTAAAAATTGAAAAACCAGTCAAAATTTTCTATCCCTCAAAAACCCATTACTAGTGACCGTCCCTTAATAGGAGACGGTCCCGTCGATGGTCCCCTATAATTGAAGGACCGTCCCATGCTTTTCAAGGGTAACCCGTTTTCCTTCACATTTGCAGAAAACTAAAATCAATTAACTCTCCCTACAGCAGTGGTGACGAAAACAAACCAAAACCACCCAAATCCTAAATTACCTCATAAAAACCAAAATTAAAGATTTCAAGTTCAAGCATCATCAATCCATCATTTCTTCTAATCATCTATTGTAAGTCATTTCATCAAATTTCTTTATAATTCAACCCTAGGGTTTACTAAAACATGAAATTAAAATTGGAGATCTTCAATTCTTCATAAAAATGTTTGAAATTAACAACTAAACTTAACAATGTACAGCCCTTATAACTCACCTAGACGTAGGAATTGTTCAATTGCATGAATTTTGAAAAAGGTCAAAACATTTGATAATCCCCAATTCAATTTGATATAGTTAATCATATTTAGGAACGTAACAAAAATGTAATTAAACATTATTAACACATATCAAAAACGTTTTTCAAACCATGCATTAACATTTGTCAAGTGCGTCAAAATAAATGACATGTACCAAATGTTCATAGTGTGTTCTTTTGTAGGTTATCATGTCTCATCTAGGCTTTCACATGTTTGATTATGATCATGAGCTCATCGAAGAATACATTCCCAAAATTTCTCTAGAATCAAGTACTTCATCGAGTCATAATAGAGTCTTTTGTAATCTTGAGTCTCGTTACTTCCACAAAGGACGAGTAGTTGAGTCTTCTTTCTCAGACCATAACCACATTGACACAATGTTTAGGTCCATAAGATTTGATAGTTTGCTCAACATTAATGAGAAACTTTTTCCTCGTTTTGTGCTAGAATTCTATAGTCGAGTGAAAATTATTTATAACAATGATCTGACTATCTTTTTCAAATTCATCATAGGATACATTGTCGTGTCCCTCACTCTTAAGCAATTTGCTCAAATTCTTGGTATTCCGTGTCACGGGCAATGTGCCTTGATGAGTACCTATTTACTCATCATTTTATACCCATATAAGACACAAAAATGACCAAAAACACCCAAATAGACCAAATATTGTTGCAAATATTCTTGGTTTGTGTTTTTATGTGTTTCAGGTACAAAAGGATTGAAAACAAGGCAAAAGTGGACAAAACCGAGCTTGGATGGGAAAAAGAGCAAAAACGGACATTGCCGGATCGACTCGACACCATTTGAGCATTTAATGAAGAAAAGAAAAGTCAAAGTCAACCCCGGGATTTAGCCTTGGAATGAGCTTGAAAAAAGGAACCCAAAACCAAAAATCACATTTCACCTAATTACCCTCACCTAATTACCCTAACCCTTTTTACCCTAAACTTAATTACCAAATCCTTAAAATAAACCAATTACCAAATCCCTTTAACTAAACCAAATCCACTAAACCAAATCTAATCCCAAGCCCAACATAAAACCCAACCCAACATACCCTTATCCCAACCTGACCCAACCTTTATTAGATAAAACCGGTTCAAACCCCCAAGTCAAACCCTTACCCCCTTTTATTTTTTGCCCGCCAAAACAACCACCTACATCCCATCATCATTACCTGCTCACCTCTGCTACACGCCACCGCCCACCCTACTTCTCTGCTCCAGTCCAAGGCTAGTTCACATGTATCTGTCCCCCTCTTCACAAGTTAACACTGCCAGGCTGGAAATCCACCAAGTGATATTTTGGCGCCAAAAACCCAATTGAAGGCTGAGATTAAATCAAGCTAATCCAAGGGGTGGGATTGACTTAGAGAAACCCTAGAAGCTCCTCAGGCTATAAATAGCCTCTTGTTCATACAGAATGGGGTGGTTAGATAGTTTTAAATTAGGAGTAGAGTAGAAGTAGTAGTCGACTTAGTAGTTATAGTGGTTAATCAGTATCAATTTTAATTCTAGCTCATTTAAGCTCATTTGTATTTAATGTTATCAGCATTGTTCTAATTTCCAAGTTTAATGAAATTTCAAATTTCTATTTTTTACTGTTAATCGAATTAAATTTATTAGTGGTTAAAAAGAGATCACAAGCTCTCATTCCTGTTAGAATGAGCTTATATAAGCTTATTATAGCTATTCGTAAGTCCATTCTGCTTATTCTGTTTTAAATTCAAAATAGTCAAAATAGTCAACTTTAGTCAAAGTGCTTATCTAGTGCTTATTTCTTTCTTTTTTATGCTTATTGATAGTTTTCACTGCTTTCTATATTGTCTTGTAGCTTAAATACACTCAGGAGTTCATTTGTTTAATTTTCACTGAATTTTTTTCTTCATAAAAGCCACAATTAGCTTAAAGTAGTATTAGCTTAATCTAGGGCTTATTGCTAGTTAATAGTTACTCAGTAGTGCTTATATAACTTAGGGTAACTTCTGTCTTCCCAAGCTCAGCTTTATTTGGTCCATCCCTTTGAAAATCTCAACACAGTCAACCCATTAAGGGGTGTTTGGCACAGGGATGCAAATGGGTCAAATTCGACATTCACTGTTCATGTGCCACTTGGTAAGTTTTAATCTACCCTAATTTAGCTTATACAAACTGTTTATAGGTTGTTTTTAGTTAATTTGAAGCCTTTTGAGGTTTTGAGTGGATATTGCTAGTTTAAGGTCAGTAGCTGATCTTATAAGCTTCTTATAAGCTTAAGCATTCTCAGCTTTTATTTTTGATGTTTCTAGGTTCATTTCAGTCCAAATAGTCAATAGCCAGTAGTTGATCTAGTGTCATAATGCTTTGGGTTAGAATTTGCAAAAACAGTCTGCACATTCATGATTTTTGTTAAATTCAGCTTATGTTTTCCATTTTTAATTTCTTCATTTTAAGCCCATTTAAGCTCATATTTGGTACAGAGAGAGTTGGGTTGCTTATCTAGTTATTCCTAATTTTTTTATATTTTTAGAATTAGCTTATAATAGCTGTTTAGTAGCTTGAAAAAGTCATTTTTTGCCCTGTGCCATATCAGACCTCAGTAGGCTTTTTAGCTTATTTGGTTAATTTTAGTGCTTATTTGTTCCTCTTGTGGCTTATTTTAGTTTTCCTTTTAGCTTATTGTTAGTTATCTAGCTTATTTCAGATTTGCTTTAGCTTATAAATAGCTTATTAAGTCCATTAGCTTATCTACTTTTTGCTTGTTTCCTTAAATTAGCCCACTGTTCTGATTTGCAGAGCTTATTCTGAGCTTATTGTTGAGTTTTAAAAATATTTGTTTTTACAAAAAGTGCTTATTTCCTAGTGCTTATCAAGATTTAAAAAATAATAATAAATAAATAAATAAAATAATTTTCAAAAAGTGCAAGACCAGGGATTCGAACCCTGGTCTGCACAGCCAATCCTCAACACACCACCTCTGATCCAACTTCCCTTGGGTCTTTCTTGGTCAAGGATTGCAATGTTTTTTATTTAACCCTTCTTTTCCTTTTTAAGCTTATTTCTCTTTTTAGCTAATTAACTGCTTATCTGAATAAGCTGTTGGCCCAATTTTATTTTTCCTAGGATTAGATTTTCATTAAGAAGTTTTTTGGAATTTTTCAGATTTTTCCACTTTCATTTAATATTTTTTATGTATTTTTCTTTTCAAAACTGTTTTTAATTCATAATAAATAAAATAAAAGTCAAAAAAATATAATTCTTTTTTTTTTTTTTTTTAAATTTTCTTTTATTAATTAGAACTTAGGAAAATTAGTTTCACATTCCTAGGGTTAATATTTCTTAGATTTCACGTTTTAGGCTCGGGATTTCCCGGTTTAAGCGCGTTTTTAGTTTTCCTTTACGCTTTTAGTTACGTGAGCTTTAGATAATCATTTTCCTTGCTTATTACATGGTTTCTAGTTTATGTTCACTTATTTTAGCTTAAAAATCCAAAATCTCACTTATTTCACTATTCACGACACGTTTCACGAACTCAAATTCACAAAATTCCATTCATTCATTCGTTGGGAAAACGACTCGAGTTTACAACTTGCCTTGTAAATCCTTGGAAAAATTTATGCATTGATTTTTGCGAATCATGCCTACACCAAAGGGTGGTCACTTAGGTCTCTTAGAAATCACCCAGAAATGTCAGGTCCATACCTTACGTTCGTACCTACTCCCACCCAAATCAAAGAACATTTGTCTCCCTCAAAAGGTCTATGGATCTCTTAAGGAAAATGGAAAAACTGAGTTTCGTGAGTCACACGACTATGACTTGGATCCATTCAAAATTTGCGTAAATGAACTGCATCCATATCTACGCAGATGGGTAGAAGTCAGTCGTGAAAATGACTTTTGTCTTCCTCACAACCGTGAGCACCTTCCTTCATGTTGTGCTCATATGTTGTAATGTCTCGTCACCGAGCAACCATACAATCTTTCCTACTTTGTGGCAAAGAGAATTGCTAATGTCAAGAGTTGACAAGATAAGGCATTGCCTTATGGGATGTTGCTGGCTCGTTTGTATCGGTTTGTCATGAACTCTTTCCCACAAGTCCGCAACAATGAATATTTTCTTGTTGATCCAGTCATGACTCCTTTGAGTCATAATACCTTTAGATCACTATTTTGGGAATGCACTTTGACTCATGAGGCTCGTAATGATGATGAGTCAGTGTCATGCCATGATGTCTCGTCAAGTGAATCCGATGAAGAAAGTAGTTGGAGTGGGCGCTAGTTGTGGAAGAACAAAGTAGAACAATCTTTAGGAATATTAAGAAGAGATGCTTGTATCTCTCAAAACTTGTAGTTGCTTCTAGACTTTACTTGCTATCCTATGCATGCCTGTTATCTGACCGAGTTTAACTTCGATTAATCTTAGCTACTCTGTAAGATGTTATATGCTTCCTAGTCTATTACATGATTATAGTCTGCATGTGTAATCCTATTTAATTTTGCAAGTTATTTGACATACTAGATAGCATTCTTGGTTACAGGATTGCAGAAATGAAAAACATGGAGGAAACCTGATCACCTACTGGTGACGGTCCCTGGTATTTAAAGGACCGTCACCTATTTAAGGGACCGTCCAACGTAGGTCACGGGTTTCTGGATAATTTCTTCCTTCCTGCAATCCTTGACCCTATTGCATGTTTATCAACACCATTTCCAGGTTTAGTTAAACAAATATAAGTGCCATAATCTTCCTAATGCATGCTTTGCCTAAACTATAATCATTCTTGATTATTTAAACTCCTCTTCTCTTCTTCTTCATCACCATCTTTCTCTTTACTTCATCTTCTTCATTCTCCACAATGGGCTCTTCCTCAACCTCATTGTGTCTCCCAAACAAAAGGCCTAAAATCACTATCATACCACCACAAACCAACTTCATTGACCTCACTCAAGAAGACACTACTCCCTCTCCAAAATCTCCACCATCATCTCCTCAAGTACCTACACTACAAAAAAAAAGGCTTTCAGAGACTGAATTTCTAGGGACTGATATATCAGTCGCTGATACATAGCATCGGTGACTGAAACATCAGTTACTGATACTTTTAAGGACTGACCTTTTATTGACTGATTGCGGCGACTAAAAATCAGTCCTCGATTCAGTGACCCCATATCTGAGACTAAATTTTAGTTACTAATATGCCTGTACGGGAAAAAAATTTAGAGGCAAATTTGTTAGTGACTGAATAAGGGTGACAATTCAGTCCCTAGTACATGTACATCATATCTAAGACTAAATTTCAGTTACAAATATATTTGCGCAATAAAAAATTTTGGCGAAAAATTTGTTAGTGACTGAATTATGGTCACAGTTCGGTCCCTAATACATGGAGATCATAGCTAAGACTATGTTTCAGTTACAAATATGTCTACACAATAAAAAGGTTTGGAGGGAAATTTTTTAGTGACTGAATTTCAGTCACAGCTGCGTCCTTATTACATGGACATCAAAATGAAGAAATATTAACTCTACGGGTGCCAAACTAATTTTCCTACATTCTAATTAATAAAATAAAATTTAAAAAAAAAAGAATTATATTTTTCTGATTAATATTTAATTAAATACGAATTAAAAACTAAATTAAAAAGAAAAATGAATTAAAAATACTAAATGGAAATGGAAAATTATGAAAAATTACCGGAAAGTGCTAGATGTTATTATGATCCTAGAAAAAATAAAAGCTAGCTCCCAGCTTATTGGAATAAGCTGAAATAGGGAATTAAGCTAATGGACTGAAAACTGATATAAGAAATTAATGGTGCAAAGCTATAAGCATAGAAGACCCAAGGGCATTTGGTTAAACGTGTGTGTGTTGGGGCTTGGTGAGGCTGAGGTACCAGGTTCGAATCCTAGCCACAGCTTTTTGTCGAAATTATTATTATTATTTTTTTCTTTTATAAAACTCAATAAGCACAATTAAATAGCAACTTTTAATACTACAACTTATTTTAAAACTAATCAATAAGCTCAAATTCAGCCAAGGATTCAGATCAGTGAGCTTTTTAAGGGAAAACAAGCAAAAGGGCATGAAAAGGAATAAGGCTGATAAGCTATTCTAATAAGCTAAAAGGACACATAAAATAAGCTAAGGACTACCATTAAGCTGAGAATGAAGTAGGGAAAACAAAATAAGCCACAAGAACAGAGAAATAAGCACTTAGAACAAAGCAAATAAGCAAAAATCTACTGATCAACCTAGGGTGCAGGGGAAAAATGGCAGAATTCAAGCTGACCAAAAGCTACTATAAGCTATCCCAAAAAATTTATAAAAATTACTAACAACTAGCATAGCAAGCCAAGTTTAATTTTGCCAAAACTCAGCTTATAAAAACTTATAACCAACAAATGAAAAATAAAAGAAAAAGGCTGAAATTGGGAAAATGTAGGAAAATGCAGTCTGCTAAAACTAGTGTGGACTGATTTGATGCAAACTTGAACCAAGGATCTAAAGGACTAATGACTACTGCTTATAGGACTAAAATGGACCTAAGGATGCCAAAAATTAGCATCAAGTGAACTTACATCTCAACATAGCTTATTTGATCAGCTTCATGCCTCCATTCAAAGAAGATGCCCTCAACCCTTGAATATCCTTCAAAACAGCCTAGCATAATCAAACATGAGGTCATACCAGTCAATTTAAGCATGATCAACTATGACCCAATGACAAATGAACAGTGGGTCATCAATTGACCTGTTTGACTTGCAATTCCAAACACACCTTTAGGGTGACTGTTTGGGTAATTAAACATGAAACAGACAACTTTGAGCTATGAAACCTAAAACAGATCATAATCTAACTATAATAAGCTATTCTGAACTTCTATAGCCTATGAATAAGTACTTATCTAATTTAAGCTAAATTTTGGAATTTTAAGCTAATTAAGTAAAAATTAGAAGAACTAGACAAATCCCTATGTAATTTACTTGAAACAGCATAAAAAATATCAAATAAGCAGAAAGTAATAAGAAATAAGCAATGAATAAGCAGTTTGACCTTTTTTTGACTTTTTGACTATATTTTGACTTTTTGAAATTGGAACTGAATAAAGGAACAATTGACTTAACAAAATCTATAATAAGCTGATAAGAGCTTAAACAACAGCAAAGAGAGCTTATGAAGACTTTAAACAACTAAAAAGTTTTAAATTCGAATTAACTGAATTAAGTGGAAACTTAAAATTTCATTAAACTTGAAATTGGAACAAAGCTGATAAATTAAGGACAAACAATCTTAAATAAGCTTAAACTTAAGAACTAAAGTTGAAACTGATTACATGCTAAAATTACAAAATACGACTACTACTTCTATTCTACTCCTAGTTATCCTCTTCTGTGTGTGATTGAATGAGTTTTATATCACTCAAAAGGCTTCCACGTGTCTCTGAGCAAATCCCACCCGTTGGAATGGCTTGAATCAATCCCAGTCGTCCTTTTCATTTTTGGCGGGAAAGTTAGCTAAGTGGATTTCCAACGTGGAAATGTGGTATCACGTGAAGAAGTTGACTTTGAGCTATAGGAGGGGAGAAGGTGGCTATGGCAGAGGAGACAAGGATGTTGGAGGGACATGGTTGTCGGGTGTTGGAGAAGGAGAAAGGGTCTGGGGAATGGTGGTTTTGGGAAGGGGGAAAAGAGGTCAGGGAAAGAGTTTGACCGGGTTTGACCTTGGGTTTTATAAAAAGGGGATTGGGTTTTAGTTTAGGGTAAAAGGGTTAAGGGTTTGTTTTTAGGATTTGGTAGTTTAAGGTTTAGGATTAGAATTGGATTAGGTTTAAGTTTAGGGATCAATGTTGCCAAATCTGAAAATTCAAGGGCCATTTATGCCAATTCTGAAAATTATCTTCAAGGACCATTTGTGACATTTTGACTTTCATGATGGTTGACTTTGACCTTTTGACCGCATTTTTGATCCAAACTTGTAAATTCCTTTCCCGGTCTCAGCTTTTCACGACTTTCCAATCTCGTGCTCGGTTTTGTCCGTTTTTGCCCTGTTTTCAATCCTTTTGTACCTGAAACACATAAAAACACAAACCAAGAATATTTGCAACAATATTTGATCTATTTGGGTGTTTTTGGTCGTTTTTGTGTCTAATATGGGTATAAAATGATGAGTAAATAGGCACTCATCAATTAGTAAACCATTATCACCCTGTTCAAATCAGCTACTAATAGACGTACGAGTTATAATTAGGGGTGCAAACGAGCCGAGCCGAGCCCGAGCTTTACTATACTCGAGCTCGGCTCGTCAGTTTTTTAACAAGCTCGAGCTCGAGCCCGGCTCGATCCGAGCCTTTATTTTTGTGCTCGAGCTCGGCTCGTAAACTTTTCACAAAGCTCGAGCTCGGCTCGATAAGGCTCGAGTTGACCCGTTTGACCAAGACCACAACCAAAGTATAATAACACACTCTGTGACTTCAGTATTGCACATCACCAGTCTCTAAACTCAAACTGAAATGATAATAGATGGTGTGAAATAAAAAGGAAAATAGATCTCAGATTTATATCTTTTTGGTACTCATATCGTCCTAAGACTAAAACCATAGAGATATATCATCACAGATCCTATTCGAAGCCTTGCTTCTTTTCATATATCTGAAACTCAAAAGAACAGATCTATACCAAAATTGTTATAATCATTTCTTATTTCGTTGACGAAAAATCAAACCACTGGATCTCAGTTTGTGTTCAACTCAAGAAATAATATTTAAAAATTCTTTAAGATCAAACAAACACACATCATAGATCCATTTAAAGGCATAGCCTTCTTTAACTATCCGAAAAGCAAAGATAGAACAAAACCTTTAAGTTTCATCCTATCTTTTGTTCGTTCAACCAAAAACACAACAAAGAAAAAGAACCTACCGTGGACCTTGATTGTTAAAAGATCTTGATGCTGAGATCATCTCTCTCGTGGTGGTGTGGTTACAAGAGAAGATAAGTATCCTCCTCGTTGTGGTTTGGTGTTTGATCTGCAATTGAGAGACAAGAAGGAGATGGTGAGTTGGTTGATCGGTTTATAGATCTGAAAATGTGTTAGTTATTGGGGTGATTAGATTTGTTTGGTGAGAGCGTTTTTAAGATGGTAGGCGGATTAAACAGGATCTGTGTGTTAGGGTTATTCATGTGAGATTAGGGTTATACTTATTATTGACCGGATCTGTGTAATTATTGGGCTTGGTTATTGGGCCAAATGGGCTCGGCTCGATAAGGCTCGACGAGCCTACTCGATCTTCACAAGCTCGGCTCGAGCTCGGGCTCGATAAGTAAACGAGTTGATTTTTAGGCTCAGGCTCGAGCTCGGCTTGAGCTCGACAAGGCTCGGCTCGTTTCGATCTTTTTATCGAGTCGAGCTCGAGTAGCTCGCATGTAGCTCGGCTCGTTTGCACCCCTAGTTATAATTGTATTATATTTAATCTTAAAATAAGTTACTTATGAATTGTCACAATATTTAACTTCAAAATAAAATTATTAAAATATTATTACCCGTTATAATATCTGGCTAAACCCCGTGCGTTTATGAGTTCTAAAACTTAGCTTATCGGGTCAACCCGATAGACACGATAACCTAATAGGGTCGGGTTAGGGTCCTAATTAATCTATATCTATATAAATATTAATTTTAACTAGTTCTAATAAACAAAATTATATAAAAAATGTGGCTAAAATAAAATTTAGATATTTTTTATACCAAAAAAATTTGGCTCTTCATTCTCCCTCTCATTCTTCCCTCTTGCAATTTTTCCCCAAAATCAAAACCCCAAAGTTTCCCTCTTATTTCTCCATTTTTTGGCTAACTACCCGCCCATCTCTCCTTATCCTATCACTTTTCTTTTCCATTTTCCATTCAACACCAATACCAACTATGACTCGGCTATTTCCCACCATCTGATCCTGCCCCATCTCGGACGCACGCCGCCATACCCTGCTGCCATCTTTCATCATCCATCATCTCAGGCGCACCATTTTGGATCTAAGGTTTGGATTTTAGTTTTTGAAATCGTATTGGCTTTCAAATCTAGGGTTTTATCTTTATACCTTTTAATTAGTTTGTTTTTATGATCCTTTTTCTGATGTTGATGAAAATTATATTAATTTTGGTTTTTTAAACAAAACTTTGACACATCCATAAGACTGAACAGAATTTCCCAAATAATATGTAGCATCCTGTCCTATTTTTATATCAGATGCTGGATCTTCTTTCTCCCGAAGTTGTAGCAAAATACAAATTGGCTGCTGAGATTGTCAACAGTAATATATTATTACCTTTTAATTCAGTTATTTTTAATTTTTTATTTTACTACTCCATGTGATTTTCATTTTTTATATTTAGCTATTTTTTGGTGATTAAGATCTTAGCTTTTATTTATCTTTCATTCCCCCTTAAGAAAGATCCATGGTAATGAACCTGTACTGTACTTTGTAAAAGTATGGTTAATTTTCAGTATCTAACCTAGTTGTTTGGTAATTTGTGTCTCATCTAATTTCTAAACTTTGGGTTAATCACTATTTTCTAAATTGTGCAGAGGCTTTGGAATTTGTATTGTCAGAATGCAAGCCCGCTGTCAAGATTGCTGACATCTGTGAGAAAGGAGATTCATATATCAGAGAGTAAACTTCTGCTTCCTCTTTTCTGTAATCTTGTTTCAAATTGTACGCTG
Organism: Artemisia tridentata subsp. tridentata; assembly: GCA_021014915.2. Taxonomy (NCBI): domain Eukaryota; kingdom Viridiplantae; phylum Streptophyta; class Magnoliopsida; order Asterales; family Asteraceae; genus Artemisia; species Artemisia tridentata. The sequence goes on from CP139501.1 coordinate 86,621,195, forward strand.
TTTTGTTATAACGGTCTATTATTATATAAATTACAGGCAAACTAGGATTATATACAATAATAGTGAGTTGAAGAACAATGTTGAGAGCAGCGGTGTTGCGTTTCCAACATGTTTGTCTATCAATAACATGGTCTGTCACTTCTCACCTCTTGCCGACGAAAATACTACGTTAGAACAAGGTGACATAGTGAAAATGTAAGTGTTGTAAACAAAATGAATTTAACTTCTATTACTGGTTTGCTTTCCCTGCTCTCATTCTTGACCCTCCAGCAACCTTGGTTGATTTGCAGCCAGCATCCAAATGGTTCACCCCATAAGAGGTTTGATGATATAGATTCGATACTCTAGTAATTAGCTCTATTTGTTTTGGCTTAACAATGTACGATCTTGTTTTCGTCGTCTGCAGGCTGAATCTGTGTCGACATGTTGTAATGAGTGACGTATGTCAAGTTTAACAGTAGGTATAGTCCTTTTGACTTTTGTCGATGTATATTATTTCGTGAAGTTTGATAAGTCTTATAGATACGAAGTCTCTAAATACTCGAGTTTTGCAGATGTACCGTTCTTTTTAGTCTCCATTTCTTCAGACTCAAATGCAACAATTAGACATTTAAAGGATTTTGAAGCTTGTCAAAGTGAAGGTCATAAGGTAACAGACACTTCTATCTTTCCGAATACACTAGTTAGTATTATGCCAGGTTCACATATTATACTGTAAGGCAGTTTCTTGAAAAGGCTCATTATTATGGTGGCAATTTCTATTTGCTTTTTATGACCCGTGTCATCTTCCAAACAATCCTGGCTGGCCTCTTCGCAACTTTTTGACATTTATTTCTGCAAGATGGAACATAAAGAAGGTTTAGTTCTTATGCTATCGTGAGAACAATGGCTTTGCGGACTTGGATTTATCTCTAGTTGGTGAAGCTCTGATACAACCATCACAAGGTAGATCAACCAAATTTGGGTAAAAATTATTTTTTAAAACAGATTTGTTTCTTCTAAGATTTTAACTTTTGATCTGCACTTGTTTTTTGTAACATGTAAAATCATTTTACTTTAACGTAAATCAGCATGGCAAGATCAAGAACATGTGCCTAATGCTGTTGGATGGGAACTCAATAAAGGGAAGAGAGTACCTAGACGCATTAACCTATCTACTACCATGGATCCAACTCGGTACGTTGGGTAGTTACAATTTTCTTTTTTTGTACTTTTTATGTGTCATCGTTAAAAAAAAAGTAATTGAATCCTACAGGATGGCTATATCAGCTGCGGATTTGAATCTAAAGCTAATGAGATGGCGTGCATTGCCATCTTTGGACTTGAGCATATTGTCTAGTACCAAGTGTCTGTTGTTGGGAGCTGGGACTTTTGTGTGCCAGGTGGCTCGCATGCTTATGGTGAGTGTTGCATGTATGTTCTTTACTGCAACAAGGGTATAGTGGTAGTTTACCACATCCTTGCCCCCTTATACGTCTATGCTCATGTATATTATGTGTATTTCAGGCTTGGGGTGTGCGGAAAATAACATTGGTTGATAGTGGTAAGGTGGCCATGTCAAATCCTTTGAGGCAATCCCTATATATGTTGGAAGATTGTCTTGATGGCGATGATCTCAAAGCATTGGCAGCAGTTAAAAGAAATATTGTTATTATTATTGTTTATGGTTTGGAGTTTTATATACTATTGTAAGGGGTCATGTATGCATTGTGAATGGGGACTGAATTAAATTGTATTTGTCACTAACTTTTAGTTTATAATAGAAATATAATGGAACGGCGCCATCATATTGGAGACTGATTTGAATGTTATTTTGTATCGATTAACATATATTTTGAAACTAATTTTCAGTCACTAGAAAAACAAATTAAGGACTAATTCATCTGTTTTTTGTGACTAACAATCAGTCTTTAAAGCCTTTCATCGAAGACTAATTAGTTTTTAAATCCTATTATAAGAGATGCTGTCTTTACATCCATTTGGTAGACAATCATATTCTGACTGGCAGCATTAGCTAGAAAGATTCTGATGGCTTCAATTCTAGCAACCGAAGCAAATGATTCTTCAAATTCTATGCCCTCTTCTTGTCGGTACCCCTTCGCCACAAGTCGTGCCTTATTCTTTAAAACATCACCGTGCTCATCGAGTTTCACTTTAAAGATCCACTTTAGAGCGATAATCATTGCACACTCTGGAGGAGGCACTAATTCCCAAACTTCAATTCGATCAAACTCATGAATTTCATCTTGCATAGCAGTATACCAGCTATCTTTAGACATGGCTTCTTTGACGTCATTTGGCTCGAATTTAGAGAGTACGGAATTAAAGAAGCACCACAGTGCATCGGTGGCAAGTTGTTTTCGAGTGGATACCGGACGAGACGGATTACCAATGATGTTGTCAATTGGATGATCATTGGTCCATTTTCTGAGATGATCATGTGGTTGAGGGTTTTGAACTGATGTTGCTGTGTTGTGATCTCCTGAAGATGTATCAGTGGATGACTCAGGAGCAAATACATTTTCAAATGGAACATCATCAACAGGAGCAAAAGGATTCACATCAAAAGAATTGTTTTCTGCAGAACCTTGTTGTACCGAAGAGGACTGAATATTTGATGATGAGGGCGATTGACTGGCAGGTGGAGCATCTTGACTGATTGATACATATACAGATGGACCTTCTGAGTTCTGTGGAATTTGAGCATCAGCAACAGGAGGTACAGGTGGAACTTCCGTTGTGGTATTTACTATTGGTGGCTCAAAATATTCGTCAAACATCGAATCAAATAACTTCTTCAACTCTTCACTGGTGGGAGGTACATAAGGAACTGTAGGCGTGGGATTATGTACAAGACCTGAACTAATTGGTCCAGGTGTCAATAGATTAGGTGAGGGTCCAGAACTGGTTTGTCCAGGAGCCGTTTGCTCAGTCAGCTCATCGAATGTAACATGAATAGTTTCCATGATTTGTCGGGTTCTCTTGTTGTAGATTCTATATCCCTTGCGATCTGGTGCATACCCAACGAAGAAACCTACGTCTGCTTTAGCTTTTAGCTTTCCCAAATCTTGACCATCATTTGTCGGATAGCACAAAGCACCGAACACTCGAAGAAAGGAAAGATCTGGTTTCTTCCCATGTAACAGCTCGTAAGGAGTTTTGTTGTGAAGAGTGTGTATCAAGGAACGGTTTTTGGTGTAACACGCAGTAGCAATTGCTTCTGCCCAAAGAAACATCGGAGCCTTAGAATATATTAGCATAGTTCTTGCAGCTTCCACTAGAGTACGATTTCGTCTTTCAACAACACCGTTTTGCTGAGGAGTGCGTGCAACACTTTTCTGATGAGTTATGCCAATATCTTCATAAAATTGACTGAGGTATTGGTTAACAAACTCAGTTCCATTGTCCGTCCGGATGATTCTGACAGTTTTGTTCAACCTTACTTGTAACTGCTTGATTAGTTTAATGATAACCTCTGGAGTTTCATCCTTGGTTCTCAAAAACTTTACCCATGTAAACCGAGAGTAGTCGTCGACCACCACCAGAACATACTTCTTTCCATTGATACTCTGCACTCTCATTGGTCCGCACAGATCCATGTGAAGGGTGTGAAGAATTTCCATGATGGTATTGATGGTTTTGGGTTTGTGAGTATGTTTCTTGCTTTTGCCCAATTGACATGCGGAACAAAGATGATCTTTCTCAAACTTTAGTCTGGGCATGCCTCGTACAAGATCCTTGCGAGACAAATCATTTATGGTGCCGAAGTTCAAGTGATTCAAACGACAGTGCCAAAGCCATGATTTAGTCTTCGAAGCCTTTGAAAGCAAGCATATAGAAGAGGACCTCATCATTTCTTCAATTGAGATGGCGTATAAATTGGTGCCACGAATGCCTTTAAGAAGATCAACACCATCCAACTCTCTGACGAAACAAGTGTGTTTTCTGAACGCAACTTCAAGATCGGAGTCACAAAATTGACCAACAGAAAACAAGTTATGTCCTAGTCCTTCCACATAGTATACCCGGGAAATCACGCTGTCGCCAAACACATAATCTCAGTAACCCATAATTGCCCCAAAATGGTCGTTCCCAAATCTAACTGTCCCGATAAACTTTTTCACAAAATTCTTGAGCCGTGAGCAATCCCCAGTCATATGTTTTGAGCAGCCTGAGTACAAATACCAAGGGACGATTTGTACGACCCACATTTGAAAACAGACAATGATGGATAACTGAAAAATGTGGATCCCCACGTACAGCTGGGGTCCGTTTGGTTAGCACACACAAATTCTGGAACTACAGGTTTCATAGATGCAACTGTATTTACAGTGGAAATTACACTAGACGAAGTAATTGACCTTGTAGTCGGGTATTGTGTCACTAAAGGCAACATTCGACCAGTTGGTCTCCATTCCTTTCACCTGAGTCTTAAGATTCTCAATTTCATTTAACAAAGAAGTTATCTTTTCATTATGACTGTTCCGTGTGACTTTAATTGAGTCATATAACTCTTTGTAATGTTGTTTGATTTTTGAATTTTCAGCTCGAAAACACACATTTTCACCATGTAACTTATTGATAGTGTCCTGATAGTGAAAATTCTGAGAATCCAAAGACGATGGTTTATTGGTGCCAATTGCTTCACTCTTATTTGACTTTAATTGGGCAATTTGAGCCCTCAACTTTCGAATCGTGTTAGTGTGAGCTTGAATTTTTTCATCACGTTTACTCAATTCAAAATATGTATCAAATTCAGGAGCATCCAAAGATGTCTTGGCATTTGATATTTTACATTTTTCTTCTAAGTGTTGATATTTTAATTGTAAATTAAGATGATCTACTTCTAGTTTTGAAAAACGCTTCAGAGAATTACACCAACCGGAATTACTGAGGGGGAAAGGGGTTTTGAACAGACAAAAAGGTGTTACTTAACTGAGGTCATTCCATTCTTTAAATTACTCAAGGAACAGTTTGAAGGATTGCAAAACGCCCTTGAAACTGAAGTAAATGAAATGAAAGTAATATTTAAAGATATGGAAAATAAGGTAGCTCAAAATGCGATAGAACTTAAGAGCCGTGAGATCAAGAGAAAGAACATTCTCATCACCAATGAGAATTTGATGGCTAGATGTATTGCACAAGATATATTTTATACTGCCACTGATTCTGCTTTAACTGCCTGTCAATTTCATGAGTATTCTATTGCATTGAATGTTACCCAGAATTGTGTTGTTGAGCTTGAGGGGGAGAATTTGAAACTGCAAGAGAAAATCAGCAAATACTTGACAAAGTACATATATGCTAATTAAGGTTTTACATTTAGTAGGAAGAGTCAAAGGAACCAAATGCCTAGGTGTATTGGGAGGATACACCGTCGCATCTGCAATTTTCCTAAGGGATGAAGTTTTAGCTTCAAGCTCATCGGCCTTTCTCTTTTCCATATCTAAAGACCAAAATATTTGTTCAGGCGTTAACTTCTTTTGAGGTGCAAACACAGTCAATCGATTCTCCTCATAATAATCATGGGGTTTGACTATTATTCGATTGGCTATGCATTTGGGATCCTTCATTTTCTCATTCATTCTTTCTCTATGTCTCACATCTATCTCATTACTCTCTTCTAAAGATGAAACATCAGGTGGGGCATGACCAGGCATAATCATCACATTGGCATCATATAAGGCAGGTTGGGTTACTTTTGCTTTCCTAAGGAGAGCTAATTTAGGTTCACCTGCATTACTTAGACTATGCTTATCACACAACTTTTTGTGCTTTTGAAGCATTTGAACCGTTTGTCTAGATTGGTCTTGCGTGTACAACTTATTTTCAAGCTTATTCTTTAAGGTTGTAAGTCTTGAGAAATCATTTAAGAGTTGTGTTTCTTTTTCCTTGAAATCTTGTTTTAGTGTATTTATGTGCTCTAGGGCCTCCTGTTTTTGTTTAACAGTCTGATCCAGCTGTTTTTGCAAAGAATTCAACTCTTGTTTTAATGTTTCCTCCCTTAAATTATGCTCAGTTATAAGTGTGCGCATTTGACTATCCATTTTCTGCTCACGTTCAGTTAGTTCAAATTTAGCACGTTGTTCATAAATTTCCACCTGATCTTTATATATGTTTAGTCTAGTGGTCAAGGGGTCATCAGGGACAAACTCAGTGTTTTCATGCCACTCACAAGCATTATCTACCATACAGGCATTATCTATAACACAATCAATATTTTCAACAAAAGATGCACCACCTTGTACATCAGACACGTTGTTGTGATTCACATATTGTTAATATGGAATAATATTACTATTTCCCATGTCAACAGTATCTGAATCAACCCCATCTGTCTGTTGTACTTTGTTGGGAATCTTTTGTTTATCAACCACGTTATATGTGTCATAAAGCTTTAGTACCTCAGAGATCACAGATGCATTAGAGGAACCAGCTTGTTGAGGTGATGAGACAACAGAGGACAAATTAGCCATGAAGATTGTTTGAGCTGTTGGTTCATCATCCACATCAGAGTCAAAAGCATCACAATCATCAGCTTTGAATATGTTGGGATCATTAAGTGCAAGGTCCTGAACTAGCTGTTAGTCTACATCGGCATCAAAAGTATTTCCCCCATCGCCAGCAAGAAACAACATTTCTTCTTCGTCCAACACAGCTCCATTCTCTTGAGCCTGCATCAACAACATCTTGTCCTTGAAATAGTCTGAGTTCTGAGGACGTTTTGGTTGATTGCAGTTTCTGGCAATGTGTCCAAGTCCACCATAGTTATAACACTTGGGCTGCTTCCCCTGCCCCTGATTTGCATTCCCAACCCTGATCTGCACATTACCTCGACCCATGTTCCTTTGATTCAAGTTTTGCCTCCCCTGAACATTCTGAACCACAATTCTTCCATCCTCCACCGTTGCCAGATTGCGTGGGTTTGATGAGGTTCTGAGTTGATTGTTAGTTTGGGGAAGTGTTGCTTTGAATTGTTTTACCAGTAAGGAAACTTTATTGGTGAGGTTATCAATCATTTTGTCGGTGTGGGAATAACCTGAATCCAGTTGTGGACTCATAGCAGTGGTGATGAATAGGGATGATGATAAACTTGATCAGGTGATGATTGGTTGATTGACTGAACATTTGCAACAAATGCCAGTGGATCATTTGGTGCAGTTGGATGAAGTTTTTCTCTCAACAGACGATCATAAGCAGCATGTTTCTCATGTTGTTGCAGGTAAGCATACAGCTGTTCATAGTTTGTGTCTCTCAATCTCTTGTTGAGTTTCACTGCAGTAACAAATCTGTCCCATTCTGGTGTCATAATGTTCACAAACTTTGAGTTAAGTTGGATGTTTGGCATAGTCATCCTGATGATTCTCATATCGTTCTCCAACTTGTGGAATCTCACATAGTAGTCTGTGATGTTCTCACCCGGGTTCATCTTAAAATGCTCAAACTCATCATACAGTTGTGACTCACGATCTTCTTTTGTAAGTTCTGATCCTACCAGTAGCATTTTTACATTATCCCACACTGCTTTTGCTTCAGTGTTGAAGTTGATGAGTTTGTAAACATCTTTGGGCAGACCTTGAATGACAATGTTTGAGGCTCTAATATCTGCATCATACCTCTTCTTTTCTTCCTCATTAAGATCATTGTAAGTTCGAGGCCTGTCGATTCCCAAAGTGACAGTTCCGTCTTCACCAGTAGTAACAGCGTCTCTGGTGGTGCCCATCTGAAATGGTCCTTCATCAATGGATTTAAGGATGTTAAATCCATTTTCTTTGCCCAAGCAATAAAGCCTTATTCGTTGTGCCCACGACTCATAGTCCGTCCTATCAAGCATAGGAGGATGAGTGTCAGACCCTGCAGCTTGTATATCATCAGAAGCTGTACTTGGTATGCTGGCCATAATGTATACGGGATTTTACAATTCTTGTAATTTAAACCGAGAAATCGACTCTTTCGCGGGATTTTCTAAAATCACCAAGAGAAACCGTAAAACTAGCAAGAATGACCAAGAGTAGATTGCGATACTGATTTTCAAAATTCAAGTCACAGAAAACCAAATCTCAATTGATCAAATCGCAATAAGTCAAGTCACAGATTGTCAAATCGCAACAATTCAAATCACAAACTAACCAAATCGCAATATGTCAAATCGCAAGTGTTAACTCACAACGTCAAATCGCAAATAGGTCAAATCGCAATTTGTCAAGTCGCAACAAGTCAAATCGCAGCTTGTCAACTCGCAATTAATCAAATCGCAATTTATTCAAGTGTAAGTCAAATCGCAAAGATCAAATCGCAATGACTCAAATCACAAGTCATAGTCTCAAATCGCAACTGAGTATGCTCAAATCGCAATAAGCAAATCGCAACTAGTCAAATCGCAGACGCTCAAATCACAACCAGAAAGACCCAAATCGCAACTATCAAATCGCAAGACACAATAGGACAAAACAGTCGCTATCTTGTGATTTGTCTTCTTTCCCCTTTTGGGTAAAACGCCAAATTGCAGATTTCAACCTGCCAAATCGCAACCCTGCCTTTACCAAACAAACTCAAATCGCAACCAAGAATGTTTTACCGAAGGTCAAATCGCAGTCAAGAACAAAACCCAAAATAACACTCGAATTCACACTAGCAACCAATACATGAATGATACAAGCTATCCAACCACAAACCTAAGCTTATACAACAATTTTAAACAAGAAAGTACAAGCTTTTATCAATACTAACCACAAACAAATTCGAATCAAAGTGTTTTCCTTAAAATACTATTTGAACCAAAAAACACAAAAACAACCTACAAATCCGTGAGTATTCAATGAAACGAACCTAACCAAGGCTCTTGATACCAATTGTAAGATGCTAAAACACTAAACACTTGTGGTTCTTGTGGTTCTTGGCGCAAATCTTTAGTGAGAGGAAGTGCAACCTTTAGAGAGAGAAAGAAGAAAATATTAGATTGAGGTGAATGAAAGGTCCAACCCTCTCCCTTGGTGGGAGAGGGGTATTTATACTTACATATTAGTTGCCCCGTGTGGGCTGTGGAGCGAGCTGACAGAGGGTAAAGACCCGACCCATTCCACGAATACTTAAATAACTAAACTAATAATAATAATACTAATAATCCTAAGAGCTATATAAATGCTAAATTGATACTCGGGGTGACCAAGTCTTCATATGAATATTTATATTCCTAACACTAATATATGGGACCGTCAGCTTTAAGGGACCATCCCCCACTCCTCCTGGTGTCTATAAATACTGCACTGTTTTCTCAGAAAAACCAACCCTCTTTGCACAAAAACATTCTGTTCTTTCTTCATCCTTTCTTTGATCACTATAACATGTCGGTATGTGTTTATAAGTGATCCCGTTACCCTCTATATCAAAGTGCGAAAGAAGAATGCTCGTATTCATCAAGAAACAAAGTGTTAGAGTCATCACACACAAACGTAACTCGTGTTACGATTCTCTTCTTCCCCCCAAACTCTCTAAGTTGTATATATTGTAGATTTGTGTATCCGACTTGTGTGTGAGTCATGATTAGGTGTGTTAGGAGAAATACGGACAAAGTGTAAGTCCGTGAAGTGGTGTATCTAGATTTGGACTTTGTGTAAGTTGGTGTGTCGGTGTGTGTGAATACTTGGACTTGGTGTGAGTCCGAGAAGTGAAGACTAGGACCTAGTGAAGGTTCGTGAAGACTTGGATCGGGTGAAGATTCAAGTGGACGGGGTGATCGTCCGTGTGAAGATTTGGACGGGGTGATCGTCCGTGTGAATACTTGGATTGTGTGTAAATCCAAGTGGACAAGAGTGCTTGTTCGTGTAGCCACGTGGGCTTTGTGTAGATTGGTTCTAGCTAGTATTAGAACCCGAAATTATGCTTAGTGTCGTTAAACTTGGTGTAAGCTTTGTGTACGGTTTGCTCCGCCAGAAGGGAGTGTGTTGACATAGTGATTGTGAACTCTCGAGTGTGGCACTCGGGGAGTGGAGTAGGGCGAAGAGTGAGCTTCGTGCCGAACCACTATAAATCTCGGCGTCTCCGTGTGGTTGTGTTCTTCCTTTATCTCTTGTCTTTACTTTACTTACTTTACTTACTTTACTCGTTATTATTATAGATATCACATAACTATCGAATCTAACGATTTTACAAAAAGAACATAAAAGAACCAAAAATATTTTAAAACATAATTCCAAACGGTGAAACTATTCAACCCCCCTTCTAGTTTCTACAAATGGCATAATGCTTATGCTTGCCCCAAGATCAGCTAAAGCATTACTAACGCAAAAATTACCAATAAAGCAAGGGAGAATGAAACTCCCTGGGTCCTTTTCCTTTGGAGGTAACTGGTTCTGAACGATCGCTGAACACCTAGCATTTAAATTTATTTCTTCTCCGGCATTCGTTGGAACGTCATTAGTTGAGCTGATCTTCTTAGGAGTGGGCTTCCACCATGACCGAGTAAGTGTCATGTAAGCTTCTTCTCCGTCTTCGTCCTCAGATTCCTGATCATCCTGTTTAGACAAACTAGAAAAATAGTTAATTTATTCCTCAGAAAATCGGAAAGGTGTCTAAAGGGGTTGTCCGTCATTGGTGAATATTGATTTGCATGCTCCCAAATCTTTAGAACAACTACCCTTCTCCTTCTTATTTTGCTCTTGAACCTCATTCGTTAGTAACCCGATCTTTGTCTCAAGACTTCTCAATGTTTCATCATGAGCTTTGAGATTCAAATTGGTTCCTTCTTGAAAGTTCTTCAGCTATTCCTCACGCTCAGCTTGCTTCTTAGCAGAATCATCATGGTATTTTTGAATTAATTCTTCCAAACTAGATTTCCGTTATCCATAAGGCGGTCGGTTGTCAACTCTTGAGTAATAGCCTTGAGTTCCTACACGATATCTTGCCACATTGTTGTTTCCTTGAAAAGGTCTATTTTCTCCATACTTGACCTCTTCAACCTTTTCATCTTGTTCTTCCAAAAGACAGTCTTTGGCAAGGTGAGATCCTCCACAAGTTTTGCATCCTACTTGAATAGCATGCACATTTTCTTTCAACTTCTTCATGTCCCTACCAAGACTCTCGAGTTTGTTGGTGATTACCGAAATCCCATCCATGTTACCACCAATGCTTCTACTACTTCATCCATCATGCCATTTATGAGAATGGTCCGCCATGTCTTGGATAGCATCAAGGGATCGAGCGGGAGTCATCCCAGGGATCGGCCCCTGAGAGTCAAGCATTTGTCTTGTGGGAATGTTGATACCCTTGTAAAAAATGTTCACCATTTGTTGCTTATTTAGGTCATGAGTTGGGCACCTGTAAAGGACATCATTGTACCTTTCTCAAGCTTGGTACAATGTCTCATCTCCATCTTGCTTGAAGTTGTGAATTTCTTCAAGCTGCTTCGCCGTTTTCGAAGGAGGGGAATGACGTTGAATAAATGATCTCTTGAGGAGATCCCATGTGCTGACCGTTCCTGCAGGCAATTGATCAATCCATCTTTTTACGGCTCCAGTGAGTGTCATAGGAAACACTCGAAGCATAACTGCATCGTAATAAACACCAGGAATGTTGAAAAGGCTAACGATGTACAAGACATTATCAATATGCTCATGTGCATCTTTGATCTTGTTTCCGGAAAAATGTTCTTTTCTCAATTCCTGTATGAATTGATTCTTGATCTCGAACTGAACATCAGATCCAATAACCGGCCTAACCACATCAGGCCCTTGTTCCTCTCGCGTCAAAGCGTGGTATTCCTCGAGGGTAAGCGTATCGATGTCAACTTCACCCATGGTACGTGAAACTAAACAAAAATAGTGAGATGATGAAAACTAAACAAAAATTTAAAAATTAAATAAAATCCTAAAATAGATCCCCGGCAACGGCGCCAAAAACTTGATGCAGGATTTATGACCAGGTTTTAATATTTATAATTTCTCGTCTACCTAAGGTCTACCTAATGCACTAACGCGCAGTGTACCCGGTCATGTGTAGTGTAATAATCGGTAAAGCCGAGGTCGTCCCAAGAGCTATGCGTGTGGATCCTAATTTAAGTTCTAGTGTCACTTGTTTTAAAGGGGGTTTTGAATAGATTTATATTTAAACTAAAGTAATGAAAACAAAATCAATTTAAAATGAAAGAGATAATCAATAAAGAGAAATGTGCTAGCCTAGTTACTAATCTTGTTATGCTATGATTACATTTTCTAATTAGTGTTCTCTATCGGTCCACATGGGGGTTAAAGTCACTAGACTCATTTGATCAATTTGTCTAGCATATTTTCCATAGCGTCCTATTCCGTAACCAAATGATTAAGAGAGTTCGTGGGTTTACCCTATGGAAGAGTCATTAAGCACCGCTATGAACTAAGACTTATTAAACGAAACCCGGCCGGTCAGAACTTAGGTTCCCCCTAACTTCTTAAGCATTTCCTTTTGAAAAATGATCATTTGGTTCAAATCTCACGAAAAATAGTGATAGTCCTATAGTCAATTCTTACCACTACTCGCAACCTATTTCACTAGGGTCCTATGATCAATTCTCCTAGTTTCCTAGATACAACCAACTATCCATTGTACCAAAACAAGGGTGTCCCAGAATAAGCAAAGAAAGCATACACATAAAGCGATATGATCATAATGAAAGACATTGAATCAAATACAAAAATGTAATATGAAATACTAAAACTTATGTAATTTGTGGCATGAATTTTCCCTTGGAAATGACTTGTATGCTGTTGGATATCGTCCTCCTTGAAGCCCTGAGTCGTCTCTGGTTTTTGTGTGTTGAGAGGATATGTGAAAATGCAGAATTAGGGCTTGTATTTATAGCATCGACTAAGTTACGGCGTAACATCTAGGGTTAGTTACGCCGTAACATCGGTATCTCAGACGATCTTATCCTTAGTAATAATGTTACGTCGTAACTTAGAGAAAAGTTACGGCCGTAGAACTCTCGTTAACAAGTTTACCCCGTAACCTTACAAATGGTTACGGCATAACTAGTTGGACCATAAAATTCTTCTAAGTCAGGAAAAATATACGGCGTAACTTGAGTTGGAGTTACGCCATAACCTTAAACGCGTTGACTTTTGGTCTTCTAGTGTAAATCCTTGTTACGGCGTAAGTAGAGTTGGGATTTACGCCGTAACTCTTGTCTGGTCAGCATACTCTTGTGTATTTGCATTAATAACCTTCCAAATCCGCGTTTTTTCGTTCTTATGCTCATTATTAACCTGAAAATGAAATATTAACGAATAAGAGTATATATTCAAGTAAAATGATACAAATGATGAGCATATAAGGGGAAAATTGACACTAAAATATCATGACAATTTGATGTTATCAAATATCCCCCCACTTGAACTCTACTTGCCCTCAAGTAGACCTTATTAGAATCATTCTTAAAAAGATATCTCCCAAGAGAATTGGAAAATATGAGTTTGTTGCATTGCATGCGTCAACACTTTTAAAGGTGCCATTTGGTATTGCCATAAGAATTTGTTGCATTGCATTTCCATCTGCTTCATAATGACATTTTTCATCCTCACTAAGTTCATCCTATGTACGATGTCGTGTGGATTCTGGTCGAGGTGGAATGCTAGTTGGATTAGCTGGTACAGTCATAGAGGGTATCATAAATGGTCCTTCCATAATGACCTTCTTCATCCATTTGCCTCCATCCTTCTTTTTTTCAATGTACCGCATAAACCGACTTGCCCATGGAACGTAACTTCCTCGCTCGAGCATTGGTTGACAAGTCTCAGAACCAGCATCGATGAGTGATTGTTGTCCAGATGAAATAAGTTGAAGTTTATTGATTTAATTGACTGTTTGAGACATTTTAATTGTGTGTGTGAAATGATTATATGGATTTTGTAGAAGATAAAGATGTGTATTATAGTCCAAAAATGTAGTAAATCTCCTTGGAATGTTCAAGTATTAGCAACAAGGTACAACAGCGAGGTAAGGTCAAAATGGTAATTTTGATGTTAACGAGGTAAGGAAGCGGGGTACAACAACGAGGTAGGGTAAGTGAGGTAGAAAAAGTTTTGACTTGTTGACTTTTCTACTGAGCTGGTTATGTCCTACTAAACTGGTTTTGGCCTACTGAGCTGATTTGAATTTTTACTTTGCTGCTTCGCTTCAATACGCTTTAACCAATAGCACTTTTAATCGAGTAAAACAACAAACTTTTGATGTTTAAAATGATTTCAATCGTACAATTCTTTGTTAAAACACTAGATTTAACAATAATAACTTTTAACAAACAAGTTGTGAAACAACAAGTTTTAAATTACTTCCATTAGCAGCGAGGTACGACTTTAATTTGAAAAACATCAAATTCGTGAATTTTGATGGTTTTCAGTTTGAAGATACATAAAGTAGCATCAAAGTTATCACAAGTAATCAATAAACTAATCTAATGATCATAGGTAACAAAATTTACACTACAAAAACGTTTTGACACAAATCCTACTTTGCTGGTATAAACAAGACTAAAATCTTTGATTTTGGACAAAAAAACACAACTAAATCATCCCCATGTGCTTTGATACAAATTGTTGGAATCCCAAACAATCATTATCATCACACAATATATACGATTTAAGTTAAGAGAGAAGCAAGGTAGAGAAGTGAGTGGAAGCGAGATAGAAAAGGAAATAAAACTCTATTAAGGTGTAAAATGAGGCCACACCACTTACCACAAGGTAAAGCGAGGTAGGACTAAGGCGAGGTAGAGTCGGGCCTTTAATGGGCTGGGCTTACCTTTAAATAACATTATAACTAAGCTACCTTGCTCCTTATTATAATTATTTATTAAGTACAAAAACAATACAAGATCGGATAATAAACACTTTTTAAGACGATTTCTAACACATAATGTGAAGGACAATGAACATCAGGTATCAACAATGCTCTGATGATCATATCAGCCATCTATCTGATCCTTCCAACAAAGTATAACTCACACTATCTCTTAGATATTTAAGCGGGACTTTTTCAAAAAAGCAAATGAGCGGGATAAAGTGTGTCTTTGAATTAGTTAAGACAAATACAAGTTGGTGAAAAGGGAGGAACATTTGTCATCAATGTTCCTCAAAAGCAAGGTTAAGTTGTTGTGTTTCTAAGAATAAATGCATTTAATAGAAGATGTACTTCACCGGTAAATGTTTGACACGTCTCAATAACCTTCACGTGACATCCTCGTTTGTCTCTCTTATAAAGAGAATATTGGTTAGAGTAAATTCTATCTCTTCTACATTTAATACCGCATAAATAAGAGCATTTACTCTCAATTGAACTTCTTATTGTCCTTGATAGTTAAGAGACTTAGAGTTCACTTGCAAACTCTAACCTTTGTTTGAGTTTGCTTGATCAAAGAGTAAAACTCTATTGTCATTCAATTAAGTGCATGTCTGTAAGATACTTTGTAATTCTTTCATCTATTCAAATAAGAATTACTCCGATATGTTAAAAAGTTTATACTTGTGGCACTGCATTAAATATTATCATTCATTGTTTTACTTAAATTCCCAATGATTAGGGAACTCCAATTCTCTCTAGCATTACAAAGTATTCCCCCATTTCTCTTGTTCCTTTCTTTAAAGCATTCTTTGGTTATCTATTTCGATGAGTGTTCGAGAAAAGCTGACTTAGTCGGGACTATGTGCCGCACGAAAAAACCTTTGTCGAGACAAGTTTGTGACATCAGATATGCCAATCAATTTTTAATAGTTGTTGCATTCCTAAAAGTTTAACTAGGAGTGACATAACCGATCACATATAGCCACGAGTTGCATTCCCGTGTCACATAAAGATTTTGAGGGCGTTTGGTTCGTATATGATAATGACTATGGGTAAGCTTATTGGAATGGGTTTGTAAACCTACCACCCTTCGTGGGTTAAAATAATGATTAGTTTTGCAGGGTTAATACTCATTTTCAATTATTAAACCTACCAACAAAATAAAAGTCATTTTCATCCATTTGCATCCATCCTTCTTTTGTTCAATGTACCGCATAAACCGACTTGCCCATGGAACGTAACTTCCTCGCTCGAGCATTGGTTGACGAGTCTCAGAACCAGCATCGATGAGTGATTATTGTCCAGATGAAATAAGTTGAAGTTTATTGAGTTAATTGACTGTTTGAGACATTTTAATTGTGTGTGTGAAATGATTATATGGATTTTGTAGAAGATAAAGATGTGTATTATAGTCCAAAAATGTAGTAAATCCCCTTGGAATGTTCAAGTATTAGCAACAAGGTACAACAGCGAGGTAAGGTCAAAATGGTAATTTTGATGTTAACGAGGTAAGGAAGCGGGGTACAACAACGAGGTAGGGTAAGTGAGGTAGAAAAAGTTTTGACTTGTTGACTTTTCTACTGAGCTGGTTATGTCCTACTAAGCTGGTTTTGGCCTACTGAGCTGATTTGAATTTTTACTTTGCTGCTTCGCTTCAATACGTTTTAACCAATAACACTTTTAATCGAGTAAAACAACAAACTTTTGATGTTTAAAATGATTTCAATCGTACAATTAAGGTTTATATTAAACCACGCGGTAAACGCCGCCGTTTTGTGCTGCGGGCTTCCCCCCAAAACCATGCAGGCTCCCGGAGCCCAACTGGCCCACCTCTGATCCATCACCACTGGTCCAAATTGGTTGCTTTGGCCTGCATCCAGTTAGATAAGATATCGGTGTAGAGCCACACAAAATCCTAAATCTCACACACACGCACACGCACACACACACACACAAGCAAAGCAGATAAGCAGATGTCGCATGCTAGATTTGAGAAAGTAACAATGACAAACAGGTACAAGTATTCATATCTTATAATTTTTATTGTTTAATTTGGTTTTAATTTGGTTAGGGTTTTCAGCTTTAATGCAACTGAAGATTAGGGTTTAGTTGTCTTTGTGTTTTTATGCTTTGGTTATTTAAAAATTGGTTCTTTCAGTTGTTTCCATGTCTGAAATTTTTTGTAGTTTCGAATCAGATATGCTTTATTATATTAAAGGATTGGAACCGCTGATGTTTTAAAGGGGTTTCAGGGGAAGGTTGTGACTTTGGATTTGGGAGGTTTTGGGTGATGGCGGGTCGGTTAATTAAGGTATGCTCTCTAGCCATGGTTTTAATTTTTTTTTAACAAAATTTGAAATTTGTGATGAATCTTCAAGAATCATGTTATACCTTTCAACCCAAATTAATCATTTTTAAAGTTGGTTTGCAACATTGTTGTTAGGGGAAGATATGTCGGGTGGAGCCAAAGGTGTTTCATTTGCTTTTGCATTGTCAAATGCCATCACGAATGTATACTAATTTTTACTTAACTGTTGTTATTGTAGATAACGATCAGAGGCCACCCAGTAGTGGCGATACTTCCCACTTGAACGTTGAACAGTTGTGTTGTACAGGACAAGGTGAAGTATTGTGTATACGTTTTAGGTGATGCTTTAAAAAGTATGGAAACTGTTTCTATTAAGGATCATCAAAATCAACAAAGCGGTGCTGTTCAGACCACAAACATTGCTTTATGGTGATCTGATTTTACCATATGTATGTGTGTATAACGCATATTGCGTACGATCGTATAAACCAAAAATGAAATACCCTACTTATAACTAGCATTATATTGAATATTACAGGCGGCATTGGCATCTGTTACAAGGCCTTTTAAAGGCAGAGTAAGCGAGGCTCGGTTAGGAATGTGGCAAAGGAATTTATGGACAACGGATTCCACGAGGCTAAAGCTTGAACCAGATAGGACTGCAAGGTTAGTCTATGTTTTTTAAGGGATACATAATCAAGTGTACGGGTATTTGCATCATATTTTAGTTTTAACATATTTAGTTATCGATACTTACACCCATGGTGTGCAAATAATTAAGTTTGGCATCAATATTTTGTGTACCTCCATCGATATGTAGCGTTTGATTTATAAATGAAAAAACAAACTTATATCTTTGCATTTAGATTGTGATTGGTTTGTTGTAAATTGTGATTGGTTTGGCTCTCGATAAATAGCAGAAACCCGCTTAGTGGTGTTTGTTATTGATTCGGCCTAATCAAGAACAAGACCAAGTTGTGTGATTGTTATTTTTTTTGGTTTTCAGTCATACAGGGTGCGTCCGGTTTAACAGCTAGACAGTAAGGGTGTGTTTGATTCTCTATAAATTAGACTTCGTGCAAGGGTGTTGTTTGCTTTGTTTGCGACCCACCACAGCCCACCAAGGGTGTGTATGGGTTTACTTATTTTTGTCCAACACCAGCCCCAACAGGGGATGTTTGGTTCTGCATATTTTCAGCCCATTAGGGGGCGTGTATTTCTGATTTTTCTGCACCAAAGGAGTGTATTTCGTTGATGAATTTTCTGCACAAAAAGGTTGTATTTCTTTGCTGAATTTTCTGCACAAAAAGGGCATGTTTGCTGCTGAGTTTTCTGCACAAAAAAGTGTACGTTTGCTGCTGGTTTTCTACACGAACAGGGTGCATTTTGTTTGCTTATTTGCTGCACAACACCCCATAGCTCAGGTGTATATGTACCCCTCACGCGTATGTACTCATACCATTGTTGTGGCTATCTTTGTTGCTCCTTCTTGCCCAGCCCATAATCGCGTATGTACTCATGTTCAGCCTTCTGAGCTGAACAATATTGGATTACGTAGGCTATATTTGTATCATTGGCAATGATGAAAGCGTAGACTATTTACTGTCTTGGCAAGCGTTGTTTGCCAAGACCCGTGCTGCAGCCTGGCAATCACATGTTTGCAGCTGAGCCGGGTTTTGGGTACCGCTGCCATCATCGCCTACCTGAGCCTATATGACTGAAAACCGAATGCGTCCACATAACTGGAACCTGTCATCGTTGCTCAGCACACGCTATACCAAACAGTTTCTGGGTACGTGCAATATTGTCAACTAAAATACGTTGCGTGTTGGTTAAATGGAATTGTAGGTTGGATCATTATTAGCACGAGCTATGGACAATGGAAACTTTGAGGAAATTGTCGGCTCCCATTTACCACGAGACCGCAACCACAGTGAGATGCCAAGAATGGATCGTGTGCACAGCCACCCGAGGTAATGCAACTACTAAATTCTACATTTATTGACAACTGCCAAAAAAAATGTCACTTTTATATGTAAATAAAGTCGCTGAAAGTCATTAGGTACATGTAAGGCATGTTATGGGTTCAATAACGTTTAAACTGATGTATTATAAACATGTAACTGTATCACTCAGGTTACTAAGTTTGTAGCAGTGGCGGATGTATCCTTTTTTTTCAGATGCTTGAATGTGTTTGCTGATAATTGCGGGTAATACTTGCCTTTCTGATGCTTTTGAGTGCTTATGTAGTTATTGTATTCTGTGAGTATTAAGAGATAATATGATGTCGCCATGAAATAAGGTTTTGTTTTTGTGTAGCTTTTGTAATCACTACAAGTAACGCAACAAACTAATGTTTCGTTTTTAACTTTTTATTTGGCAGGCAAGTAAAAGACAGTTGGTTATGCGGTATTTGTCGGTGTATCAGCTACAATGTTACGTTTTCACTATCATAGTTTGCTGATGCTTTCTAGGCGACGTGTTCTTATGTTAGACCACGGTAGGCACCTTACATATTTATGATATAATTTGCTCTTCTGTTCCTCAACCCTCCAAAACAATGTTACTACAGTGATAACCTGGATTTTTTTGATAAGACTTCACGAGTTTGTAGCCATCAAAAGTGGAATTTGGCCGATTTAAACCTTTCTCTCTTTGGCTAGAATTTGTATCTGACCTGTTTCAGATTAACTTATCTGATGCAGTGTAGTTTATCAGTTGCGAACATCAGAGAATATACACATACTAAAGTACATGTGTAACATGTTTTTGCAGGCATTCTGAGAATACATCTGACCTGTCAACCGCGGCCTTTATTAGTACGGTTCCAACTTGGTTTTTGTTGTCCATGCCTGTCCTGCATTTATGATGGAAGCTCAATGCTTTTTAACAGCCATGTTTTGGACCACACTTATACGCAGCACGTTACCTCTGTTTGTGTTACATCATTCATGGGTGAGACAGGTTTGCAGACTAACAATGATGCCCCAAACGTTAGACCAGTAACATGTACGTTTATTTTGGACTTCATGATTCACTTTTTCCAACGATGTTGCTTCTAAATTACACCACCCATGTAAGTAACTTCTTCCCACAACTGATGCTATAGGACCTCCAAGTGAGTATGTCAGGTTTGGAACATACGAATGTCGAGCCCTTTAGTTATAAATTTTTGTTGTTACCCTTTTATTTAATCTGTGACAATTTCGTTTCCTATAATCCTAGGATGTTTGGGACGACACTTTAGTGCAGTATGTATGTGAACGTCCTCAGTGAAGCCCCCTTATAATGCACCACCTTGATACAATAATCGTGCACCCTTAGGTTTTATATTTTTAGTATCGGCAGTTTCTTTTTCGTGCACTAAATTACGTATCTGTTTGGCATGTTACATAGTTACTGGCATTTGAACTAGCCTGCTCGACCACGTGTTAACACCCTAAATTATAATATTATTATTGCAGAAAAACGCGCTATTTATCTTTATAACAGAATACCATATGGCCTGTGCCTATTTAAGTTGATTGGCGGTTTTTTAATCCTGTTGACTGTACTGGCTTATCTCCAAATTTACGATCAATGTGCCATTAAACAATAGGCATAACTATTGTCCCATATTTTATCTACTCACACTTTTTGTGCAGCCAGTCTCAAACCTCTTGGGCCACAAAAAGTATCTTGCGGGGTTCAAATCTGCCAATGATAAGAAAAAAAACAGCTGACCAGTCACTCAAGGCTTATCAAGTAAGTAACCATTATAGGGAGATTATTAGTTTACTTCTCTGTTCCCGTTGTGTCGTATCTGATTTCATAGTGTTGATTCGTGGATTAAAGATTCGTGTGTTTAAAAATTATAGAGTTTAGTATCTTATATCTTTTGCCTTTTTAGTGTTGCTTTAATGAACTATGCTAATTTTTCAGGAACGTAAAAGGCAGGATTCATATTTTGCCGGCAACGAGGTCATGAGATCAGTAACCAAATAAAAATACATGTCAGTTATGAGGTTTTATGTACAGGAAAATACCGTTTTTTTTTTTTTACATATTCTATACTCAGATTATTTTAGTTTTCCATTTGGAATCATGTGGTGTGTGAAACTTTTTGCAGGCTATCAACAACAACAGCTTGCAGATAGAACGCGGTGACGGAATTGAGAAACTACTAACAAAGGATAATCAGGTATGCTTTGCTTCTACCAGACAGTGTGTCACGAGGCGTGTTATCGACAAAGGTTGTAGACCATCGAATTCAGATAGTGCAAGCAAGCTGCAGGATGCTGCTGCACATCTACGACAACATCAGTTTTAGGATTCTTCGGTAACCTTTATTCCAAAAGCTAATTCTGTTTTTTTCGGCAAATATCTGCTATCTACATCTACATATTTGGTTTCTGAATTTGCTTTTGTAGATAATCTTACGTACGCGTGTTCTGTGTTTCAATTAGTTGGGGAATAACAGACGCTTTGAAAATGAAATAAAAACAGATGGACCTTAATTTCACTGCGTACAACGAATTGTCTGACCGTGTAGACAACAACGACGCAATACTCACAGGTACATGTAACCAACATTAGTAATGCATGTATGGGATTCGTTTTAACTATACATCTGCTATTTACAGATTACATCGGGTGTGTCCTACATGTTGGAGATGTTCATGACGCTGGAAACGTAACCCAAAAGAAGGTGGTGTGGCTGGATATCATGCTACGGAACCTAGAGTAAGTCATGCTAACCTGTAACTGTTCCATTTGCCTTATAGGAACAGCCAAATAATTTTTTTTAACTGCAGAGGCGACACAATCAGATTCACTCTGGAATGAAAAAGCAAGGACCTTCGACATTGACACCAGCTGCAGCTAATGCACCAGCCAACATCACAGATACACAGACGCAAAAACAGGTTTTCCTATTAACAGGCCCGAAAACTGAAACAGAAGATGTACCAGGAATGGTTGCACCAGCAGAAGAACCACCAACCACACCTCCTACACAGGAAATTCTACAAGAGTCTGCAGTTACTACCCGAGAGCATAATGAAGGCGCACGTGAACCCATCACCAAAACTGAAGGAACAAGGACATCTGTTCGCAGACAATTGCTAAAAGACAATACACAGGAGCAACCAACGACAGGTGCAAAAAGGACGAAGCAAGAATAACAGCATCAAAACAACTCCCCCCGTAACACGCTAGCTGTAACTGTAACAACTTTGCTACGACCTGCTTTTGTGTACAGCTTAATACAATAGGAAAAACAAAACAAACGATAACCTGTGTGTAAAACTTAAAATCTATGTGGCCTTACTACGCCACTCAGTTCTCTGGTAATGTATTAGGACTCTGCTACTTGCCAACGTGGTGACATGGCAATATTGCCTGTACCCAATGTATGTATTTTGTTTGCAGATTGTCCTATGTGACTCTTTTGTCAATTTATTTGAGCTGCTATTTGGATTGGCATATTCTAATGCATCAACAAGTTTCTTTGCACCCTACACAAAACCAGTTATACTCTCTACCAACTTTCTGTATCAAAAATGTTGCGTGCCCAGTTGAAAAGTGTAGTTGATAACCAACACCGCCGCCCTCAACCAGAAGGCGGCATCAGCGTAACACGCGTTACAGATGGATAACCAACACCGCCGCCCTCAAGGTTTGATAGAATAAACAGCCGTGCAACCACTGAAAAAACTTTTGGCAAAATAAACAGGCACGCCGGCAACGCGGCGACCATCGCCAATCTTGTTCTTTGTTAAAACACTAGATTTAACAATAATAACTTTTAACAAACAAGTTGTGAAACAACAAGTTTTAAATTACTTCCATTAGCAGCGAGGTACGACTTTAATTTGAAAAACATCAAATTCGTGAATTTTGATGGTTTTCAGTTTGAAGATACATAAAGTAGCATCAAAGTTATCACAAGTAATCAATAAACTAATCTAATGATCATAGGTAACAAAATTTACACTATAAAAACGTTTTGACACAAATCCTACTTTGCTGGTATAAACAAGACTAAAATCTTTGATTTTGGACAAAAAAACACAACTAAATCATCCCCATGTGCTTTGATACAAATTGTTGGAATCCCAAACAATCATTATCATCACACAATATATACGATTTAAGTTAAGAGAGAAGCAAGGTAGAGAAGTGAGTGGAAGCGAGATAGAAAAGGAAATAAAACTCTATTAAGGTGTAAAATGAGGCCACACCACTTACCACAAGGTAAAGCGAGGTAGGACTAAGGCGAGGTAGAGTCGGGCCTTTAATGGGCTGGGCTTACCTTTAAATAACATTATAACTAAGCTACCTTGCTCCTTATTATAATTATTTATTAAGTACAAAAACAATACAAGATCGGATAATAAACACTTTTTAAGACGATTTCTAACACATAATGTGAAGGACAATGAACATCAGGGATCAACAATGCTCTGATGATCATATCAGCCATCAATCTGATCCTTCCAACAAAGTATAACTCACACTATCTCTTAGATATTTAAGCGGGACTTTTTCAAGAAAGCAAATGAGCGGGATAAAGTGTGTCTTTGAATTAGTCAAGACAAATACAAGTTGGTGAAAAGGGAGGAACATTTGTCATCAATGTTCCTCAAAAGCAAGGTTAAGTTGTTGTGTTTCTAAGAATAAATGCATTTAATAGAAGATGTACTTCACCGGTAAATGTTTGACACGTCTCAATAACCTTCACGTGACATCCTCGTTTGTCTCTCTTATAAAGAGAATATTGGTTAGAGTAAATTCTATCTCTTCTACATTTAATACCGCATAAATAAGAGCATTTACTCTCAATTGAACTTCTTATTGTCCTTGATAGTTAAGAGACTTAGAGTTCACTTGCAAACTCTAACCTTTGTTTGAGTTTGCTTGATCAAAGAGTAAAACTCTATTGTCATTCAATTAAGTGCATGTCTGTAAGATACTTTGTAATTCTTTCATCTATTCAAATAAGAATTACTCCGATATGTTAAAAAGTTTATACTTGTGGCACTGCATTAAATATTATCATTCATTGTTTTACTTAAATTCCCAATGATTAGGGAACTCCAATTCTCTCTAGCATTACAAAGTATTCCCCCATTTCTCTTGTTCCTTTCTTTAAAGCATTCTTTGGTTATCTATTTCGATGAGTGTTCGAGAAAAGCTGACTTAGTCGGGACTATGTGCCGCACGAAAAAACCTTTGTCGAGACAAGTTTGTGACATCAGATATGCCAATCAATTTTTAATAGTTGTTGCATTCCTAAAAGTTTAACTAGGAGTGACATAACCGATCACATATAGCCACGAGTTGCATTCCCGTGTCACATAAAGATTTTGAGGGCGTTTGGTTCGTATATGATAATGACTATGGGTAAGCTTATTGGAATGGGTTTGTAAACCTACCACCCTTCGTGGGTTAAAATAATGATTAGTTTTGCAGGGTTAATACTCATTTTCAATTATTAAACCTAACAACAAAATAAAAGTCATTTCTTCACAACAAAACACAACTAAATCATCCCCATGTGCTTTGATACAAATTGTTGGAATCCCAAACAATCATTATCATCACACAATATATACGATTTAAGTTAAGAGAGAAGCAAGGTAGAGAAGTGAGTGGAAGCGAGATAGAAAAGGAAATAAAACTCTATTAAGGTGTAAAATGAGGCCACACCACTTACCACAAGGTAAAGCGAGGTAGGACTAAGGCGAGGTAGAGTCGGGCCTTTAATGGGCTTGGGCTTACCTTTAAATAACATTATAACTAAGCTACCTTGCTCCTTATTATAATTATTTGTTAAGTACAAAAACAATACAAGATCGGATAATAAACACTTTTTAAGACGATTTCTAACACATAATGTGAAGGACAATGAACATCAGGGATCAACAATGCTCTGATGATCATATCAGCCATCAATCTGATCCTTCCAACAAAGTATAACTCACACTATCTCTTAGATATTTAAGCGGGACTTTTTCAAGAAAGCAAATGAGCGGGATAAAGTGTGTCTTTTAATTAGTCAAGACAAATACAAGTTGGTGAAAAGGGAGGAACATTTGTCATCAATGTTCCTCAAAAGCAAGGTTAAGTTGTTGTGTTTCTAAGAATAAATGCATTTAATAGAAGATGTACTTCACCGGTAAATGTTTGACACGTCTCAATAACCTTCACGTGACATCCTCGTTTGTCTCTCTTATAAAGAGAATATTGGTTAGAGTAAATTCTATCTCTTCTACATTTAATACCGCATAAATAAGAGCATTTACTCTCAATTGAACTTCTTATTGTCCTTGATAGTTAAGAGACTTAGAGTTCACTTGCAAACTCTAACCTTTGTTTGAGTTTGCTTGATCAAAGAGTAAAACTCTATTGTCATTCAATTAAGTGCATGTCTGTAAGATACTTTGTAATTCTTTCATCTATTCAAATAAGAATTACTCCGATATGTTAAAAAGTTTATACTTGTGGCACTGCATTAAATATTATCATTCATTGTTTTACTTAAATTCCCAATGATTAGGGAACTCCAATTCTCTCTAGCATTACAAAGTATTCCCCCATTTCTCTTGTTCCTTTCTTTAAAGCATTCTTTGGTTATCTATTTCGATGAGTGTTCGAGAAAAGCTGACTTAGTCGGGACTATGTGCCGCACGAAAAAACCTTTGTCGAGACAAGTTTTGTGACATCAGATATGCCAATCAATTTTTAATAGTTGTTGCATTCCTAAAAGTTTAACTAGGAGTGACATAACCGATCACATATAGCCACGAGTTGCATTCCCGTGTCACATAAAGATTTTGAGGGCGTTTGGTTCGTATATGATAATGACTATGGGTAAGCTTATTGGAATGGGTTTGTAAACCTACCACCCTTCGTGGGTTAAAATAATGATTAGTTTTGCAGGGTTAATACTCATTTTCAATTATTAAACCTAACAACAAATAAAAGTCATTTCTTCACAACAAAACACAACTAAATCATCCCCATGTGCTTGATACAAATTGTTGGAATCCCAAACAATCATTATCATCACACAATATATACGATTTAAGTTAAGATGAGAAGCAAGGTAGAGAGTGAGTGGAAGCGAGATAGAAAAGGAAATAAAACTCTATTAAGGTGTAAAATGAGGCCACACCACTTACCACAAGGTAAAGCGAGGTAGGACTAAGGCGAGGTAGAGTCGGGCCTTTAATGGGTTGGGCTTACCTTTAAATAACATTATAACTAAGCTACCTTGCTCCTTATTATAATTATTTATTAAGTACAAAAACAATACAAGATCGGATAATAAACACTTTTTAAGACGATTTCTAACACATAATGTGAAGGACAATGAACATCAGGGATCAACAATGCTCTGATGATCATATCAGCCATCTATCTGATCCTTCCAACAAAGTATAACTCACACTATCTCTTAGATATTTAAGCGGGACTTTTTCAAGAAAGCAAATGAGCGGGATAAAGTGTGTCTTTGAATTAGTCAAGACAAATACAAGTTGGTGAAAAGGGAGGAACATTTGTCATCAATGTTCCTCAAAAGCAAGGTTAAGTTGTTGTGTTTCTAAGAATAAATGCATTTAATAGAAGATGTACTTCACCGGTAAATGTTTGACACTCTCCAATAACCTTCACGTGACATCCTCGTTTGTCTCTCTTATAAAGAGAATATTGGTTAGAGTAAATTCTATCTCTTCTACATTTAATACCGCATAAATAAGAGCATTTACTCTCAATTGAACTTCTTATTGTCCTTGATAGTTAAGAGACTTAGAGTTCACTTGCAAACTCTAACCTTTGTTTGAGTTTGCTTGATCAAAGAGTAAAACTCTATTGTCATTCAATTAAGTGCATGTCTGTAAGATACTTTGTAATTCTTTCATCTATTCAAATAAGAATTACTCCGATATGTTAAAAAGTTTATACTTGTGGCACTGCATTAAATATTATCATTCATTGTTTTACTTAAATTCCCAATGATTAGGGAACTCCAATTCTCTCTAGCATTACAAAGTATTCCCCCATTTCTCTTGTTCCTTTCTTTAAAGCATTCTTTGGTTATCTATTTCGATGAGTGTTCGAGAAAAGCTGACTTAGTCGGGACTATGTGCCGCACGAAAAAACCTTTGTCGAGACAAGTTTGTGACATCAGATATGCCAATCAATTTTTAATAGTTGTTGCATTCCTAAAAGTTTAACTAGGAGTGACATAACCGATCACATATAGCCACGAGTTGCATTCCCGTGTCACATAAAGATTTTGAGGGCGTTTGGTTCGTATATGATAATGACTATGGGTAAGCTTATTGGAATGGGTTTGTAAACCTACCACCCTTCGTGGGTTAAAATAATGATTAGTTTTGCAGGGTTAATACTCATTTTCAATTATTAAACCTAACAACAAAATAAAAGTCATTTCTTCACAACAAAACACAACTAAATCATCCCCATGTGCTTTGATACAAATTGTTGGAATCCCAAACAATCATTATCATCACACAATATATACGATTTAAGTTAAGAGAGAAGCAAGGTAGAGAAGTGAGTGGAAGCGAGATAGAAAAGGAAATAAAACTCTATTAAGGTGTAAAATGAGGCCACACCACTTACCACAAGGTAAAGCGAGGTAGGACTAAGGCGAGGTAGAGTCGGGCCTTTAATGGGTTGGGCTTACCTTTAAATAACATTATAACTAAGCTACCTTGCTCCTTATTATAATTATTTATTAAGTACAAAAACAATACAAGATCGGATAATAAACACTTTTTAAGACGATTTCTAACACATAATGTGAAGGAAATGAACATCAGGGATCAACAATGCTCTGATGATCATATCAGCCATCTATCTGATCCTTCCAACAAAGTATAACTCACACTATCTCTTAGATATTTAAGCGGGACTTTTTCAAGAAAGCAAATGAGCGGGATAAAGTGTGTCTTTGAATTAGTCAAGACAAATACAAGTTGGTGAAAAGGGAGGAACATTTGTCATCAATGTTCCTCAAAAGCAAGGTTAAGTTGTTGTGTTTCTAAGAATAAATGCATTTAATAGAAGATGTACTTCACCGGTAAATGTTTGACACGTCTCAATAACCTTCACGTGACATCCTCGTTTGTCTCTCTATATAAAGAGAATATTGGTTAGAGTAAATTCTATCTCTTCTACATTTAATACCGCATAAATAAGAGCATTTACTCTCAATTGAACTTCTTATTGTCCTTGATAGTTAAGAGACTTAGAGTTCACTTGCAAACTCTAACCTTTGTTTGAGTTTGCTTGATCAAAGAGTAAAACTCTATTGTCATTCAATTAAGTGCATGTCTGTAAGATACTTTGTAATTCTTTCATCTATTCAAATAAGAATTACTCCGATATGTTTAAAAAGTTTATACTTGTGGCACTGCATTAAATATTATCATTCATTGTTTTACTTAAATTCCCAATGATTAGGGAACTCCAATTCTCTCTATGCATTACAAAGTATTCCCCCATTTCTCTTGTTCCTTTCTTTAAAGCATTCTTTGGTTATCTATTTCGATGAGTGTTCGAGAAAAGCTGACTTAGTCGGGACTATGTGCCGCACGAAAAAACCTTTGTCGAGACAAGTTTGTGACATCAGATATGCCAATTAATTTTTAATAGTTGTTGCATTCCTAAAAGTTTAACTAGGAGTGACATAACCGATCACATATAGCCACGAGTTGCATTCCCGTGTCACATAAAGATTTTGAGGGCGTTTGGTTCGTATATGATAATGACTATGGGTAAGCTTATTGGAATGGGTTTGTAAACCTACCACCCTTCGTGGGTTAAAATAATGATTAGTTTTGCAGGGTTAATACTCATTTTCAATATTAAACCTAACAACAAAATAAAAGTCATTTCTTCACAACAAAACCCCTCCCCCCCTCCCCTCGATACCCCTCCTGGATCCCAACCATTACATCACCTTATTCAACGTAATTACATTATCATTACTTACGCAAAAGCAAGGTAGAGAAGTGAGTGGAAGCGAGATAGAAAAGGAAATAAAACTCTATTAAGGTGTAAAATGAGGCCACACCACTTACCACAAGGTAAAGCGAGGTAGGACTAAGGCGAGGTAGAGTCGGGCCTTTAATGGGCTGGGCTTACCTTTAAATAACATTATAACTAAGCTACCTTGCTCCTTATTATAATTATTTATTAAGTACAAAAAACAATACAAGATCGGATAATAAACACTTTTTAAGACGATTTCTAACACATAAGTGAAGGACAATGAACATCAGGGATCAACAATGCTCTGATGATCATATCAGCCATCTATCTGATCCTTCCAACAAAGTATAACTCACACTATCTCTTAGATATTTAAGCGGGACTTTTTCAAGAAAGCAAATGAGCGGGATAAAGTGTGTCTTTGAATTAGTCAAGACAAATACAAGTTGGTGAAAAGGGAGGAACATTTGTCATCAATGTTCCTCAAAGCAAGGTTAAGTTGTTGTGTTTCTAAGAATAAATGCATTTAATAGAAGATGTACTTCACCGGTAAATGTTTGACACGTCTCAATAACCTTCACGTGACATCCTCGTTTGTCTCTCTTATAAAAGAGAATATTGGTTAGAGTAAATTCTATCTCTTCTACATTTAATACCGCATAAATAAGAGCATTTACTCTCAATTGAACTTCTTATTGTCCTTGATAGTTAAGAGACTTAGAGTTCACTTGCAAACTCTAACCTTTGTTTGAGTTTGCTTGATCAAAGAGTAAAACTCTATTGTCATTCAATTAAGTGCATGTCTGTAAGATACTTTGTAATTCTTTCATCTATTCAAATAAGAATTACTCCGATATGTTAAAAAGTTTATACTTGTGGCACTGCATTAAATATTATCATTCATTGTTTTACTTAAATTCCCAATGATTAGGGAACTCCAATTCTCTCTTGCATTACAAAGTATTCCCCCATTTCTCTTGTTCCTTTCTTTAAAGCATTCTTTGGTTATCTATTTCGATGAGTGTTCGAGAAAAGCTGACTTAGTCGGGACTATGTGCCGCACGAAAAAACCTTTGTCGAGACAAGTTTGTGACATCAGATATGCCAATTAATTTTTAATAGTTGTTGCATTCCTAAAAGTTTTATAACTAGGAGTGACATAACCGATCACATATAGCCACGAGTTGCAATCCCGTGTCACGTAAAGATTTTGAGGGCGTTTGGTTCGTATATGATAATGACTATGGGTAAGCTTATTGGAATGGGTTTGTAAACCTACCACCCTTCGTGGGTTAAAATAATGCTTAGTTTTGCAGGGTTAATACTCATTTTCAATTATTAAACCTACCAACAAAATAAAAGTCATTTCTTCACAACAATAACCCCCCCCCCCCCCCCCCCCCCCCCCCCCCCCCCCCCCCCCGTGTTACCATCTACCTTTATGTGCAACGTAATTTACATTATCGCTTCTTTACGCAAAAAGGAAAGAAGAATAACATGCAAATTTCTTGGTGAAAAAGGAAATGCAAATCCAGATGTGATATAACGCATTCTTGACAGTTACTGGTGACTTCATAATCAAAGCTCTCACACAAGGGCACACACAAACTCACGGCATTCGTCTTATATCCACATAATACTAACACACTTCTATAGAACAAATGGTAGAACGCTCAGTGCCTATAGACTTCGAGGACGGCTTCATTTCATTCTTTCTACGTTCCTACGAAATACACCTCATTGAGTAGGTTGCCACGGAGGAATCAACTGTGGGCTCAGCATAAACTCTAGCATGGTCACTCTCCAAACCATAATCCATCATCGGACGGTACTCGAGATCCTCATCATGATCACGAACAAATTCCGGTATTTCCATCTCGTTTCTCCTAATCTGGTCCCATAAATAATCTAATCTACTCACATACTTCAACTTCTCATACAACCTGCATATATATACACGAGCGCCTAAGTTCGTTTTCAAACAAAATTCTTGCAAAAAAATGATAATTAACCAGCAAGGTACAGTATAAATAGGGACAGAAACAGGGTGTACGTGTCCCACCCATGCATTTTTGCATGGTAGTACTAATTATTTCTGTAATTGCATTTGATTAAACTTTTGTTCCCATTCACTTCTTGAGTATAATCTTCAAACATAAGTAATAGAATACAAGAAAATAAAATAGGTACCCTCCTGCGAACATAAATCGGCCAAAAGTAGCTAGGAAAATTTTGGACTGCAGATCTGGATGAACAAAATAGACCGTATCGAGGTTTTGTTTAACGCTTATCGGAATCGCATCGTAAACTGATCGCAAGGCTGATATTCCAGGGAAGTTTTCGCTCTTACAAACATCGGTGTGGATGTAAACAATAGCAAAACGCCTCTCCTCAAGTTTAGGAAACACCCTTTTCTCTAAATACTTGTTTAGCACGTCAACGCTCAAAGTAGTCGCTGTAACAAAAACATAGTTTCAAAATAAATCAAATTTAGCACGTCAACACTCAATCTAGTTAACTAGTGAGCTACTTCACTCGACTTTTAAGTCGAGCCCAAGGATCAAAATATGGCCAAAAATAAACTATCACCATGCATATTTATATTTACATATCAACGATAGTATTCGAAGCTCGAGCTCATTTATTAATAAATGAGCTCAAGTTTCAGATATACAACAACGATCTCAAGTAGAGCTCGACCTTATGAACCAAAAACAATGAACATAACAAACAGATTAAAAGTTGATACCTGGAAAGTATTTTCCAATAATTCTAACGATTTTACCACCTCGTTTATCTCTTCCTTTAATCTTAAACAATTTAACTTCATCAATATACTTTTCTTGCTCTAGTAAGAGTTCTTCAGACATGATTACCAGAATAACTATTTTGGAATCTATACAAGATTGATTCCGATAAGATTGTATAGATTGTTTATATAAAAAAAGTGGATTCCATAACAAAAAGTGAAATAAAACAAGTGAAGATGGAGGGAAAAATTATTAAAAAGATGAGGGTGACTTGTAGTGAGGTTGATAGCGGATATGCCGGAAGAATATTCGAATAATTGGACGGTTGTGATGAGGTTTTGGATGATATGATGTTGGGTTTTGGCCGTTGGTTTGTGGGTCATGGTGAAATTTTGTAATCTGACCGTTGTTTTTGAGGTGGAGTATTGGCCGTGATTGTCGGTTAATGTGTTTTGATAAGTGGCCCATGGTTTAAGTAGGTGATAGAATTAAGTGTATGGTTAAATGATTGAATATTAGTGAGTAGTTTAGCTTAATGATAGACACATTGAATCAAACGAGTAGAAATCTATAATCTCAAATTATAGATTTATCGAATTAAATTAGATGTATCTTTAATCTTTTTATATATTTTTTAGTAAAAGTTTAGATGCATATACATACAGTGGCGGAATCAGGAGCCGAGATCAGGGGTAGCGAAATACGAAAATTTGTTTAGGGGTAGCGAAAATTTGTTTCAGGGGTCGCGAAATCGCGAAAAAATGGCCAAAAATCGCCAAAAATTCCACTACCGGATAAAAGTTCAGGGGTAGCGACCGCTACCCCTCAGCTCTATGTAGTTCCGCCCCTGTATACATATATTATATGCATTTCATTAAGTTAGGTGAGTCATATGTATTTTTCGTCCTTGGCGGTACTATTTTGTGACGTTTTCACTTCAAGATCACTTTTGAAACTAATTATGATGCATCTTAATGAATAGATATGCATATAATTCAAGTCGACGCATCTCAAATATGTGATTATCGTTATTTCTTATCTTTCTCATTTTAAATTTTCTACTAACTGAAACCCTATCTATAATAATGGTCGGAGAATTTTGGCCTATAAGTCATTAGATGGGTATTAACAAAACCAGAGAAAACCTTTAACAAATTTTTTTTTAATACATGATGCATTTCAGTAAAGATTAGTATTCTTACATAATTTACACTAGGCAAAAAAAATTACGTATTTTATTGTTTTACAGGCATCTTTCAGAACCACCCACGATCCGCACCTGATGATAACTAGTTAACCATAACTCGAATTACAAGCGATGAATTGATTTACTACCGGTGAGCATGAACACATCTTATAGATGAAAGAAATACATTAAACATTGTACCCTAATATTGTTTACTTATCAAGTTTCAAATCAGAAAACGATTACTACAACCTCCAACCATCTTGTGAGGGTCTTCCCCGCGCCCCCACCCACTCCCTCCCCCACAATATATGTGACGATGCCCATATTCTAAAAAGATCAAACTTTTGTTTACATTAGATATTGCATTAATTCCATTTGTAAAATTATATAAAGCTTATTTTAGTATTTTTAATAATAAGAATCCTTTTATAAATAGCATACTCAAATATTATAATAATAAATTAAAAATTTAATAAAAGGCTAAGATTCGTTCATCCTTCTATTATCACATCAGTTGATCTGCTAGCAATAATAGATTCAATGTGTAGATGATTCATCATCAATTGTATTATATGTACAACTCTTAGATACTATGATACTCTAGTCATTAACATCCAATATTAATGTCAAAACTGGCATGTTTAGTTCCATCCTTGCCTTAGGTTAAGGATCTCACCTCTTAATTCGATTAATTCATCCAATATAAAAGCTTGTAAAAAAGATAGTTCTAGCAAGGTCTCATGCACAGAAAATAATTTACCTCGTAGTTTAAAATTTGATTAGGTCTCACACTAATCAAAAAATAAAAGCGAGTAGTTTTTATATAGGACGGAACGACTTAAAATTTAAAAGGGTATTATAGTTAATTTTGATGAAAACTATTTAGCAAAATTATAGTGTTATGAATATTACATGCATACAATATTCGCTTCAATAAGATTTATTCTTTAAAACTTGTTTATGTGACAATTGCAAAAATTTTAACGGTTATATCCGTACATAAGCAATAAAAATAATGAATACATAAGCAAAACAATAAATAAGCATAGCAAAAAAATTAAGATGGTTATTATACTATATGACATTTATTAGAGTGGAGATGGGAGCCGGCATTGTTACGAAGTCGCAGATGGGGAGGTCGGCTTGAAGGAGTGGGACAACTTAGGTGTACTGTGGAGCCGCGGCTCGAGCCGGAAATGTTCACATGCCGAGCCGAGCCGTCGGCTTAGAGTGATTAAAGAAAGATTAGTAGGTTTGTACTTAGGTGGCATTTAAATTGTTCGTGTTCGCTGCATGCTATAAACCTATTCTTCATTGCTGATTCACTTGCCACTTATCTTAGGGTTGGTTGCATGTTGCACATCTGTTTTCCATTATATCAACGCTAGAACTATGTAGTATGTACAAATGCAATTGATTGTTCATTTTTTTAGTCCGTAATTTGTCTCTCTATTGTTGTTGGGTTGTATCTGAGAGCTTCGTGAGTTTTTAGGGTTTCTGGTTTGAAACAACAAGGGTTCCCCATTTTAATGGAAGTAATAAGTTTTTCCCGATATTACTATTAGTCGATAGTTTTGTATTATGCCCATTGGTGTTGGCCTAAGCCCATTCATATTAGCTCTGGAACTCTCCTATGCAGTCTATATATAGATTTATGTTCTAATGAGAAGATAGGCAATCATAATCTTCCAATATGGTAATCAGAGCTGTTATAACACAAGGTCTCACTTTATCACACACTAGATAAATCGTATATGGCACAATAGAGATGGATCGTATATATGTATGTTAACCGTGTATATGTTAGATTAAGAGAAGAGAAGAAAATACATACAAGTCACACACACACCTCACCTTTACACCTCTAAAGCACTCCCTAATTGAGGTGAGGAGTGTGGTATTTATAGGGAAATGATATGAGCCGCATGGGCTTTCTATGGGCCGAATACATGGATTGGACTTTTACATAAACTAATCAATACATGGACTATTATATCTAAACTCTTAGTCACTTAGATAAGTCCAACCATGAGCCCCTTTATACTATTCTATTACATTACATTCGACACAATACAAAGTTGTATATTCAGAAATGACCATCACTTTTTTATCAATGCTAACAATCTCCCCCTAAGGGATGGTCATTCAAATGATGCTCCCAGTCTTTTACTCTTCCTTGTCTTGAACTTTTTGTGTCGTCGTAGAATAGTCTTGGTTCTTTGTTCCTTCATGCTATGTGATCTTCAAAGTATCGTCTTTTGCTCGTTCTTGCCTTTGATCAACATCTTTTATAGATTTGCATTGTTGTCTCTTCCATCATACTCATACTTCTTTTGAACTTCATACATATGTTGTCCTCACTTGATACATGAGCTTGTTCTTGACATCTTGATTAGCTTCTTGACCTTGTTGTAACACTTTGTCTTTAACTTGATCTTTTTGTCTTGAACTTTTTCACTTGAGCTTTGTTGAGGATGATCTTCATAACTATGAGTATGAGGAGATGTAGATGTTGAGCTATATGATGATGGTTAATGGACTTTCCTTAGTACCTGCATAAAACAGTTAGTAACAATGCGTCCAGCACTTACAGGTTCGGACTTCGAGATCGTTCACAGCATAGTGTGAAAACTTTCTCTGATCCTTACCAAGGCCGTTTAGAACCGGATGCCCTCGTGAGAGCTAACTCAGATACACAGAAGTGTATCAACGATTCAGGTGAGCCGCTGAAGTATACCGGAGTATCACTTCACGACTGTAGACCGTTTGAAGCACGTAACCATCATGATATACGACAAGATCCGTAGATCTCATTAAGACTCTTGTACACCTTGTGTCCTTATTGGTGAACACCAGTGTATTATATTGAAAGTGTGTCCTAAGAGATTTTTAATGAATCTCATGGCTCTAGACTCAATAATGTGCGTTTTGGTTTTAGTAGTCGGAGGCATGGAGCAGAGTGCCACCTTTTTCAATATCAACACATCTCCGAGTGAGAGGCCGATAGATTATGTAGTGTTCTCCGTGAGAAATGAAACAAATATCTTTTAAGAGATATCTGAGTAGCTAGGAGGGGTTTGTGCAGCGCGTCACTGGGTCCATGACGTCTTGTCTTCAATATCAGTATCATCTTTGTGATTACCGATAGCAGATGTATTGACCCGGTTTCTGCCCTAAGTTTTCATGGAGGGCTATTTCTTTTCACCCTTTTATAAATTTTTCTTTTTCATTCTTCAACCCCTTCTTTCCCTTTCTCATTTACTCCTTTTTTTTTCAATCTTACCTAAGGACTTCTAATTCTAATCTATTGGAATTGTCCTTGGGTAGATCCATCCGGCTCTGGCGGATCATAGGACATAAACCTAACCATAATCACCTTATTACTCCATGAGTATCCTAGATTTATTGATCACATACTATAAAACCTTTTGTGAAAATCTCTCAAAGTGTTTATGAATAAAACACATTTTGTTTAACACTTCGAGAGTTTTGTATTTTTTGAAATACTCCCCCTACACATGTGCTTATGCATTTTTTAAGATAAGTTTGCACATGGTGGGTAGAGTTCGCACATTTTGAATTGATCGATTTTTCAATGAACATAACCATTCCAAGACACGTTTACATCACTAGTTAGACTAGCTTGAAATGATTACCCGTCCCGGTCATATTCAAAGATAATCTCTCGAATTGGTACATTCTACTCAGACAAGTCCTTTGCGAGACACGTTTACATCACTGGATAAACCAGCTTGATATTATTACCCGTCCTAGACAAGTCTTTTCGATAAATGACATTTAATTTTCGTCAATTCGAGGGTTCAGATCTGAGTCGAGCTCTTTTGAGATTCAATCCACGATTTTTAAACATTTTGATCACATTTTAATCACGTTTTCTCCCCCTCAAAAATAGCATGTCGTGATATTTTTTATATCAACTGATTAAAATGAAGCTTTTTGGAGAGATAGACGGATTTGTTTTAGCAGGATATTGGAACATTTTGTTTTTCATTTTTATAATCCCCCTTAAATAAAGCATATTTTATCGGGTTTGGAGGGAGTTGTCTTGAGCACAGAATATTGAGAAAGATTTTGAAAAATCTTGATCATTTGCTCAAGGATTATTTATTTTGTCATTGAAAGTACGAGTCCTGATCTGAAATAATCAGAAATCATCATTGTAGCCCGGGTTTCGTACTGAAGTATACAAAAGCCATAGTGAAGAATTTTTTTGAGAGACGACATGTTTTAGAAAATATTTAAATGAACTCTCGCTCAAGCATCTGTACATGTCCGTATCATTGTTGAATGACATTTCTAGATACGTACAGAATATCGATTATACGAGAGATATGTCGTGAGAAGAATATTTTTGGTTTTTAGATTTTATATTGTTTTTGTATTTTTGAAAATTTTCTATTTTTATATTTTGTTTTTGATGGTTTTTCAACTTTTGTATTTTCTTTTTGATTGTTTTTCAAATTTTGTATTTTGTTTTTTTCAAAAATATTTACAGCGAAGCTTTTTGAGATAATTTTCAATAAGATTCGAGAAGACTTTCTAGCTCCTCAGGAGTTAGGCTTCGCATGCCAATTCGTTGAACTAAATTGTCAAACCTTTCTTTTGGAAGGGCTTTAGTAAATAGATCGGCGAGTTGGTATTCAGTCTTCACGAAAAATAATTCAACAGTACCCTCTTTGTTAGGAACACGTTTTATTCATATTTCAAGTCTTGTTCATTTTCGATAAAATGTTGCTTAATTATGGATCATATGTTTAAGTTAAAGGCTCGGTCCATTAGTGATCCATGGGCCAGCCATTTAAGTGAAACCTTCTAGAATAGTATTAGCTCATGTCGCCCTAATTGTAAGCCTATAAATAGAAGGCATGGGGTGACATTTCATTTGTTGGTTTTCATTCTTATGCGGAAGCTCTGTCAAAGTTATATGTGAATGATAATCATCCGACTCTTCTTCTCTTAATCTCTTCTCTATTCTTCTCTAATCTCTCGTATATCATTTACTTATTGTTGTTTACATTTCATAGCTTAATAAGTAGTTGTAGTTCGTGTTTATTAGCGTGGTTACAAGTGTGTGTTTGAGTTAAAGAGGACCTACAAGTGGTATCAATCGCCAAAAAGGTAGTTAGGATCGTGTTTTGAGTAGTTTTAATCGTCATCTAGGATTGGTTTTAGCTTAAGTACGATTTTTTATTGTTCAATAGTTCGATCGATATACTCTTTTGTTGGTAGTTTTATCTCGTGCAAAACTTAAAAATCTCATCAAATCTTCATTTCGTATGTTATCACTCTTAAATTTCTTCATATTTTGTGGTTACTAATCGTTAGAAATCAAACACAATCGGTTTCCATTGATTTTCTATTCGTTTTAGTGAAATCCGCATAATTAGCGTATTGGGAAAGTTGATGAAAAGTGAGTATTTTGCTTCTGGGTGAATTCCGACAAGTTAGGGTTTATCGCAAATCAATTCCGACAAGTTAGGGTTTATCGCAATTGGCAGATTTTGGAATTATCGATATTGGGACTCAGTATTTTACTTCCTTGTATAAGAAAGTGAAAATACTTCGACTTAGTTGCTTATTCTCATCTCTTGTACAAGAGTTGAGAAATTATTGAAATTGAAATTTAGATAAAATTATCGAAATTGCCATATTTATCGCAATTCTGATAAATTATCGAAAATTGCATTTTCTATTGCAATTTAAGATAACTTATTAAAATTGTCATATTTTATCGCAATTTTAAGTTTTATCGCAATTTCCATTTTTATCGCAATTAGGTGAACAGTGATTATCGCAATTGGGTGAACAGTACTTATCGCAATTGGGTGAACAGTAGTTATCGAAATTGGACAAAATCTTAAGTTAACCAAAACCAACTTCACATAACTCATAACACTAATCTTAATTATCTTCAAGATCCAAACATGTCTCAACCACCACACTTCAATTACTACTACCAGCTACAGCAATATCCACAACAACAATATCATCAGCAACAACAACAATTTCATCCTCAATATCCACAACAACATGCTTTTGTGCAACAACATCAGTTTTTCCCTCAACAAACAACACCTCAGCAACAAATCCTTCCACAACTTCAAATGCAGATGCAAAATTATCAACCTTCATCAAGAGAACCTCACTGGTTTACAAAGATGTGTGAAGCTATCAGTAGTCAGCAATCTAGACATGAAGCAGGATCGTTTGAAACTCCACCAATGCTGACACCAGGAAACTATGTGCAATGGTCTAGTTTATTAGATTTGTTGAACTAAGAAAACCTCATGGTCCATATCTCAAAAAGGTCATCATGGAAGGACCTTATCCAGTTCCTTCAACAGTGGTTCTAGGTGATCCAACTGCTATACCTCCACGAGAAGCATCCACAACTCCCGTTCCAGTAGCTCAATATACCAATGAACAAACTTTACAGCAAGAAGCTAATGAGATGGCCATGGCTTACATACTCCAGGGAATTCCTAACCCAATCTTCAGGAGTATTGATGCTCAGAAAACAGCCAAGGACATGTGGGAGCATGTGCGTCTTTTGATGGAAGGCACAGAATTGAACCAAGAGGATCTGGAATCCAAACTTTACATGGAATATAATAACTTCATGATGGAACCAGGGGAATCCTTAGAATCATACTATCACCGCTTCATCAATGTTGTCAATGATCTAGAATGTCATAACATACTTCTACCAAAGATTGCTATCAACTCCAAATCTCTAGGATGTCTTGGACCAGACTGGCAGAAGTATGTGACATTTGTGAGGCAAGCCAAAAAGATTAATCAAGTTTCATATGGGCTTTTGTATGATTATCTCAAGCAACATCAAACTGAGGTAGACAAGGACATTGCAGCAAGAGGAGGTTATTCACAGGCACCAACTCCAAACTCTCTTGCTCTGATAGCTCAGTCACACTTTCCACCCTCAAATCAAGAATTTGTTCCAACACCATCTCAACCAAGTTTCCAACCACAACCAAACAATCAGATTGTTCCTTATGAAGCACCATCTCAAAGTTCTGATCACCAACTGGTCCCATACAACAATACCGACTCCATGTTCTATTCCAATGCTGATTATGACGAAGAAGATGATGTGTTTAACTCTCTCAATGAAGGATTTGCATTAATTGCAAGAGCATTTAACAAGTTCTCTAAAAAGTCAAACAACCGTCTTCGTTTGTCATCAAACACCAGGAACCAAGCAGTCGTTAATGATGGACGAGTTGAGATTTAGAATCGGTCTTCTGGTAGATTTGGGTCAGGAAACATGGAAAATTATGGTACAAGGTTTAACTCAGGGGGTCAGAGGTTCAACACAGCTGGGGGAAGTAAAAACAATATGGGGAATGCACAGAGGGGAATTCAGAATGTTGGTACTGAAAGAAGAGGAATTGCAAATACGTCAATCACTTGTTACAACTGTGGAGGCAGTGGTCATATGGCAAATGCTTGCCCTAATCCTAGGACTCAGGGTAGTGCATTTCATAATGAAGCTCTTCTAATGGTTCTCAAAGATGAAAAGGCTGAAGGAATATTGACTCAGAACGAGCAAAGCTTTATGGCTAACGCTTATTCCGATGATGAGATGGAAGACTTGGAGGCAAATGCTGCAGTGATGCTCATGGCAAACATGCAGGAAATTAATGTCAACGAGACAGGCCCGGTATATGATACCGATGGCTTATCTCAGGTACTTGAATCAGAATGCCTTATTCATGAGATTGCTTCACCATCTGCATCTTCATCTTCAAAAGAAAATCCTGTTCAAAATAATTCATCATTCTCGTCTCAAGAAGATGATCAAATAAACACTGTTGTTTCATTCGATGATGATAACACCAATGTCTCATTTGATGATCCTATTGATGATGATAATCATGATCACCTTGAACAAGATGATCTTATGCCTGATCAAGATCCAAAGCTTATGACCTTATTGCTGACCACCCAATCACAATTGAATGCACAAAAGTCACAGATTGACAAATGCAATGAGATTAACCAGAACTTAAAAGCTAAAATTGCATTGTTAACAAAGGACAATGAGTGCTATAAAACACAACTTTCAAGTTATGAAAAACAAGCACAACTTGAGAAAGGCTTTGAGGTTGCATTCCAAAAGACATACGTTCAGGTCAAGGATTTAGAGCATCAAGTTCGTGAGCTAACAGTTTCCAAAGCTGATTTGCTTTCTCAAAAAGAAAAGGAGCAATTTGAATTCAAAAAACAAATTGATACTTTAAATTCTGAGTTGTTAAAAACTAAATCAGAGCTTTCAACATCTCAGAAGGATCTTCTTGAAGAAAAGCAAGCCATTAGGAAATGAGTTGACTCATATCTTGAGGAGATTGTGGACTTGGAATCCAAGCTCAAAGAATTTCAGAATGTTGTTTATAAAACGGGTAATTCAGTAACACAAATTCAAAGACTAACTGTGAAACCGAGTCCTAAAGGATTTGGATTTGCACTTGGCAGTGACAAAACACGTTTTTTACACAAAGCACTCAAAGATAATCCTAAGTTATGCAATGCAGAATTTCTGTTTGGTGATACTTTTCAACGTACTGTTGTGTATAGTAATGATGAAGAAACTGAATATCTTGAAAATAAGATTGAGAGTTGATCAAAGTCAGACAACAAATTTTCAAGAGTTCCATATGATTATTCAGCAAGACCTCACATCATTAAATCTTTTGTTCCTCCAAATGACAAACCAGAACAAATACTGTCTTTAACTGAAAAACATCCCTCTTCTGAAGTTGCTACTGTTACCACTCCTGTTACACAAATCGATGGTCCAAAAGCTACTGTAGATCCACAAATGCCTCAACAATGTCGAATTCTTCGATATTTTAAGACATTTATGGATGACATTAAACTCTTGGAACATGTGATAGAATTTAATTCTGAATTCAAAATCTCTTCTTTATTTTCTCCTGCTGAGAAAGAAAAGAGAGAAATTTTTCAGAAACAATTTTTACCACATGTTAAACACCTGAGACTGTGTGCAACAATGTGGGAACAGGAACTACAGACTGAAGTTGGATCAATGATGAGTATTTTTAAAGCTAAAGATGACAAAATTGCAAAACAAAAGTGTAAAAAGAAAGCTTTAGAAAATGAGGTTGATCGACTTTTGGAACGTGTTTTGTGTGATGATGTGATTTCTGTGATTATGAATTCTATTTTTGAATCTTGTCATGCAATACTTGTTGATGATCATGCTGTGAATGTTGGAATGTTGCAAATTGAGATTGATAATTTGGTAAAAGAGAATGAGAGTCGTAGACAGATCAACTTTGATGTGGAAGATAAGTGTGAAAAAGAAATTTTCAAACTTAACAAATGACTGGAATGGTGTCAAACTCAAAGTGTTGAATTTGAGTTAAAATATAAAAATCTAAAAGAGTCTTTGTCTTTCCAAAACAGTCATGCTTCAGAAAGTCAGAATAAAAATGAAATTGATGTTTTGCGAAATAAACTGTTTGAATATGAGAAAGACATAGATGAAGTTTCTAAAAACAGAAATGACACTGTCCGGTTAAACAGAATTTTGGATTCAAAAAATCAAGAACTCCAACACATCATTGTTGATTTGAAAAAGAAACTCAGAGTTTTAGAAAAAGGAAACGCTGTGATTGCCCCAGGAATGTACTCAGTAGACAAGCAAACTAAGCAAGTATCAGATCAAACCACTAATGTGAATACTTCCACTTCCACAAGACTAGGAAACACCTCTAAGGCTAGCAGATCAAGAAACACCAAGAGACCAAGGAAGTTTAGTATCTGGCGCCCTAAGAGTGGACTATCTAAGACTGAAGAAGTAGTAGTTAATGTTAGCAGTTTGAATAAAAAGCATGATA
The DNA here is from genome assembly GCA_021014915.2 of Artemisia tridentata subsp. tridentata. Taxonomy (NCBI): domain Eukaryota; kingdom Viridiplantae; phylum Streptophyta; class Magnoliopsida; order Asterales; family Asteraceae; genus Artemisia; species Artemisia tridentata. The sequence goes on from CP139501.1 coordinate 86,664,161, forward strand.
TGTCAGAAGTAGAATCACACTTGTCTAAGTCTAGTTCTATAGATGATGTAATGAATGCTAAATCGTTGAATGTTATGAATGATATTATGGTTGATGCTAGTTGTGTATTTTGTCATGCTAGTATATTATCTGGAAATCATAAGAAATGTGTTGCTAAAACTCTGTTGAATCGCAAAAAGAAACGATCTAGTGGCATTTCCTCTAGGCCCACTACTGCTGCCAAGTCCATATTAGGAAAACCACTACTAGTAGTTTTTGGAGAATCAGTTGACAAACCCATAGCTGCATCTAGGACAAACAAATCACCAAGTGCATTTATTAGGAGAATGGTTGAGACTAGTTGGACGTGGCAGCGTTGGTTATAAAATACACATAGCTTTAAATGGGTACCAAAAATGATTAACTCATGTGTTACTAACCAAACGGATTCCACCGTTACCAAACTTGCCTCTGTGTCAACTTCTGGTGATGCAGGTGATCCAAATTGTTCTATGGATTGTTGATAGCGGCTGTTCCCGACATATGACCGGCAATCTCAAGCTTCTTGTAAACTTTGTTGCAAAGTTCATTGGAACAGTCAGATTCGGGAATGATCACTTCGCTGCTGTTATGGGTTATGGAGACTATGTAAATGGGAACATCGAAATTAGCAGGGTTTATTATGTTGAAGGCCTAGGTCACAATCTCTTCTCAGTAGGACAATTTTGTGATGGTGATTTGGAGGTAGCATACAGAGAGAAAACTTGTTTTATTCAGGATCTTCAAGGAAATGATCTGATAAAAGGAAAACGTGGCACCAGTCTATATACCATTTCTTTTGAAGGCATGACAGCTTCCTCTCCCATATGCTTACTTTCAAAGGCACATCCCACAAAGGCCTGGCTATGGCACAAACGAATGTCTCATTTGAACTTCAAGACGATGACCGATCTTGCTAGGAAAAAGTTGGTCGACGGTCTTCCCAAATTCAGATATGCAAAAGATCACTTGTGTCCTGCTTGCGAACAAGGAAAGAGTCATCGTGCCCACTTTCCTCCAAAAGCAGATCACAGCACATATTATGTCTTACAACTGCTTCATATGGATTTGTATGGTCCTATGCGTGTTCAAACCATCAACGGGAAATGGTACATCTTGGTAATAGTGGATGATTACTCGAGGTGGACTTGGGTCTACTTTCTTTGTACCAAAGACCAAGCCCATTCGATGATCATTACTTTTCTCACAAAGATTCAAGTTCAGGTTCGAAACACCGTCAGAATCATCAGAACAGACAATGGTACTGAATTCAAGAATCAAACTCTTTGGGAGTTCACTGAGAAAAATGGTATTGTTCATCAAACGTCAATTGCTCGCACCCCTGAACAAAATGGAGTAGTCGAAAGACGCAACCGTACGTTAGTGGAGGCAGCAAGAACTATGTTGATTAATGCCCAATTACCAGACTACCTATGGGCTGAAGCTGTCTCAACTGCTTGTTATACCCAGAACCGATGCATGATCACCAAACGCCATGACAAAACACCATATGAGCTTATTCATGGTCGAAAACCAAATATCAATTACTTTCATATCTTTGGAGCTCTCTGTTATCCAAAGAATGATCGTGATGATCTTGGTAAACTGAAAGCCAAAGCAGACATAGGAGTATTTGTTGGCTATTGTGAGAATTCGAAAGGATTCAGAATTTGGAATCGCCGTACTCTGGAAATTCAAGAGACAATCCATGCTAATTTTGATGAGCTCACAAAAATGGCTTCTGAGCAAAATAGCTTAGAACCCGCACATAATCGTCTAAATTTTCCTGAATCTTCAGCTGAACCATTACCGTTCAATAGAAAGGATATAGAAGACTTGTTTGCTCCTCTGTTCGATGACTCTCTAGTTAATCGTGCCTCTGCTGTATCCACCAATTCCGCTGCTCAAACCGTAAACAATCAAGCACCTGATACACCAGTAACTACTTCCACAGCAGTTGCTGATGACGCACCTCAACCAGAACCATCATCGTTAGTAGATCAAACACCTTCCACTTCTACACCCACAGCTGAAGATTCCCCCCACAACTCTGATGAAGTACCCACACCATCAGGTTATGACGGAGATGCATTCTTTAATCCATTTGCACCTGCACCAACCTTTCCTGATATTGCAGAATCTTCTACAAGCAATTTGGATCCGTCAAACCTGCACCACAGTTATCAACACTATCCATCCACTCATAAATGGACAAAGGACCATCCCTTAGTAAACATCTTTGGTAATCCAGAAAACCCAGTCATGACAAGACAAAGACTCCATACAGACGGTGAAACCTGCATTTATGCACTCATCGTTTGTCAAGACGAACCCAAAAACATTAAGGAAGCCCTTACCTATGACAACTGGATTGAATCCATGCAAGAGGAATTGGAACAATTCAAGCGGTTTGAAGTTTGGGAACTGGTAGAGAGACCAGATAGGGTTTATGTCGTTGGATTGAAGTGGATCTGGAAAAACAAGTTAGATGCAGATGGTACTGTGATTCGTAGCAAGTCCCGCCTGGTCGCCAAAGGGTTCAGCCAAGAAGAGGGAATCGACTTCGAAGAATCGTTTGCTCCAGTCGCAAGGCTTGAGGTTGTTCGCATGTTCCTGGCTTACGCGGCTCACAAGAACATTACTGTCTACCAAATGGATGTGAAGACTGCATTTCTCAATGGCCAACTCCGGGAAGAGGTGTACGTTTCTCAACCAGAAGGCTTCGTGGACCAAGAGCATCCGAATCACGTATATCGGCTAAAGAAAGCCCTTTACGGCCATAAACAAGCCCCAAGGGCCTGGTACGACAAGTTATCTGCTTTCTTACTTGCAAACCATTTTACTAAAGGAACTGTGGACCCGACTTTGTTTATACAAAAACACGGGGAGGACATTCTCATCGTACAAATTTATGTAGATGATATTATTTTTGGATCAAATCATAAAAAGTACTCAAATGCTTTCGCAAAACTAATGAAAAATAACTTTGAGATGTCCATGATGGGTGAACTGAAGTTCTTCTTAGGACTGCAAGTTCATCAATCACCCCGTGGTATATTCCTTAGTCAGCCCAAGTATGCTCAGGAAATCTTAAAAAAGCATGGTATGACCAGCTGTGACACCTATAATACACCTATGTCCTCCTCATCCCCGAAGCTAGATGCTGACATAAATGGGACACCCATTGATCCTACAAAATATCGTAGTATCATTGGGTCAATCATGTATCTCACAGCTAGCAGACCGGATGTTGTATTTGCCACGTATCTATGCTCCCGATATCAGTCAAGACCAACTGAGCGGCATTTGTAAGCCGTTAAAAGAATCCTTAGATACATAAAGGGAACCATTAATTTGGGGATCTGGTATCCAAAGGATTCTGGCTTTGAACTTGTAGCTTTTTCAGACGCTGACCATGCAGGGTCAGGAGTACAGTTTTTGGGTGACAAGCTCGTCTCTTGGCAGTCAAAGAAACAAGATTGCACATCACTGTCGTCAACAGAATCTGAATATGTAGCCATGTCTGCCTGCTGTGCTCAAGTCATTTGGATGCGATCACAACTGATGGACTACGGATACGTATTCAACAAGATTCCTATGTATTGCGACTCCAAGAGTGCCATTGCCATTTCATGCAACTCCGTGCAGCATTCCAAGTCCAAGCATATTGATCTCCGATACCATTTCATCAAGGAGCACGTGGAGAAGGGTACTGTTGAACTGTATTTTGTGGGTACTGAACACCAATTGGCGGATCTGTTCACAAAAGCCTTGCCTCATGCAAGATTTGTGGATCTGGTTCACCGGATTGGTATGAGATGTTTGACTCCGAGTGATTTGGAAAATTTTCTCAAAAACAATTAAATGAGTCAAATATCTAAACTATCTATGTAAATATCTATTTAAAAAAATAAATAAATAAAAAATGCAAGTACAAACTCTTTTACAACACTTTGTTCATTTTTTAACATGTCAAATATTATTTTCGAACAAGTGTTGAGGGGGAGATACAAAATTTAAATTTAAAAAAAAAAAATTGTACTTGCATGCTTTCTGAAATTTGTTGCTCCACAAAGTTTTTGGTGATAATCTCAAAAGATGGAAAAGTTGTGTGCCTATTTTGCTAAGTTTGAGACAAATAGTTAGTAAAATGGTGGGTTAGGACTAGGAATAAAATGTATCAAGGTTAGGGGACTAGATGTGACAATGAGTGCTAAGTTCAACTAAGTTACATAAATATCAAAAAACAACCGCAGTTAATACTTCTACGCTTACTGACATAGTTCACCCACCAAATTTAATTCCCTCACCCACTTTAATCAACGGTTCTCATTCAATCTACAAATCCGCTTAAGTTCATCCGAATCTGTGAGTACTTTTATGTTTAACAAGTCATTATAACAAATGGTTTTGAATTATATCTCGATCCAATGGCTAGATTTATCGCAACTGTGGATTTAAGATCTAGGGTTTGCGTTAAATTAGGGATATTCGATTTTGAGTGTTTAAGATGTGTTTGTTTGTACGATTGTGCTTAGATATTGATTATAAACATCGTTTGCATGCTTAATTGTACCCAGAATCATCAAATTGTCATAATCTTGTTTTAGGGTTTAAGCGTACAAAATTGGGGAAAATCGTATGTGAGTGTTATAGTGTAATTCATGTGTTGAGATGTTGTTGTTATGCTTTGAATTGAAAGATTGCATGCTTTGATTGAACCCAGAAACACCATAGGAGCGTTAATTAAGTTTTAGGGTTTAAGAAGAACGTATGAACACTAGCAGATCTTGAGATTTTGTGGACAAATATTGTTATAACTTGGTCAGATTACCTAAAACCATCATAGAAAATGTTTGAGATAATCTGTGGTTGCAAAATTTCAAGTTATGATAAATTTCGATAAAACTGAGAAACTGTTCGTCTTCAATCGTTATCGGAAACTCTTGTACAAGAGTTTATCGAAAATTGCCAATAATTATCGCAAATGCAATATTTATCGCAAATGCAATATTTATCGCAAATGCCATAATTATCGCAAATACCATAATTATCGCAAATGCCATAATTATCGCAAATGCCTTAATTATCGCAAATGCCATGATTATCGCAAATGCCATAATATCGCAAATGTGATTTCTATAGAAATTGATCAATGTCCTTAGATATTTCAATGTCTATCGAAATGGAACAAATTCTATAGAAATTGGTAATTTTTTATTAAAGATGATAACCTCTGTGGTCAAACATGTTAAACACCAATCATAGCTACAAAAGGATCTCATGTGTTGCATCAAGTCTTAACATCTGCTAACAATTATGTATCCTGCATATTTGTACTTGATTGTTGTTTCAGAAATCTTCAATGGCTGCACCTCAACAACATCCACTCCCATTACTCACTAAAGCCAATGTTCTTCCTCAAGGGTATTCATTAGAGATTGGCAGCAACAATGCACGGGTAGTACTTGAGAAGATCATGTGCTCTGAACCAAGTTGCCAAATTGCTGTGGAAATTCTCAAAGTACACGAGTGCAGAAATCTTCTAGAAAGCTCAGATAGCATTTCGGAATTATGCATTCACCAATTGTGGAATACTTTCGAGCTGAACAATTATGACAAATATTTCACATGCACTTTGGATCGTAAGAAGGTCAGAGTTACACCAAGTCACCTTCGCAAAGCCTTAGGTCTTCCAAATGCACCAGAACCTGCCAACCGATTCGACCCGACCCCATCTGAATCAGAAGTCATGCAGTTCCTTATAGATATTGGTTATGATGTTCAACCTGATACACAATTAACCAAAATCTCAAAAGTCAATGCCAAATTCATTCCACAACCATGGAGAACCCTCTTCTACATCGTGACTCGTTCAATATCAGGAAGAGATAGTGGCTTTGAACACCCACGGCTACCTCATCTTCAAGTCTTCTGGGGGTTCGTGAATGAAGCAAAGATTGATTTTGCTGCTCTTATTTGGGAAGATATGATATTTCAAATGCGCAAAGCCTTCACAAAGATCCCTTTCGTTCGTTACACCAAACTACTCATTAGTCTTCTGATTGACGAACACAGTGTCATTAATCCACGTCCTAATGATAGAGAAATGCATCTATACAAGATGGACAAGACTTTCAGTAATGTCTACTTTCCCAAAGAAAGCACACATAAACAAGGAGCTAGCCTGCCAGAATTTCTGATGACTGAAGAAGTGAAGGAAACACAAGCCTATCATGACTATGACAAGGCATTCAGTGAAGGTCGAGTGGGGCTCTCTAAACTTGTAGAAGGGTCAGGATCTACAAGGACCCGTTCTAGAAGCAGCAAAAGTAAAGCAGGAAGTTCATCAAGTGCCTCAAAACAACCAAAGAAACATCCCAGAACACTTAAAAGAAGAGTGTCAACTGAACCCAAGCCCAAAGCTGAAGCTGTTGGAATATATGATGAAAAAACTGACTCAGAAGGAACAGAATCAGAAGAAGAAGTAACAGTTAAAATGACTGATGCAGAAATTGAACTTCAAAATGAGATCGATATTCTTAATGCTACAAAGGCCAGTATGAAGTCAACAAAGGAGGATAGAAGCGAGAAGGGCAAAATTGGCGGTAGAAAAGATGAGGGAGATGGAAGAAAAGAAAGGAGCAGGAGGATCTGGAACTGCACAAGAAGCCACTCCAACCCACACTGATCCGGTTAATCAACCCGGAGGGTCTGGAGCAGCTACATCCACAGTTCAGCATGATACGGTTAGTCAACCCGAGATGGCTGAATCTGTTATTTCTCAACCACCAAGCTCGGTTAATCAACCCGACTTGGAAGCTCAAACGTCGGAAAAGGAGAAAGATCAAGAGAGTAACATAGTCTTAACCGATAAAGAAATTTCAGATTCCATGTTTAACGATGACCAGGAGGAGGAACAACACCATGATGATGGTATAGACTGGAACCCTGAAGAAGAACAGGAAATAGTTGGACAGAAATCTCTGGAAGCCGCTGCAGATCTTGAGGCTGAGCTTAAGGCAGAATTAGAAGGAAAGGATGAAGAAATGCATGAAAAGGAAGTTGAAGAAGCAAACAAAGAAACTGATAGCTACATTCACACTCCTCCACAAAATGCTCTCATTGTCTTTAATCCTCAACAATCTCCTCAACCAGCTCAATCTCCAAAGAATCCAACACCTCCTGATTCACCTCCAGTACCATCACCAAAATCTACCACACCTCCTGTGGCACCTCCCAAGAATCCAACACCACCATCCTCATCTCCAAAGGACTCACCACCTAACCCTAAATCATCATCAATCCCATCTCTTACTCCATCACCAACAAGATCACCATCACCAAAAGCCAAAGCAACAGTTTCTGAACAAATCAAATCAGCCATAAAAGGTAAGAATGTGAGAAGAATAGCTCGAGTGACTAGAGTTGAGGTTGTCTCACCTGCTGCAAAGAAACTCAAGAAAGCAGTTAAACTCGCACAAGCCAAGAAAGTTAACCAAACGAGTGCACAACTGGCTGAGATGCAAACCTTAGTCAAGAATTTGTCTCAACAAATGGGAGAGCTGCAGCAGACAAAGATGAAAATGGATGAGTTTCTAGCTTATGATGTTGGCGATAAAGTCAAAGCCAACACGAGACATTATGTCAAGAAGTTTCTGCCAGATCTTCAAGAAAATATTGAAGCTTACATCAACATAAAAGTCGAAGAGAAGGTTAAAGATCTAGCACTCCAACAGAAACATCTTCTTGAATACTCTGTTGAAGAACTTCAAGACGCCCTCCTCACCAAATTGCTTGCACAATCCACCCTCAACTACACTGAAATTCCTATCATGGATGCTATTCGAGCCAACATGGAATCATGTAAGACTACAGATGATAAAGGCAAGCGTAAACGTGATAATGATGAACAAGATCCAGACACCACAACAAAGAAACAAAGGACTGGTAGCGGATCTGGGATTCACATTACAGAACCCACAGGAACAACAACTTCACCTCCACCTCAAAAGAATCCAGAATCTGGTCCGACTGCAACAGAACATCATTATGAGCACTTTTACGAAGAAAATGTTGAATTTCAACCACAAGATGATCAACCTCACTCAGCACCACCGTCACCACCAAAATCAAAATCTTCAAAATCAAGACCCTCAAGCAGCAAGAAATCTTCTAAAGAACCAGCTGTCGTGACATGGGTTGATGAAGATGAAGATGAACAAGGAAATGAATGGTTTGATCAACTTGTGAATGCTCAGATCCAAACAGACGAAGATTATAAAATTGAAGATAGCACGTTTGCAGTCACACAACAAATAAAAAGTTCTCTGAATATCAAAAGAATGACCAAACGGGAGCTTCGAAGGATCAAGAATGATGTTTTCAATCTTCTAAAAGACAAATCTCACAGTGCTGCTGAACTTGAGTATCATCTTGAAAACATTGCTCGCGCAATGTCAAGTGAATTTGACTGGACTAATCCAGACATCTTCAGGGTTGGTGGTCGTGATAACAAAAATCGTCCATACATCACAGATTGGACCAAACCACTCCCCGTGATACGCAAGCATCATGTTTCAGAAATCCCGTTCCAATTCTTCTTCAATAATGATCTTGAACTTCTCAGACTCGGAGCAAAAGGAAAGACAAAGTATGCCACTTCAATCACCTTCACACCAGCAGCAGATTACACACAACCTGCAATCGAGGAAACTGCCAGTCATCATCACCTATACGTCAAACAATTGGTCGACTATGATCGTGATGCTGAGTTGGGGATATTTCACTGGTTCGAGAAAAGAAGAACATGGTACAAAAGAAAACTCACTGAGAAGTCTCGTGAACCAGTATACAGTAACCTCAGGATTCTGGATGTAACAAGTGTGACAGGGGCAAAACGGTATGACTACACCTACTTGTCTGAGATAACAGTCCGATGACACGACCAAAAACTCTACACATTCTCTGAGGCAGATTTCCCTGATCTAAGTCTAGATGATATTGAAGACATGTACCTTATCAAGGTACAAGGAAAACTTACTCATCTCACACCCGAACTTCAATATGCATTAAGTACCGCAATCTGCCACTTCGTCCAAAGAACTGTCATCAAAGAACGAGTGGAAGATATTCAACTGGGGGTAGAGAGTTATCAGAAGGAGTTAAATCTGGAACAGCCCATGCTCTATCCTGACGGCATATCTTCTGAAACTCAATACAACATGAAGCACCGACCAACGTTCGGATTTTTCTACAAAAGTGAACTGATACAACTATGCTTCATGTCATTTCACGAAATCCACAAGTTTTGTGATGACACATTGAAGAATGTTCGAGACGGGTTGGTTAGTCAGATTCGGGATCAAGAATTGGGGATAACAAGGAGATGGAACAGTGATCAACTGAGACAAGTGAAGGAGTTTATCTTAAAGATTGAAAGAAGATTCTTCCGCAGGGATTAGATGCGGAGACTGGAAACTTATGTTGGAGGTCGTCCATCCTTCTCAATCAGAACCTTTCAAAGGACGGATCCAACATTCACCACATTTGCATAAGGGGGCTGATGTAAGAATTTGATTTCAATATTTTTCATAATTCTTATTCATTATTCTTACCATATGACTGTGACATTACGGCTTGTGCACACATAACAGTGTACAACCCGGACCCTAAAGAAAGGACCCTGAGGTACGCTTCAGTGCCTCAATCCTGATCAAAGGAGCGAAAGCTTGTTTCTTATGAGTAGAATTAAACCGGAATGTTTTCTAAGTTTTTTCAAACATTCTGCTCATAAGGACAAGTATTCCCTCGTCAAGGGGGAGTATTTGAAAAATAATATTTGTTCTGAAAAACAAAAGTTCTTGAAATTCTTCCCTAAAACTCAAAAACAGCATATTTTAATCATAAAGTTTTTCAAAAACATCATGAGTATGCTATTTTTGAGGGGGAGAAGTAAAATATGATTAAAATATGGTGTCTCAATGCTGGAATCTCATAAGTGCTCGACTCAGAATTGACCCTCGAATTGATGATAGGAAAAGTCAGTAGTCGAAAGGACATGTCCCGGACGGGTAATAATTTCAAGCCAGTTTATCTGGTGATGTAAACGTGTCTCGCAAAGGATGTGTCTGAGTAGAATGTACCGATTTCGAGCGATTTTCCTTGAATGTGATCTGGACGGGTAATAATTTCAAGCTAGTTTACTAGTGATGTAAGCGTGTCTCGCGATGATCATATTCATTGAAAATCAATCAATTCAAAAGTGCCAACTCTTCCCGACATGTGCAAAATTCAAATTAATTACTTATGAGCACATGTTAAGGGGGAGTCCTTCTGAAAAACACAAAACTCTCAAGGTGTCAATAAAATATTTTTACAATCATCGACACTTTGAGAGATTTTCAAAGGTTTTGGTAAATGGCATCAACATAGGATAGTCATGGAGTAATAAGGTGACTAAGGTTTAGGAAAACCGTCCAATGATCCGCCAAAGCCGGAGGGATCTACCCAAGGACAAATCCCATAGTTTAGAACTAGAAAGTCCTAGGTATGATATGAAAAAGGAGAAATGAAATGAAAGGAGAAAGAAGGGGTTGAAGAATTAAAAAGAAAAGCAAAGAAAAGGGTGAAAAGAAATAGCCCTCCATTTGTTCAACCTTAGGGCAGACACCGGGTTCAACTCATAATCTACTGGTTGACTGAGCATCATCGGTATTGAAGACAAAAGACGTCATGGACCCAATGACGCACTGCACTAAACCTTCTAGCCACTCAAGTGTCTCTCAAAAGGCACTTGTTTCATTTCACACGGAGAACCCTTCATAATCTATCGACCTCTCACTACGAGGGTGTTGATATTGAAAAGGAGGCATTCTGCTCCACGCCTCTGACGACCAAACAAATGTGCACAAATTGAGTCTAGAGCCATGAGATTCATCAAAGATCTCTTAGGAACACTTAGTATTACTCTGCTGTTCTACATCATGGGCAGCAGTTGTAAAATTAAGAAAGAGTCCTTCGCAGATCTTAGCAATCTGCCTAGAACATTCATGAGAAAAGTCACAATTGTGATTATCAATGATTGAATGGAAATCCTGCCAGGGTCAACATCAAACAGCCCTGACAGCAGGTCACTTCGGTAACTCCTTGTGGGTTACGCTTAGTGTTTGCTCCAAACGGTCTACAGTCGTGGGGTGATCTCCAGCGACTCACTGAATCGTGGGTGCACTTCGGTGTGTCCGTGTAAGCCCTTTCGGGGGTATCCGATTCAGAACGGCCTGGGCGAGGATTAGAGAAAGTCCTCACACTATGCTGTTGACAATCTCGAAGTCTGAGTTTGTAAGTGCCGGTTGGTTCGTGCTGCTGCTGCTGAAGGATCTAGAGTTTGACCATCAAGACTCCATCATGCTCATATCTTGAAGATATGTTCTCTCAAAGACTCAGAAATAACAAAAGTTCAACAAATGATAAAGTAAAGTCAAAAGTTCAAACACTACAACCTTTCTCAAGTTAAAGATTGAAAAGTGAGAACAAGCTGCAGAACAAAAGTCAAAGATATATGAGCATGATGGAAAAGACGAGAAGACGTTGGAGATTGGCAGATCGAGAAAACACCATAACATTTCAAGTCAAGAACAAAGAACAAAGATTATCAAGACGTCGGAAGCCAAAGAAGCAAAGATGACGTCGAGCAACATTGACGACCAAGACTTAGGGGGAGATTGTTAGGAATACATTTTATTCATATTTCAAGTCTTGTTCATTTCCGATAAAATGTTGCTTAATTATGGATCATATGTTTAAGTTAAAGGCTCGGTCCATTAGTGATCCATGGGCCGGCCATTTAAGTGAAACCTTCTAGAATAGTATTAGCTCATGTCGCCCTAATTGTAAGCCTATTAATAGAAGGCATGGGGTGACATTTCATTTGTTGGTTTTCATTCTTATGCGGAAGCTCTGTCAAAGTTATATGTGAATGATAATCATCCGACTCTTCTTCTCTTAATCTCTTCTCTATTCTTCTCTAATCTCTCATATATCATTTACTTATTGTTGTTTACATTTCATAGCTTAATAAGTAGTTGTAGTTCGTGTTTATTAGCGTGGTTACAAGTGTGTGTTCGAGTTAAAGAGGACCTACACTCTTCTACGTGTTCTTTTATGAAGTGATAGCGGACTCTAATATGCTTGGTCTTCGAGTGTTGTACTGGATTGCACGAGATGGCTATGGCACTTTTTGAATCACAATACATAGGTATTCTATTGAAAGTAAAGCCATAATCTGTGAGTTGTGTCCTCATCCATAGAACTTGGGCACAACACGCAGATAGAGACACATACTCGGCTTCTGCGGTTGATAATGCAGTACAATCTTGTTTTCTTGACGACCAGCCTACTAGCTTTTCACTCAAAAATTGTGCTCCACCTGATGTACTTTTTGCTGTAACTTGGCAACCTACATGGTCGGCATCTGAAAATGCGATTAGTTTAAACTCAGAATCCTTCGGATACCAAAGTCCCATGTTAATGGTTCTTCGAAGGTACCGAAAGATCCGTTTGACCTCTTGGAGGTGAAGTTCGGTAGGCCTTGCCTGAAACCGTGCTAATAAGCAAACAGCAAAATGAATATCGGGTCGACTAGCAGTAAGGTACATGAGAGAACCAATCATGCTCCGATATTTCTTCGGATCGATGGGTTTCCCAAATAATTCAGCACCTATTTTTGGTGAAGTGACCTTTGGAGTACCAACAGAGTCACAATTTTCCATACCATGTTTTTTCAAAATCTCAATTGTATATTTAGCTTGATTAATAAAAATACCACGAGGGGATTGATGTATTTGTAAACCAAGAAAGAATTTTAGTTCCCCCATCATAGACATTTCAAATTTGCACTTCATGAGATTTTCAAAATGTTTTGAATGTTTCGGATTAGTGGACCCAAAAATAATGTCGTCCACGTAAATCTGAACAATCAAAATGTCATCTTTATATTTTCTTGGCTTTCTTTAGCTTGTAGACGTAGTCTGGATGATCTTTGTCAACGAATCCGTCTGGCTGACTCACATACACTTCTTCTTTCAGAGTTCCATTCAAGAATGCCGTCTTGATGTCCATCTGATAGACTGTGATGTTTTTGTGAGCTGCATAGGCTAAGAAAATCCTGACTTCCTCAAGTCTTGCTACTGGCGCGAATGACTCTTCGAAATCTATCCCTTCTTCCTGTCTGAATCCTTTAGCCACTAGACGAGCTTTGTTGCGAATGACAATCATTTCTTCATCCTTCTTGTTTTTCTATAACCACTTTAGATCAATGAAAAGTTTGTCAATTGGTCTTGGAACTAATTCCCAAGTGTCACGTAACTGGTATTGAAGAATTTCTTCCTGTATAGCTACTATCCATTCATTATCTGCCATCGCCTCCCGAATGTTCTTTGGCTCTTTTAAGCTGACTGAGCAAATGTAGATGCACATGTCGGGGTCGGTGGCGAGTTGTTTTCTCGTCTGAACTAGCCTTGAAGGTTCACCAATTACATATTCTATTGGATGGTCTTTTTTCCATTGTAACGTAGAAGGGTACCTTGGATTTAACATATGTGTGTTAGATGGTTCTTGTAACCTTGAAGATGATTCAGCAGAATCCGTTGCAAATGGGTTTTCGAATACTTCTTCTTCTTCTAACACAGCATCGTTTTGGTGTTGTTCTTCTTGAAGTGTTGTATTATGGTTTTTCTCATCATCTCTTGGTAGAACAATTTCAATTACTGGAGTTGCTGGAGTAGATGTTGATGACGTGGAGGGAGTTGGAGCATTAGCTTCGATTGTTGTTGATGCATCTTGTGGTGGTGGTGGTGGTGGTGGTCGATGGTTTTGAGCGGGTACAGCGAAATGTTGTTGTGATGCATTTGTCGAAGTTCCACCATAGTATTCATCAAAAATAAACTCGAAGAAATTTTCCAGTTCTTGATTTGTAGGTTTTTCAGTGTTAGTTGACTGAGCTCCTTGAGGTACGAGTCCTGAACTAATATGTCCAGAAGTCTGAACGTTTGGTGCAGGTCCTAATCTGTTTTGATTAGAAGCTATCGGGTTAAGCGCGGGTTCTAGAGCGAGTCTCTCAGAAGCCATTTGTGAAATCTCATCAAACTTCACATTCATCGTCTCCATTATTCTTTTAGTTCTTCTGATATACACCCGGAATGCCCTCGAGTTTTCTGAGTAACCAATGAAGATTCCAATATCACCCTTAGCTTTTAACTTCCCGAGATCTTCTCTGTCGTTCGTTGGATAGCACAAAGCGCCAAACACATGAAGCTAAGAGATATCCGGTTTTCTGTTGTTCACTAGCTCATATGGGGTTTTATTGAATCTTGGATGGATTAGGAAACGGTTCTGAGTGAAACATGCAGTGGCAACAGCATTCCCATAAGAATAGTGGTGCACTAGAATAAATTAGCATCGTATGAGCAGCTTTCACAAGAGTTCAGTTCCTTCTTTCAACTACTCCGTTCTGCTGTAGAGTTCTGACAACAGATGTCTGGTGTGTGATTCCAGTGTCTTCAAAATAGGTTCTTAACTCCTGGTTAGTAAATTTTGTGCCATTGTCTGTTCTTACAATCCTTACTGGAGCTTGAAGTAGGACTTGAATACGCTTCAGAAAGGTGATGATGATGCCTGGTGCTTCGTCTTTTGACCTCAGAAACTTTACCCATGTATATCTTGAATAATCATCGATGATAACAAGAATATACTTCTTCCCATTTATTCTTTCAACTCTCATTGGGCCACATAAGTCCATGTGCAACAGATGTAACTTATCTACTGAACTGGGTACTGTTTTAGGTTTATATGTTGCTCTTTTGCTTTTGCCTTGTTCGCATGATGGACATAAGTGATCTTTGGTGTATTTTAACTTAGGAAGTCCGTTGACGATGTTGTCTTTGGCTAGCTTGTTGACGGTGTCAAAGTTGAGATGGGAAAATCTTCTATGCCACAACCAGGACTTAGTTTCGCATGGTCTTGTCATTAGACAAATTGGTGATGAAGAGGCCATTTGGTTTATGTCGATAGCATATAGATTGGTGCCACGATTTCCAGTTAAGAGATCATCTCCAATCAGATTTCTAACAAAGCAGGTGTTTCTCCTAAATGCAACCTCTAAATCTGCATCACTACTGAAAACAAGTTGTGTCCCAACCCTTCAACGTAGTAAACCCGAGTGATTAAGTAATTTCCAAACTGAAGATCTCCATAACCCAGAATAGCTGCTACATGATCATTTCCAAAGCGTACAGTTCCCATGAACTTCCATACAAAATTGATCAGCAGATTTAGATTCCCGGTCATGTGCTTGGAGCAACCCGAGCAGACGATCCAAAGATATATTTCGATAACCTGCGAAGAACAAAAGATTTTGCATTTGGAAACCGTTTAACATTTGGTTCCATGGGGTTAGAGGTAACATCTGAATCACACTCATAGAAGGTTTCTACTGGCTCTTTTGGAACCCCTTTTAATTTGCCATTCACGAGTATGAATTCTCTACCCGTTGGTTTCCATACGCATAACTTAAGATAGTTCCTAGGCAATTGACTACTAGTGGTTGACCTACATCCTGCAATTAATCTTTTTATATATCTAGATTTAGCACTAGTGTCTGTAGGAACATCCTTCTGTTCAAGCATAGCATTCACATTCTTAGAAACATAATCATCACAAGCATTAGATAAAGATTTCTTGCACATTAAACAAACAGAGTCATTACATGCACTAGAAACAGTACTTTTAACATTACATCCAGATGACATATGTTTCTTATTAGAAAGCGATAAATTCCTATGGTGTTCTTCTACTTCTTCATTTTCATTCTTGCATCTACTCTCAGAGACAGGCGAGACTTTATTGTTCCTTGTATTGCTCCTAGGCTGTAGTCTGCTGCTCCTAGAGGTGCTTTCTAATCCTGTAGAAGGTAAGGCACACACATTAGGATTTATCTTGTTGTCCTTTGAAGTTGTTTTAGCAGTCCTAGACTCTTTTGGATTATCTTTTACACTCTTGTCTATCGCCCTATATGTTTGAGATGTAGAGGTAGACGCAATAGTGGTACTAATCCTATAAAGGCCAGGTGCTATCACATTCGATGTTTCGACAACTGCTTTCCCGTTATCAACACTTTTTATTTTTACATCTTGTTTGGGCAAGGGTGTTGCAGTGACTGGTTTTGTCAAATCATTTTTCACATCGACTTTTGGAACAATTTGAGAAATTGACATTTTTGGTTTATCCGTAGTTGATGGTTTTTCAAACTTAGTTTCCTCACCCTTCCCTTTTTGACTTTCCAGCTGAGACCTCAAATGATCATTTTGCTCTTTCATGTTTTTGTAGGCACGCTCATACGACAATTTGTCATACTTGCATTCTTTGGTTTTTCGATCAAGTTGTTTAAAATATGATACATTTTCCTTTTCAAGTTTAGCAAAAGCATTTTCATATTTTAAAACAATTGTAGAAGTCTCAGCTCGGAGTCTTTCATCGTCTTCAACAGAATATGTTTGTAAAATGATGGACATAATATCGGTTGACAAAGCTGCTTCGAAGAGAGAATCATGAAGGTTTTCCAAAACTTTGATGTATTTAATGATTTCATTAGCTTCCTTAACCAGGGATTTGTGGTCCTTGACAAAGTCGGCTGTTTCTTTTAAAATTGCATTTTCAACATGAATTACTTTCGCATGAATTGCATTTAGTGGAGTAGTAATTTCTGTTTCAAAGACCTTTTTCATTTCAATATGAAAACTTGAATGCCAGTTGTTGATACTAATATTTGTTTTTGATGCAACAATACTTTGAAGCGTTTCAACTCTCCTTTTAAGATCATCCAAACATCTTCTAGCTTCACTTGTGTTAAAAGGGTTGCTAGAGGACATTTGTTCCAAGTTTGAAAGATTTTTGGAAACAACTTTTTGTTTTGTTGAAACAACTGGTTTTTTGGAAACCTTTGGTGTTTGTTGTTGTTGAACAAAATTTACTCCAGAAAGTATGTTAAGTTTGTTATAATCAATTGGTTTAATTTCTGGGTTCTTTTGTTTCATTTTTATTCTACTCTCTTCTGCAAGCTCAATCGTTTCATCAGAATCCCGAACAGCGGGAGGATCATGTTTAGCATATATCACATTACCATTATACAAAACATTCTGTTCTTTCTGAGCTTTCTTGAGAGTATAACGGTTTTCACAACCGATAGCCATTTTCTTCATTGTGTGCAAAAGCGGGTTTGGATCTTTAATTAGCATATGAATTGTTTGAGCGGAATGACCCGTTTTCACAAGCAAATCTTCCAACTTTTTAATTGTTTCTTATTTCTCAATGATTTCATCAAGAAGTTCATTTTCGCGTTTTGAAAAATCTGCTTTCAACTGTTTCTTTTCTTTTTCAAGATCAGAACAAGTTGATTTTTGTTTAGAAAGTTGGTTTTTCAAATCTGAAACTTCCGCGTTTAAGGATTTTATTTTCATGTTCAAGTTAACATCGAGAGTGTCAAACTTGATTTGCAATTGTTTTTCTCTTAAAACGGAGTTTTTGTAACCATTTTCTAATTCTGACTGTCGTGTTTTATGAAATTCAAAAGCTTTTTCATTTTCCTTATACCTCTCAAGCTCAGCGGTCATTTTCTCATTCGTGGCCTTAACATCGCGATTGACCTTTTTAATTTTCTCAATTTCAATGCTACAGTTGTTCAATAATGATTCAAAGAGAGCAGGTGTTTCCTCATCATTCTCAGCATGCTGTAACTCGAAGCCTCTATTAGGATTCATATCTGGAGTTGCCAAATCAATATTGCTACTACTTGGCGTGTCCAGGTATGTATCATAAGTAGGTGCTGGAGTCACAGGATGTTGTTCCTCATGAGGCGACATATCAAATATTTCATTATTATGACATGTATTGAATGATGGTACCTTAGAGACTGCATTGGTGTCATACACAGAAGGTGTGTCAGAATCCATGTCATACTTAGACTCCTGAAGATTTGCCATGAGTATGCAGTTGGCATCAATATCTTCAATGTCTTCCATATCATCCATGAGTGCCATAAAGTCATTTTCTTCTGCATTCAACTAAAACCCTACCGATTCCTTTTGTGCCAACAACACTGCTTTCTGCAGATAAGCTAGATCTTTCTTTTTCAGCTTGGTGGGACAGTTCCTTGCCATGTGACCGACTCCCTGACAATTGAAACATTTTACCAAGTTACCCTGATTCACATTTCCATAATTACCAGCAACTGGAGCAGCAACATTCCCAATCTGATTACCAACATTCTGACCCCTCTGATTTCCAACAACTTGACCCATCTGATTCTCTGCATACTGCCCTTGATTACCTATCTGAAATCTAGTAGCATATCCTTGCTGATTCCCCATAGTTCCAACCATTTGTCCTTGTTGACCCATGTTGAAACTCGGCTGTGCAATCTACCTGTTGCGAGTGTTCAATGAAATCCTTTGGTTGTTGTTACTTGGTGGGGAATAGCGTCCTTGGAATGCCTTTGTCAGAAAAGAAAATGCTTGATTCAAAGCAGCAGTAGACTCATCATTGTCAGTGAAATCTGGTTCTTGGAATTGTGGATATTGTTGTTGTGGTATGACAGCAGTTTGTGGAACGTATTGTTGTTGCATGTAGTTCTGAGTGGAGGATGATGATGATTGTGTATTCACTGGTACAGGTGTTGGTGTTTGAGCAATTAATGCAAGACGATCATGTTGCTTTGCTAATTTCTCTTTCCTGACTTCATTTGCCTCAGCCTGGTTTTGCTTAAATAAATCATAGAGCTGATCATAGTTCACCTGGTGAAGATCCTTGGTTTGGGTGACAATAGTGACAAACCGTCCCCATTCTATTGGTAGGTTGTTGATGAACTTGATGTTGCTTACAATTTGTCTTGGTGTCAACTTGTTTCTGATTAGCTCGTTCATTAGAGTGCAAAACCTTGTGTAGCAAGATTCAATGGGTTCTCCTGGAGTGGATGTGAACTTTTCCCATTCAGTTAGAAGCTTGTTTTCAACATCTTGTTGCCCAATTTCTAATTCGTTCCCACATACCATAAGCAGTTTCACAACTATCGACAGTAGCAAAGATCTCTCGTGGTAGTCCAAATTGGATTAAGTGCATTGCTATGCCGTCTTCTGCAATTTGCTTCCAATCTTCTTCTGTGTATTCTGCTTCTGATTGTTCACGAAAGAACGGTCGTACGGGAGGTGTTCCATTAGGTTTTCCAGGGTCTTGAACTTGTCGAGGCTTGAATGGTCCATTATGGATGGATTTGAGCAGGAGTTTACAATCAGGTTTAATTTTGATTTAGCGAAGCATACGGCTCATCCATGGAAGATATCCACCTTTTTCAAGCATAGGAGGACGGTTTTCTGCACCGGCTGCATGAATGTCTTGCTGAGTTGCCATTGATGAAGTTTGGTATGATAAAGTTGAACTTGGATCGATGCAACAAAATAGGAGTTGTGATTGGTAGGTTAAGTTCAGTTGTTGTAGTGAAGTTCTGGTCTTAAACTTACGATCGTTTGAAGTTTAGTCTTTAGAAATCAATCAGCAGTCAATTCCGATAAATTACTTGCAATTTAGATGGATTAGGGCACAATTCCGATGAGTAGCAATTTAGACAAAAGTAACAATTCTGACAAGACTATAATTTAGAAAAAATCAAATGATCGCAATTTCGACAAAATCACAATTTCGATGGAAATCTTAATTTAGACAAAATTATCCAATTTTGACAAAATCTGAATTTCGATAGAAATGTGCAATTTAGACGAATTTGCAATTTAGATAAAATCTATCTAATTTGTACAAATTAGAAGATGTTTCATTTGTCGAAGTATTCCACACACTTATACAAGCACGAGAATGCTGAGTTCTTGTTTGATCTCGTAGAAATCAAGTTCAAGTAGAATTTAGACAATTTTCTAAATTGCGACAACTTTCTAATTTGAAACAAAACCACAATTGCGATAACCCTTAATTGCAACAGATCCTAGAATTGCGACAAAGCTGAGAATTGCGACAAAGTCTTAGAATTGCGACAAAGCTGATAATTGCGACAGTCCTTGGAATTGCGATAAGCTTGTGATTTGCGACAGAATGGTGAATTGCGACAGCCTTTGAAATCCGATAAACCCTAGAATTGCGACAGACTAGAATTCTGATAAGCCACAGAATTGCGACAATCCAGTGACAGAATTGCGACAAATTCTATAATTGCGATAACCTTTGAATTTCGATAAACTCTTCAACGAATTTCGACAACCCCTTGTACAAGGAATTGCCAAAAACCCTTGCTTATCTGAATTGGATACTGCCACAATTTCAACAAACCCTCACTTATCTAAATTTACCAAAGCAGCAAATTCGACAAACCCTAGAATGCCCAGAATTTCGACAAAGGTACTGTTCGAATGAAGATAAAAAAACCGACTAACTTTCAAACTTCTAAGATGTTTCTCACGATCAATTATCTTCAAAAACTCGTAAATAACTATAAATTAGCAACCTTTATCGCCTCTATGCAAGTTTAACCAATTTCGATACAAAGCTACAACTTTTTTAACGAGAGAAAACTAGTTTTTGATGCTTTTGAATCGAAAGAAACTACCAAAACTCGCTACCAATGCGTAAATAAAACTGAAATGCTACAACTTGTAACCCAATAATGCGTAAAAATCAAAGCTTATAACAAAAAGCTCACGTTTTTATTGACAAAAAAACGTAACCTTTTGTACTACTTCGATCAAAAAACGAACACAACAAGACTCCTAAATCGATGTTTGGCTATATGATACCACTTGTTATAACACAAGGTCTCACTTTATCACACACTAGATAAATCGTATATGGCACAATAGAGATGGATCGTATATATGTATGTTAACCATGTATATGTTAGATTAAGAGAAGAGAAGAAAACACATACAAGTTACACACACACCTCACCTTTACACCTCTAAAGCACTCCCTAAATGAGGTGAGGAGTGTGGTATTTATAGGGAAATGATATGAGCCACATGGGCTTTCTATGGGCCGAATACATGGATTGGACTTTTACATAAACTAATCAATACATGGACTATTATATCTAAACCCTTAGTCACTTAGATTAGTCCAACCATGAGCCCTTTTATACTATTCTATTACATTACATTCGACACAATACAAAGTTGTATATTCGAAAATGACCATCACTTTTTTATCAATGCTAACAAGAGCCATCTAATCTTTCTCCTAATTTCTCTCTTACTATCACCCAAAGTCAGTGTTTTCCCCAACCCTCCAAAACCTTAATTTTTCTTATCCTTTTTTTTATTCACAAAAAAATTTCCACATATTAATTGTTCTTTGTTAGTTGTTTATGATTGAAGCCTTGAAGGACAAAAGGTTGCCACATCTTGTGTTTTTATCTCCAAATTGAAAGTATTAGAATATATATTTTAATAGTTGACACCAAAGATAGTGACGTCTGTGTTTTTTATTTTCAATTCATCAAAGGTAATGAGGCATATTATAATAGTTGATGTCGGTTTGCAAGTTTTCATCAGTTCAGTCGGTAGTTATTTGTTTCAGTATTAATGGTTGGCAATGTCCCAGATTATTGTCGGAATTTTGCGAAGGGTTTTTGTAAATGTGGTGATCGTTTAAAATTTATACACGACTACAGGAAAAAATGGGGATTGACATCAGATGGCCACCTATCTCCTCAACCAATTCTACCCTCAACCGCTATTAACAATGAAATCCCTTTCACAAGGAACCCGACTACTCCCGTCTATGAATATTTTGGTGCCTTTGTTACCCCAGTCTTCACTCCCCTCACAAACTTGCGCCCCGAGCAACTCCATGTATCTTCTTGAGCTTTCCCGCCTATCACCGCGGTTTCCGTTGCCTCAACCTCGAAACAAAAAAAATTATCCTTTCTAGGCATGTCACTTTCGACGAAACACAATTTCCCTACCGATCCATGACACCCTTGTCCCCACCCTCATACACATTTCTCGAACCCACACCATCCCCTCTTCTTAACCACACTCACTAATCCCACTTCTACACCTTCACACCAAACATCAACCGACACGTCCTCTCCCTTACACACAAATCATACAAGCCAGCCAAATCAACAAGCCCAAAATACAACCCATACCTCCCTTCCCACACCTCCTGCCCGTTCGGCTACCATCCCAAGCCCACAAACGCAACCCAATACCACAACCCAACAACATCAACACAACCCAACAGCCCATCAACATTCCCAACCCAATACTGCGCCTCCCCCACCCTAGCCTAACAATGACCCGACATACCCCACTGCCGCGACCCATTCACAATAGCCCAATAATGACCCACCTCGCTCTCACCCTATGGTCACTAGGTCTCAATCCGGCATTTTCAAACCCATCAATCATTTGTCCTTACATACGTCTTCCATTTCTCCTATTCCTAAATCTTCGTTTCTAGCCTTAAAAGACCCTCAGTTGCGTGATAAGGATTTATTTGATACCTTTTTAAGTGGTCATTTAAGCCTAAAAGTCGTATGTAATTGATCAAATATTGCCCTAAATCGTTTCTTTTTGTATTTTAGGTACTTGGGACTAGAATTGTGGAAACGGACATGTTTTGGACTTAAAACGACAAGAAAACGAAGAAAAATTACCAATTAAAGAATATGTCAAAGTGGAGACCTAACGGCGTCACAACCTATAACCTGACGTAGTCACTTGTTTTTGAAGACCAGACTCAATGCAATTTTATAACGTGAAGGCTCAGAAGATTTTACACTTTACGGCCTCAAGACATAGCTGACGGCGATTACACAGACGAAACCCTAATTGGAGGCGAGCTGACGGCGTCACAATTTGCAAGTGACGCCGTCACAAGTGTATTCCTATATATATTTTTCCTATTTTTCTTATTCATGGTAACATCTTGAAGTAATACTGTAAAAACCCAAAATTTAAAAGCATGCAAAATGACCAAATTACCCCTGAAACTTTAAAATTTAATTAAGGCTTACATAAAATGCCAAATTAATTCCAAACCTTTGGTAATGAGCTACATATGAAGTGAAATAATTATGAGACAACATTTTAACATTTTTTACATGTCCAAAATAATTATTGTGACACACAAAATATATTGTATTACCGAAATTACATTTATTTAACTAATTTGTATTTATAAAACATTTAAACACAAGATAAGCACAAATAAAATAGGAAACTATCACAAAATTAAAACTATTGATTTTTGTCAAACCTTGGCCGAGTTTTAGGCCTTATTCCCCCCCCCCTCATTTCAGCCTAGCATTATTTATTTCCTTTTCTTTCATATTCTTTGCACCAAATACAAAATAAAACACACACAAAATCCTCCTTGATTCATCCGAATTTCTGGAAGGCATTGGGTATTTTTTTGGTGTTAATCAAGGTCTAAGGAAGCTAGGAAAAATAGGCTTTGGTCGTGGTATTGCTTGGATTGATCTTTGTAATTATTTTGTGTCGCGTATTCATCCGAGAGGTAAATAATTCATACGACCTTTTCACATGTTCTAAAATTCATTTGCCATTTTTCTCATGATCCTTACATCATATAAGATTCATATAAATTGGCTAAATCGACCCATGCAAGCTTGTTTGATCGTTATGATTTTTAATTCTTAAAACGTACCATAAATCTAAATATATGCATACGATTTTTCTGAGGCTCGTACACAATTTTTATGGGTTCTATCATCATCACATAACTCTAGAAAAATGGCTTTTTGATTTGTTGAAGCTTGTATAATTCGTGGGTAATTATTGTGTTTAATCGGATTTATGAAAAATAAGGAATAAAAATATAAAACCCTATTAACGATTTTAGGGTTAGGTTTTGTGATTGAATTTGGACATTTAATAATTTTTAAGGTTGGTGAATGATGATGTAATGATTGGATGAGTTTTGGTTAGGGTTTGTTAATTTTAAATGTATACCGATTTGAAAATAAAATCAAAAGGGTGTGTTTTGTAATTTTTAAAACTCGTGAGACATTTTTGTAATTCATTTTAGATCTGGGGTAATGTGAGAAAAATATTATATAAGGGTGTCATGTGTCAATTTTGTAATTTAAAGGTTTAAATTGTAATTATATGATTATGTTTAATTCGGTTTGCAATTAATTAAAATAGAGGGACTAAAAGTGTAAATTCTGGAAACTTGAGGTTGATTCGTATAATTAATGATATAAAGGGCTTAATGTGTATTTTTGGATATTTAATGGCTTAATGTGTAATTATTAATAAATTGTGATTCGAATTATAAGTTTTAAATAATTAAGGGACTTGTTTTGTAAATTATGAAACTTGAAGGGGTATTTCGTGCCATACATTAAATTGAGAGGTGTATTCTGTAATTTTGATCAATTAAGGGCTTGTTGTGTTAATATAAATATGTTAAGGGTTAAATTGTGATTTATATAATTATAAGGTTTATTTTTGTAATTAAATTAACTAAGGGGTATAAATTGTATATTGTTAAACATAAAGGGGTAAGAGTGTAATTCTGGATAACTTAAGTATTTAAATGAGTAACTTGAGATATTTTCATTTTAGACCTTTAACTTTGGTGTATTTACAATTAAAACCCTAAGATATGGAAACTTGTCATAATTGACCCTAGACTTTTATAACTTGCTAAATGAACCCTAATTCCATTAAAAAAATCCTTAATTGATAACTTAACCTAAATTATGATGTTTAAATCTTGCTAAATATAGAAATCTGCTAATTATGGAAACTTACTAAATAAGGAAAGTTTCTAAAAATGGAAACTTACTAATTCTGGAAACCTGCTAAAAATAGAAAGTTACTAGAAATGGAAAGCCGACTAAAATAAGTAATCTGAATTAAACAAGCTTTTAATAAGGCAGTCATGAATTCGTGTAGATTCGCTGAAGATGGAGTTTGCTTCCGACCTTTATATTTCTGTTGTGTTTCTTGCGGTATAAGGTACAGATATTCTAACCTTTTCACACGTTTCTCATGAACTCCTTCTCTTTGATATCTTGTTCACTTTGAACCTTGCTATGCTTTCCCCTGTTTTGTGAACCTTGTTATGATCTTTTTCATATTCTGATCTGTTTAACTTCTGATTTGATTCCATTGCTATGATTTCCTTTGCTTTGAACCTTTTCTATGATTCCCTTTGTTATGACCTCTGATATGAATCTATGTTGTGAAAACCTTTTAATTATGACCTGGAAATGTTCGAGAAAAATCATTTGTTTAAAATAATACTTATACTTTTGTATGAAATTCTACTAACTTTTATGAAAACTATTTTTAAAGACAATCTTTATGAAAATCCGTTTTGAAAGATCATTTTTATGAAACCTACTTTGAAAGATTATGCCTATGAAAAACCATTATTAAAGGATTGCTTTCAATGGACTTTTGATAGAAACTTCTGAAATGAACTTTTGCTATAAACTTTTGATTATAAACTTTTGATATATTTTTCTGAATCATTTGATATGACATCTTGTTCTGAACCTTGATCTGATATACATTGATAAACCTTGATCTGATATACATTGATATAAACCTTGATCTGATATACTTGAAATGAAACTTGACTTGAACCATCTGATATAAAACTTGAACTTGGACACCTGATACTCGATACTGGACCCTGACCCACAGTTTGATAACTACGAGCCATTACTTATTTCACTAGGCATGAGGGTTTCATGTCCATGCCATTGATGCACCGATGGCATGACTCTAGGGTAGAAGAGTGATGACCTACCCCGTCCCTGATTTTATCTGTTATGTGGGAGAAGAATCTGGCCTACTGGGGCGCATTGATGCATCCTAGATTTGATCTGTTTCTGTTTCTGTTTATCTGTTATATATATCTGGTGACTGATGGTGTGTGCGATACACGTCTTTCACATATCTGGGAGCTGATCACTCTATTTGATACATGAGGACACCCCTCATATTATCTGGTTACTTGAGAGGTATCCCTTCTAGATTGCTTACATGGTTACATTGTTATGATATTATCTGTTCTGGGCTCGTAGTGGATTACTATTCCTTTACCCTTACCTTGTAACCTTTTTCTTTCCCTTTACTCTTATTCATTTATTTATCCCTTAACTCATATTATATCTGCATGACCTTTATTTCTGTTACTTGTACTTTTCTCTACTACTGCTTTGTTATCGTTATATCTGTTCACTGAGCTCTCGTAGCTCAGCCGCATTTCTTTTCCTGCGGCAGGTTTTAGTAGGAAGCTGGGGATGAGTGGAGAGTACCTTGGACTTAGAAGGCTATACTTGATAGATTTTCTAGATTAGAGATGACTAGAAGAGTTTAATCTAGACTTAGTATTTATTGTAATCCGCATTGTAACCTTGTAGTTTCAGTATTTCATTTGTAACCTTTGAGATTCTTGTATTACCATAGATGTATGCTTTGGTTTTATCTGATATGAAACCATTATTGTGATATCTTTACCCTTGTCGGGTTGGGGTGTTACAATTTATGGTATCAGAGACCTGGCTGCGACTTGTAATACATTTACCCTTGACCTGTGAAGTTTGGACCACTAAGTTTCCTCTGTAGGCGCTCATAAGATAACCTGTAAGAATTTGCTTTAGGATTTCCCTATAGGAACTTAAGTTCTGACCTGTGAGGAATGGGTAGACTATAAGTCATTTGTTTAAGTATCATCGCTTCCGCATCACTCTGATTCGTGCCTTGCTTTTGGTTAAAGCCTGTTGAGATTACTTTTGGGAACTGAAAGCTTATGCCTTGCACCTAAGATTTGAAACCTAATTAAATCTTGAAAACATTGAAACTTGCCTAGTAATTGTCTGACACTATTTGATCCTTATCTTCAGATTTCGACTCTGACCTCTGATCCTCTTGTTAATCATTCTGATGCCTCTTCGGGCATTCTGAGAATCTCCATGGCGATGACGCACTTGATATTTTTTGTTAACTGTCTCTTGCTTTTGATAATCATCTATGAATTTTCTGACACTATTTGAGTTCGTCTTAACCATCTCTGTTCCCATGAGAAGTCTTGTGGTGTTTAACCGCGAGTATAAAAATGTTTCCCTCTCATTCTGAAAGATAAGATTTGCTTTGTTGATCCGTCTTTCTGTGATAGTTAACCTTGGTTTTATTCTTAAAAGGGATTGGTTGATTGAACATTCAAAATATTGACAACTATCCTCCTATGTCTCACTTTTGGCGTTGAAACAATTTTGAACTTCCTACCATGATTTCCGATTGTTAAACCCCTTGCTATCATTATTACTCTGGAGACTCGTGCGTTATTTTCGTGGTTATGAAGTTTTCCTGGAAACCATCTCATATACCAATGGATGAACCTTATCTTGAAAATTAATTGGCACCCTGAGTTTTCCGAATATGATTCCTGGTTGAACCACCAAGTTTTCCACCAGAATGTGAAGTAGGATCTGACATGATTCCGAGAGATTGTCTAGCCGCCAAGCGAAGATGTCTTTCGGATCATACCAGTTAATTTGAGCAACCAGAAAGAGCAACAACCGAAGACCAGGAAGTGCGTTTGCTTAAGTATATCTTCTGGGAGTGTTCCACTACCTGATTGTGATCTTCACTTCCGATCTGTTTGACAAACAGTTTGATACCTCTCCGACCCTCCCAAAGGTCATTTAACCCCAATGTGTTTGACACATCCTATTAAATCATTTCCAGTGCTGGATGTAAATTTATCATCCGAAACTACTCTGCCTTGCAAAATCCATTACTGCTCCCATGAGAACTCTGGTGATTATTAACTATGGGTATAGTAAGTTTTACTTCCCGCCCTTGAATGATGAATCTTGCCCGCCAATCGGTTTCCTTTGGAAGGATTTGATGCAAACACTATCTCAGTACGGAGTTGTTAACTGAGCATGATGATGCTGATAACTGATATTCCATACGCCTCACTTTTGACAGTTATACGATGTTCGTATTACTGATGATTCACAACCTACCTGCCACTTATGCTAAATAGCTAAACGAGGTTCCAACACCTTGAATGGTTCGCTTATCTAGCTCACACTATATTGAAGCATGTACTTGACCTTGATAAATGAACTATCCGTCTGGCTTGACGACCGTACTCATCCTACGAATCCGTTTACTTTTGATATATTCGATTTTGAGGTCTTTAGGTTATGGATTGGCTGGCTCTTCATAAAGCTGCCAGAGACTACCATATCTGATATGTGACTTTTAGAAATCTATTTTTTCATCCTACTTTTGTTATGATGACCCTCAACCGCTCAGATCTGATAAGATTAATGTTGCTATGGAAACACTTACTCCGGTCTCATTTGATTGTCAATTTCTCCTGACACCTATTAGTATCCACCCTTAGAAAGTTTTGGCATTGGAAGTTTTGTTGTACAAATTTTCTGGTGTTTTTTGATGAAACTCTTGGGTTTCCCTCCTGTTTGAGAAGTAGAATTGACTTTGAACCGATCTCGGTTGACGAACCATGATGCCATAGAAGTCGAGAGCTTGAGGAAGCTGATAGAATATGATTTTGTTCACCTCAGTGTTCCCTTTGAATACCCCTATTAATTTATGAAGAAGAAAGAGAAAATTTTGCGTCAGCGTATCGACTATTGTAAACCTAACCGTATCACTACCCGTGATCATTTTTCATTTCCGTGTGTCAATGATTGATTTGTTCTATCTTTGTGATTTTGTATCAGACGGCCTCATATAATGTTTGAAGGACTGAAGAAGCAACCACAAGAACTTCTAAGAAGGGAGATGACTAACTAAGAGTAACCTCCGTGAAGCCTTCCAGTTTTACTTGTGAAGAGGAAGATAGGTGTTGTGAAGTAGGTATAAGTTTTCCCTGAAATGATTTATGAAGCTGCTTTAGTACTCGTTGTGACCATCATGAGTTTTAAATAATGCCAATTGTATTGGCTAATAGAATCATGTTTTCGCGAGTAATTGGACAATTGTCATAGTATGACAGTGTGTTTGTGCTCAGAGACGAACGAGGAACATGTAGATCATCTTGTAAAATGACCCTTTGTTCTGGAAGAGTAGATTTGATTGAGACCTGTCAAAGACACGTAGTCTTGCTTCTCTATTCATTTTAGTTGTACTAAGATGAAATGAGAGC
This sequence comes from Artemisia tridentata subsp. tridentata, assembly GCA_021014915.2. Taxonomy (NCBI): domain Eukaryota; kingdom Viridiplantae; phylum Streptophyta; class Magnoliopsida; order Asterales; family Asteraceae; genus Artemisia; species Artemisia tridentata. The sequence continues at coordinate 86,693,399 of CP139501.1, forward strand.
AGTAGCAGACTCGCGAATGGAAGAATACCAATGATCATGTCAGAGATTCACGTTACCACATCACAGTGTCCAGAAGAAGTGCCGAAGACTTGAGGGACCAGACTCAAGTTTATAACTCCTCCACCCTGTGATCATATGGACAGATGTTGACAGACTACTTGGAATTGAGATCATGTATTCTGAAGCAAACGTTTGTGTTTGAAAGAGTTGATTCTGTGAAGGATGAAGCTATGGATGACGTAATTCACTTCTTTTGACCTACTTAAATTTCCGTTACCTTATGATAAGATCCTTTGAATGATTTAGGTTCCCTACTAGTAATTCTGTTTTGAATTAATTTTGCGTATGTTGGATGATGGTTTGTTATGCGAATTTTGACGAATTGTGGAAGGAACCTTGAGATTCATGTCCAGAAATGGGCGGATTTTTGAAGCAACCGTTTATATTGTCTGAGTTGAGTCAGGTGGGTGATGAATGATTGACGCTATTAGCAACGTATCCAACTCTGATAGGCATTCTAGATTTTTTTTTCCGTTACTCTTTCGAGTAGTTCGTTCTCCTCTTAGTTATGACATTTGATTTTGATGACCTCTGAGACTGTAGAAAGATTTAGGTGGATTAAGATAAGTTGTTTTGTTCACGACTTGAGATAAAGTATGACCATCATGAGGGCATATTATATGATGCCAGTATTATGACGTCTGGCCAACGGGATAATACTTACATCATATAACGTGCACTTGTTGTGGGCATAGGATATTTCGAGAAGTGCCCTAGAGCTTTAGAAATTCTGATAACTGTTTGAGATTATCTGCATTAGTGAGACTTTAAGTTCATTATACCTCTACGCGTAATCTGCTTTCACCGTTATGTGAATTGATACGTCTGGATTCTCGTCACGCATTTTGCTGACCTCTGCACTTCCAATAAGAATCTAAAGTCCTATTGTAGAACTTTCTACCAACTGATGTTATCGATAATTTATTTTCTGTACGTTCTCATCTGATTTGTCTAATCAAATTCTGTGGACAGCATATATGTCAAATCCTATGTATTTCCTGCGTCTCTTTCGAGAGAATCCGATCATCATCTATTACGTTTCGTATATTATTCTTTTGATCTGGATTCATTATGATTTGTCTTTTCGGAGGAAACCGAAGCTTTGATCAACAAGATAGAGTCATGAGAAACAAGTCTCTCATATTTCTATTCACAGTCAGTTGTATTTCCGTTTCGTTTTCCCTTCAAATTTCGAGGATGAAATTTTTCTTTTAGAGGGGAAGAAGTTGTAAAACCCAAAATTTAAAAGCATGCAAAATGACCAAATTACCCCTGAAACTTTAAAATTTAATTAAGGCTTACATAAAATGCCAAATTAATTCCAAACCTTTGGTAATGAGCTACATATGAAGTGAAATAATTATGAGACAACATTTTAACATTTTTTACATGTCCAAAATAATTATTGTGACACACAAAATATATTGTATTACCGAAATTACATTTATTTAACTAATTTGTATTTATAAAACATTTAAACACAAGATAAGCACAAATAAAATAGGAAACTATCACAAAATTAAAACTATTGATTTTTGTCTCACCTTGGCCGAGCTTCAGGCCTTATTCCCCCCCTCATTTCGGCCTAGCATTATTTATTTCCTTTTCTTTCATATTCTTTGCACCAAATACAAAATAAAACACACACAAAATCCTCCTTGATTCATCCGAATTTCTGGAAGGCATTGGGTATTTTTTTTGGTGATAATCAAGGTCTAAGGAAGCTAGGAAAAATAGGTCTTGGTCGTGGTATTGCTTGGTTTGATCTTTGTAATTATTTTGTGTCGCGTATTCATTCGAGAGGTAAATAATTCATACGACCTTTTCACATGTTCTAAAATTCATTTTCCATTTTTCTCATGATCCTTACATCATATAAGATTCATATAAATTGGCTAAATCGACCCATGCAAGCTTGTTTGATCGTTATGATTTTTAATTCTTAAAACGTACCATAAATCTAAATATATGCATACAATTTTTCTGAGGCTCGTACACAATTTTTATGGGTTCTATCATCATCACATAACTCTAGAAAAATGGCTTTTTGATTTTTTGAAGCTTGTATAATTCGTGGGTAATTATTGTGTTTAATCGGATTTATGAAAAATAAGGAATAAAAATATAAAACCCTATTAACGATTTTAGGGTTAGGTTTTGTGATTGAATCTGGACATTTAATGCTTTTTAAGGTTGGTGAATGATGATGTAATTATTGGATGAGTTTTGGTTAGGGTTTGTTAATTTTAAATGTATACCGATTTGAAAATAAAATCAAAAGGGTGTGTTTTGTAATTTTTAAAACTCGTGGGACATTTTTGTAATTCATTTTAGATCTGGGGTAATGTGAGAAAATATTATATAAGGGTGTCTTGTGTCAATTTTGTAATTTAAAGGTTTAAATTGTAATTATATGATTATGTTTAATTCAGTTTGCAATTAATTAAAATAGAGGGACTAAAAGTGTAAATTCAGGAAACTTGAGGTTGATTCGTATAATTAATGATATAAAGGGCTTAATGTGTATTTTTGGATATTTAATGGCTTAATGTGTAATTATTAATAAATTGTGATTCGAATTATAAGTTTTAAATAATTAAGGGACTTGTTTTGTAAATTATGAAACTTGAAGGGGTATTTCATGCCATACATTAAATTGAGAGGTGTATTCTGTAATTTTGATCAATTAAGGGCTTGTTGTGTTAATATAAATATGTTAAGGGTTAAATTGTGATTTATATAATTATAAGGTTTATTTTTGTAATTAAATTAACTAAGGGGTATAAATTGTATATTGTTAAACATAAAGGGGTAAGAGTGTAATTCTGGATAACTTAAGTATTTAAATGAGTAACTTGAGATATTTTCATTTTAGACCTTTAACTTTGGTGTATTTACAATTAAAACCCTAAGATATGGAAACTTGTCATAATTGACCCTAGACTTTTATAACTTGCTAAATGAACCCTAATTCCATTAAAAAAATCCTTAATTGATAACTTAACCTAAATTATGATGTTTAAATCTTGCTAAATATAGAAATCTGCTAATTATGGAAACTTACTAAATAAGGAAAGTTTCTAAAAATGGAAACTTACTAATTCTGGAAACCTGCTAAAAATAGAAAGTTACTAGAAATGGAAAGCCGACTAAAATAAGTAATCTGAATTAAACAAGCTTTTAATAAGGCAGTCATGAATTCGTGTAGATTCGCTGAAGATGGAGTTTGCTTCCGACCTTTATATTTCTGTTGTGTTTCTTGCGGTATAAGGTACAGATATTCTAACCTTTTCACACGTTTCTCATGAACTCCTTCTCTTTGATATCTTGTTCACTTTGAACCTTGCTATGCTTTCCCCTGTTTTGTGAACCTTGTTATGATCTTTTTCATATTCTGATCTGTTTAACTTCTGATTTGATTCCATTGCTATGATTTCCTTTGCTTTGAACCTTTTCTATGATTCCCTTTGTTATGACCTCTGATATGAATCTATGTTGTGAAAACCTTTTAATTATGACCTGGAAATGTTCGAGAAAAATCATTTGTTTAAAATAATACTTATACTTTTGTATGAAATTCTACTAACTTTTATGAAAACTATTTTTAAAGACAATCTTTATGAAAATCCGTTTTGAAAGATCATTTTTATGAAACCTACTTTGAAAGATTATGCCTATGAAAAACCATTATTAAAGGATTGCTTTCAATGGACTTTTGATAGAAACTTCTGAAATGAACTTTTGCTATAAACTTTTGATTATAAACTTTTGATATATTTTTCTGAATCATTTGATATGACATCTTGTTCTGAACCTTGATCTGATATACATTGATAAACCTTGATCTGATATACATTGATATAAACCTTGATCTGATATACTTGAAATGAAACTTGACTTGAACCATCTGATATAAAACTTGAACTTGGACACCTGATACTCGATACTGGACCCTGACCCACAGTTTGATACTACGAGCCATTACTTATTTCACTAGGCATGAGGGTTTCATGTCCATGCCATTGATGCACCGATGGCATGACTCTAGGGTAGAAGAGTGATGACCTACCCCGTCCCTGATTTTATCTGTTATGTGGGAGAAGAATCTGGCCTACTAGGGCGCATTGATGCATCCTAGATTTGATCTGTTTCTGTTTCTGTTTATCTATTATATATATCTGGTGACTGATGGTGTGTACGATACACGTCTTTCACATATCTGGGAGCTGATCACTCCATTTGATACATGAGGACACCCCTCATATTATCTGGTTACTTGAGAGGTATCCCTTCTAGATTGCTTACATGGTTACATTGTTATGATATTATCTATTCTGGGCTCGTAGTGGATTACTATTCCTTTACCCTTACCTTGTAACCTTTTTCTTTCCCTTTACTCTTTGATGAGTGGCCTTTTACTCATCATTTTATACCCGAAAAACCCCACAAAAATGACCAAAAACACCTAAATGGACCATATAATGTTACATATATCCTTGGATTGTGTTTTGTATGTTTCAGGTACAAAAGGATTGAAAACGGGGCAAACACGGACAAAACCGAGCTTGGAATGGAAAAGAGCCGAAAACCGAAGCCGGGAAAGACGATTTTCATTTGGATTTTTATTCGAGCTCAAGAGTCTCACAATGGCCCTTGGATTATTACTTGTTGGCAAAATTGGTCCTTTGATGAATTTTGAAGAAATGGAAATTTGGGACCTTGAAGTTTCCACTTTTACAACTATGGTCCTTAAGCTAAAACCTTTCTATCTATACTAATATCCGGATCCACTAAAACAAAACACAACCCACCTATTACTAAACTCACCGACCCAAGCCTAAACTAAAAATACTACACCAACCGGATCTAAAAACAATTAAACCCAATCCCTTATCCACCCCAACCCAATTAAACCCTTACAAGCCCACCAAAAATACCCGGTCCACCAACCCGACCCACCCACTCTAATTACTAATACCGGGGTCAATAAGTAAGGGTCAAACCCCTCTTTCTCGTTCAACATTCTAATCAAACAAACCCTAACCACTATTCATCCTCTTCATCCTCCTTAATCTCCTGCTAATCCCACCTCTCACCACCTCACCACACCAGTCCAAAACACCCACATAGTGTTGTCGTTGGTCCCCTCCATCCACCTCATCGATCCGAAACAACCAAAGAAAATCAACGATCAAGATTTCAAGATGTGGTGAGCACGTAAGATCCAAGGGCTAGAAAAGAAGCACAAATCTGCAAGAGGGAACACTCTCACGAAAGAAACACACTCGTATTCTAGGGCTTTCTATTTTTTTGAGTATAAATATAGGGCCGAGTAGTAGAGTTTTTCTTTCTAGAGGTTTATTTTAGCATTTTTTTCTTAAGGTATTGTAATTTTATTTTTTTAATTGTAATTTACTTTAATTTTAATTTTAATATCAGTTTTTTTTTTTCTTTTCTTTGAAAGTCTAATTAGTATACTTATTTTATCTGCTTATGAGTTTTTTTTATTTCGCTTGTATTGCTTCATTTGATGTTTGATCGGTTTTGTCTAGTTTAGTTACTGCTATTTGCTTTTCTTTTATTCTGCTCGTATTGCCTATGTTATCAGTTTATTTGTGTATGTGCGTTATTTGTTGTTTGTGTTTGCGTTATTTGCGTTATTAGTTTAATATCGGTTCTTATTTTTCCAAGTAGTAGCTTCAGTTCTGTTTTAGTTAATGTTGTGTTTTGTTTTGTTTGTTGCATTGTCTGATTAAGTGAATTAAGCTGTTCTGAGCTTATCTTTTAGGTTAAAAATTTTGTTTTTCAGTTCTAAATTTGTGTGATTCACTTGTTTATTTGGGTTGTTAAAAGAAAACTAAAAAATATATATATATATATAGCAAAACTGCTATGCCGGGGATTCGAACCCAGGCCAGCAGATTAGTTGCTGCTAGTTTATCTTGAGGTGTTTGTGTTTATTGTTTACATGTTGCCACTTTAGTTATAGCTTATTTAACAAGAAGTTTTTAGTTCTCATTAGTTATATTAGTTGCTGCTAGTTCTCATAACTGATTGACAAGAAGTTGTTACTAAGCTTATTTTCAAGTTTTCAAAAATGTTTTTCAGTTTCAAAAGTTCTCATTAGTTATAGCTTATCAGATTTATAAAAGAAAAACAAAGAAAAAAAAATAGCAAAACTGCTACACCTGGGACTCGAACCCAGGGCAGCAGCAACACAACACACAACCCAAACCAATATACTATAGCCTTTTATCTGTTAAACTTTCCTTCTTTTTTTTCTTTTAAACAATTTTTTTGTTTTAAGCTTGTGAACTGTTTGGCCTTTAACAGCTTATGGACTAAAGCTTTTTCAACATTTTCATTTTTCTTAGCTTTTTATCAACTTAAAGTAACTTCAGTAAAAATTTCAGATTTTTAAAATTAGTTTTAGTATTTTTAGAGATTTAAAATAGTTTAAATAGTTTTTAAATTATAAAAAATTATTTAAAAGTCAAAAAAATATTTTTCTTTTTTCCAAAATTTTCTTTTATCATTTAGAATTTATAAAAATTATTTTGATATCCGTAGGATTAATTTTTAAATATTTTGACGTTTTTACTCGTTCGTAGTTTAAAGTTCGCGTTATTTAATTTTTCGTTTTAGTAGATTTTAGAGACACAATCAACTCTCGTCTTTTCAAGCATTTTAATACCAAACCGAAAACGATATTCTCAATTTCACGCCTCGTTGGGACCTCGACCCGGGTACACGCTTATCCGGTTATTAAATCGATTGTCGCGTTGAACCGTCGCGAGTTGACTTTTCTTCGTGAGAGGTTTGACTTGTGACGCGTTTTGAAACGACAATCAATTTTTGGCGCCGTTGCCGGGGAGGTGTGTTGCGACAATATCGTCACGGTTTGACGATTAGTGACTTGAAGAACCTTCCTCGTGAAGTTTCGTATATATCTTGTAAATATTTTTATCCAAAAATCCAAAAAAATTAAAAAACCTAAAAACCCAAAAATATTCTTCTTAACCTAATGTTCTTGGTGCATGCGCACACGTAATCGTAGACGTGCTGCCTCATTAGTCGAACCAGAGATTCGTACTAATCCCGATCCTCCCATTGTCATAATGGCGGAGAATCGCACCATGCTTGAGCTTCTCCAAGCACCCACCGAGGGTTACGGAGATGCTATTGTGGTTCCCCCAATCGTTGCCGAAAATTTCGAACTTAACCCGGCTTTACTATCTTTAGTAACGTCAAATCAATTTTACGGTTTCGAGAGGGATGACCCTCATTCCCACATTCGATGGTTCAACAAAATTTCATCGACCATCAAATGTAGGGATGTTCCTCCAGAAGCAATCAAATTGCTTCTCTTTCCTTTCTCTCTTGAGGGGGCAGCCCGGATTTGGCTTGAAAAACAACCCCCTCGTTCTATCTTAACTTGGGAAGATCTAGTGTCGAAATTTGTGAACGAATTCTTTCCACCTTCAAAAACCACAAGTTTAAAAAATGAAATTACCAAATTTACTCAAAAATTTGATGAATCTTTTAGTGAAGCGTGGGACCGTTTTAAAGAATTACTTCGCAAATGTTCTCACCACGGTTTTTCCGAGTTACACCAAATTGATACTTTTTACAATGGATTGAACCAAACCGACCAAGATTCTCTAAACGCCGCCTCCGGTGGTTTTATATTGAATCGGACTACGGGAGCTGCTTTGTCCATCATCGAGAACAAGTCAAAGGTTCGCACTTCACGAAGCAAACCGGTTGTTTCCCAAGTGAGTGCTTCGCCTTCTTGTTCACATCCGATGAATACTTCTAGCACGGATGCTAAAATTGACAAGCTCACGGATTTAATCCAAGCTTTGGTTCTCTCCACTCAGAAAAATTCTTCTTCTTCTACCCCACAAGCTTCTCCACCCGCTCAAGTCAAAGCGGTGGAGGAAAGTTGTGTCACTTGTGGTGGTCCTCATGCTTATTATAATTGTACCGCCACCGATGGCCGGCCTTTTACAAGCAATGCCGTAGCCGGGTCTTACAATCAAGGAGGTACTCAATACCATCCTCAAGTTGACCCGAGCTATCGTGCTAACTATCAAGCAGGACCACCCGGTTTTTCTCAACCAAACAATCAAAACAGGTTTAATCAAAACCAAAGTAGGGGGCCAAATGTTCCATATCAAGCCCCTACTAATCAATACCCGACCCAAGGGGTCAATTTCACTCAAGGGTATCAAGCTCCAAATTACCCTGCCCCGATTTCTTCCTCAAATGATCTTGCAAATTACATTAAGACAAATGAGGTAAAAATGAGGTCCATGCAAAATCAAATCACAATTTTGAAAAACGATTTTCAAAATGTTTTGACTAAGAAGGGTAATGAGCTCAAAAGCAAAATTGATCAATCGCAAACAAAGATTGAAAACATGTTTGATACCCTCATCCATCAATTTCAGCAAGCTAATTTAGCTAATCAAGCTAATCAAGCTTCTACTTCAGGAACTCTCCCAGCTAATACAATTCTTAACCCAAAGGGAGAGATGAAAGCTGTTACCACCCGAAGTGGTAAAGCTTATGACGGACCCTCGATTCCTATTCCTTCTCCGGTGAAGGAAGTGGAACGAGAGGAGGAGGTAACAAAGGACAAGGTGCACACCTCAAGCCCACAAAGTACCGCACACGTCCCACCTCCAGTAACCCAAACTTCAATTCAGGAACCCGATGTTCCGAAGACAAATTCTAAGCCTTCAATACCATATCCTTCAAGGCTTAATGATCAAAAGCATAAAGAAAAAAACAATCAACAAATGGAAAAGTTCTTTCAAATCTTCAATGAGTTGCATTTCGACATAAGCTTTGCAGATGCTCTCGTTCTTATGCCAAAATTTGCATCTAAACTTAAAAGTTTGCTAAGCAACAAGGAAAAGTTGTCGGAGATGGCAAAAACCCCCCTAAACGAACAATGCTCGGCGGTTATCCTCAAAAAGCTTCCCGAAAAGCTTGGAGACCCTGGTAAGTTTTTAATCCCATGTGATTTCTCGGGGATGGTTCAATGCTCCGCCTTGGCCGATCTTGGCGCTAGCATTAACCTTATGCCACTCTCGATATGGAAAAAATTGTCTCTTCCAAAGCTTACACCTACTTGCATGACACTCGAGCTAGCGGACCGTACTATTACTCATCCGCTTGGAATAGCCGAGGACGTTGTTATGAAAGTAGGAAAATTTCACTTTCCCACTGATTTTGTTGTGGTAAACTTTGATGCTGATCCTCGAGTTCCACTCATTTTGGGTAGAGCTTTCCTAAGAATGAGCCGTGCTCTCATTGATGTGTACGCTGAAGAATTAACCATTCGTGTTGATAATGAAGCGGTCACGTTTAATATTAATCAGGGGTCTAAATGCAACGTTGCTACGATTGATCAAAAATCTGATATACTTTCAAGATTTACGGTCAAGAGTATGTCACAAAAACGTGCTGAGCTCAAAGCAATGAAAATTGCCCCTGGTTCAAGTCAATGGTTTAAGAGTTGTGCTGAAGTTAAAAGTGTCCTTGATTACGATGAACACGAATCGGAGGATACAACGGAAGTGGTGAAAACTGCTAGCTCTAAGAGCGCACCACTTGCCCCACCTCCGGAATCGGTTTATCGTATCGATATTTCCGCACCACTCATTTCCGACTCTTCCCATCCTTCTCCTCCGTTTGAGGGAAGTGATATATATAAGGAAGAGTTCGAGGTTTTCTTGTTTGATGCTCCAATTTCACCGGAAATTGTTGAGCCCGATTGTGATCCGGGGGGAGACGCTCCGTTGTTTGAAAAAATGATATTTGATGAACCATTATTTTCTCTCCCCCCAAAGAACGTTGTTATTGAGGAAAAGCAGTCTGATCCTGTGGAGCTCGAGCTCAAGGATGCTTTTCCCGAATATGAGAGTTTTGTGTTTGATGACAAAGAGGAGAGTAGTGGCAATCCCGCTTCTCATCCTGATTATTCACTCTCGGCTTACGAAGCCTTTTCCTTTGATATCGATCATTTGGAAGAGACGGGTAGTGGCAGTACCACTTCCCATTCTTATCTCTCTCTTCCAAAGTATGATTCATTTCATTTTGATGTGAATGATCTTTATCATGAGGAGTTCTCCGGTGAACTCCCTCATAGTATATCTCCTCCGGAATATGATCATTTCTACTTTGATCTTGAGGAAGATATTTGTCTGGGGGGAGGTGTGCTTGATTATAAGAATTTACTTGTTGAAAATTTTATCCCAACCCTCCCTCCCGTTGATGAAAATATTGCTTTTGATGATGGAGAGTTTTTTATGATAGTCATAAAAATCTTTCTCCTCTTCATCACATTTGTTGTGATTTCTCATCTCTTTCACTCCTTCGGGAGTGAGGACACCATCTTTGACCCCGGTATCGCCCCTAATAGTTTCTACTATTAAAATACCGCGGGTGTATCTCATCGGAGTGGAACTTTCATATGCTTCAATATTTATCCAAACATATTGAATGAAAGTCCGATGGAGATTGTTTCTTCCACTTGCTTCCCCATGGACAAATGAATTCGGGGTCGAGTTAGGCTCGTGACTCGGTTAGCAAAAACAAGCGCTTCGTGGGTGGCAACCCATGCTTATCTTCTATCTTCTATCTATTTTCTAACACTAAGTGTGGGGGAGTTCCTCTACTTGTGCTTTGTTGTATGTTTGCCTCTGTTTTCAGGATTCCCGTAGATTGTGATGATTGACGCGCCTGTTTTCAATCCAGCCGCCCAATATCCTATCTTTGTATTTATGCTTATCCAGGGATATCTTAAAATCCTTTTTGAGAAAACCAAGATTTCTTTTCCATACTTAGATTGTAGTGTTTTCTTTTTACGTTCTATAGTGTCGGCTTAGGCCGGTACTTTGAATATTGAGGGCAATATTCATTTCTAAGTGTGGGGGAGGGATTCTTGCGAATTTGAACCAAAATTTCAAAATTTTTAAAAATTTTCACATTTTGTACCTTCTAGTTCCCTAGCACCCCCGTTTTGACCAAAAATTTTAAAATTTTTATCGTATTTTTCGTCTAAAAGAAGTGCTTGGCACAATAAATAATAATTTGCTATGCATTAATGCTTCGGAATTAATGAAAGTTTAGACTTGATTAGGCTAGAACAAGGGGAATCCCGACTCTGCTAGAGTGTTGATCTAGCTGCTACCCTTAACGTTTAGGCTAAGTTTTTACGAATTGTGCAAATGAAAATGCTAAGCGTGGAGTAGTTGGTTCTCTTTAGAGCTTATATAAGTAATCTATGGCTTTTCCTCCCAGAAGATCCTAATCTGACTAAAATTAGTGCTATTTTCAAACTTTTGAACGCAAAAACCGTTTTTGTTAAGCAAATAAATTTTTATACAATCTTGATTTAGAATACTAGTTCAAAGTTTTATTTAAATTTCGGAACAAGCATGCTTTCTTACTAACCCAATAAGAATGCAAAATGAAAGTGAGTCGTTGCTTGAAAGTTGCAAAAGTTAAAGTTTTAAGTATGAATAAATAAGTGCTCTAAGCTATGGATTCGAGATCGGGCCTTGGATCCTTATTTTTGGAAGGCGTTTAGGTCTTGGCTACCCTCTTGCACCGGCCCTTGGACCTCTAGTTCAGGAATGTGTGAGGTCTTGGTCTAACCACCTTGGATCCTCATTTCAGGAATGTCTAGAGTCTTGGAACACTTCGTTGTAACGGCCCTTGGATCCTTTATTCCGAAAGGTGTAAGGTCTTGGAACTAAACCGTGAAGCTCCGTCGTCTAGGGTACACAAGTAAAAAGAAAGTTGAAAAAAAAAAAAAAAAAAAAAAAAAAAGTGAAAAAAAGAGTGATGAAAAATGAAAAAAAAAAAAAAAAAATGTTTATGTTTGTTTATGAATAAGTGTGAGAAACTTGCTTCTTCTTAAATTTAAATCGAAAGTTGAACTAGTATTCGTCAATATTGTCTAAAAGTTGGACGGTGATTTAGAAATTTTTGACTTCAAAGATCCCGTGAGCTCCGATACTATTCTCGAGGGTGTAAAAACCTAGCCTCCTAAGTTTACTAAGGACAAGCTGAGAAGAAAGTCGCTACATGGAGTGATCTCACCTTTGAATCTCTAATTTCTAAATCATTGTCGGTTTTTAACCCTAATAAATGTCGATTTTTACGATCAAAACTTTGAAAACAAGCACACACACTTAACTTATAAATAATTGTGGGAGTGAAAAGTTAAGTCTCGGCTTACATAGGTTGCTAATATAAGTAGTGTTAGCATTTTACAAAAACGTTTGCACAAGGGTTTTAGACTTAGTTGGGAAGTATAAAAAGAGGATGACGATTACAATTCCCCGGAGTCACCCATTTTGTGTGATTCCCGTTCCATGATGCCACTTTTGAAAATCAAGCATATTAGTTACGTTTGTTCTCGTTTTAATTTACTTGCATTTTATAATAAAGTCAAAACGGGGTGATATATTTTTGGTAGCCTTGATATTTTTGATCCTTTCATTACTTTATATGATCGGATTGCTAGGGACTAGCAATTGCTTAGTGTGGGGGATTGATGAGTGGCCTTTTACTCATCATTTTATACCCGAAAAACCCCACAAAAACGACCAAAAACACCTAAATGGACCATATAATGTTACATATATCCTTGGATTGTGTTTTGTATGTTTCAGGTACAAAAGGATTGAAAATGGGGCAAACACGGACAAAACCGAGCTTGGAATGGAAAAGAGCCAAAAACCGAAGCCGGGAAAGACGATTTTCATTTGGATTTTTATTCGAGCTCAAGAATCTCACAATGGCCCTTGGATTATTACTTGTTGGCAAAATTGGTCCTTTGATGAATTTTGAAGAAATGGAAATTTGGGACCTTGAAGTTTCCACTTTTACAACTATGGTCCTTAAGCTAAAACCTTTCTATCTATACTAATATCCGGATCCACTAAAACAAAACACAACCCACCTATTACTAAACTCACCGACCCAAGCCTAAACTAAAAATACTACACCAACCGGATCTAAAAACAATTAAACCCAATCCCTTATCCACCCCAACCCAATTAAACCCTTACAAGCCCACCAAAAATACCCGGTCCACCAACCCGACCCACCCACTCTAATTACTAATACCGGGGTCAATAAGTAAGGGTCAAACCCCTCTTCTCGGTCAACATTCTAATCAAACAAACCCTAACCACTATTCATCCTCTTCATCCTCCTTAATCTCCTGCTAATCCCACCTCTCACCACCTCACCACACCAGTCCAAAACACCCACATAGTGTTGTCGTTGGTCCCCTCCATCCACCTCATCGATCCGAAACAACCAAAGAAAATCAACGATCAAGATTTCAAGATGTGGTGAGCACGTAAGATCCAAGGGCTAGAAAAGAAGCACAAATCCGCAAGAGGGAACACTCTCACGAAAGAAACACACTCGTATTCTAGGGCTTTCTATTTTTTTGAGTATAAATATAGGGCCGAGTAGTAGAGTTTTTCTTTCTGGAGGATTTATTTAGCATTTTTTTCTTAAGGTATTTGTATTTTTTAAAGCATTGTAATTTATTTTTAATTTTAATTTTAATTTAGTTTTTATTTAAAGTTTTAATTTACTGCTTATTTTTACCTTACTGCTTATTTATTGCTTCTCTGTGCTTAGGATAGCTTATTAGAGTTTCTGCTTAAATTTGCTTACTTTTTCTGCTTATTTGGTTTGCAAAATGTTGCTTGATGTAGTTTACGTTTTTATGTCAAAACGGGGTGATATATTACGTTTTTAGAGTTTCTGCTTAAATTAAGTTATTTTTAGGTTTATTATAACTTAATTTACTTGCATTTTATAATAAAGTCAAAACGGGGTGATATATTTTTGGTAGCCTTGATATTTTTGATCCTTTCATTACTTTATATGATCGGATTGCTAGGGACTAGCAATTGCTTAGTGTGGGGGATTGATGAGTGGCCTTTTACTCATCATTTTATACCCGAAAAACCCCACAAAAATGACCAAAAACACCTAAATGGACCATATAATGTTACATATATCCTTGGATTGTGTTTTGTATGTTTCAGGTACAAAAGGATTGAAAACGGGGCAAACACGGACAAAACCGGCTTGGAATGGAAAAGAGCCAAAAACCGAAGCCGGGAAAGACGATTTTCATTTGGATTTTTATTCGAGCTCAAGAATCTCACAATGGCCCTTGGATTATTACTTGTTGGCAAAATTGGTCCTTTGATGAATTTTGAAGAAATGGAAATTTGGGACCTTGAAGTTTCCACTTTTACAACTATGGTCCTTAAGCTAAAACCTTTCTATCTATACTAATATCCGGATCCACTAAAACAAAACACAACCCACCTATTACTAAACTCACCGACCCAAGCCTAAACTAAAAATACTACACCAACCAGATCTAAAAACAATTAAACCCAATCCCTTATCCACCCCAACCCAATTAAACCCTTACAAGCCCACCAAAAATACCCGACCCACCCACCACTATAATTACTAATACCGGGGTCAATAAGTAAGGGTCAAACCCCTCTTTCTCGGTCAACATTCTAATCAAACAAACCCTAACCACTATTCATCCTCTTCATCCTCCTTAATCTCCTGCTAATCCCACCTCTCACCACCTCACCACACCAGTCCAAAACACCCACATAGTGTTGTCGTTGGTCCCCTCCATCCACCTCATCGATCCGAAACAACCAAAGAAAATCAACGATCAAGATTTCAAGATGTGGTGAGCACGTAAGATCCAAGGGCTAGAAAAGAAGCACAAATCCGCAAGAGGGAACACTCTCACGAAAGAAACACACTCGTATTCTAGGGCTTTCTATTTTTTTGAGTATAAATATAGGGCCGAGTAGTAGAGTTTTTCTTTCTGGAGGATTTATTTAGCATTTTTTTCTTAAGGTATTTGTATTTTTTAAAGCATTGTAATTTATTTTTAATTTTAATTTTAATTTAGTTTTTATTTAAAGTTTTAATTTACTGCTTATTTTTACCTTACAGCTTATTTATTGCTTCTCTGTGCTTAGGATAGCTTATTAGAGTTTCTGCTTAAATTTGCTTACTTTTTCTGCTTATTTGGTTTGCAAAATGTTGCTTGATGTAGTTTACGTTTTTATGTCAAAACGGGGTGATATATTACGTTTTTAGAGTTTCTGCTTAAATTAAGTTATTTTTAGGTTTATTATAACTTAATTTACTTGCATTTTATAATAAAGTCAAAACGGGGTGATATATTTTTGGTAGCCTTGATATTTTTGATCCTTTCATTACTTTATATGATCGGATTGCTAGGGACTAGCAATTGCTTAGTGTGGGGGATTGATGAGTGGCCTTTTACTCATCATTTTATACCCGAAAAACCCCACAAAAACGACCAAAAACACCTAAATGGACCATATAATGTTACATATATCCTTGGATTGTGTTTTGTATGTTTCAGGTACAAAAGGATTGAAAACGGGGCAAACACGGACAAAACCGAGCTTGGAATGGAAAAGAGCCAAAAACCGAAGCCGGGAAAGACGATTTTCATTTGGATTTTTATTCGAGCTCAAGAATCTCACAATGGCCCTTGGATTATTACTTGTTGGCAAAATTGGTCCTTTGATGAATTTTGAAGAAATGGAAATTTTGGACCTTGAAGTTTCCACTTTTACAACTATGGTCCTTAAGCTAAAACCTTTCTATCTATACTAATATCCGGATCCACTAAAACAAAACACAACCCACCTATTACTAAACTCACCGACCCAAGCCTAAACTAAAAATACTACACCAACCGGATCTAAAAACAATTAAACCCAATCCCTTATCCACCCCAACCCAATTAAACCCTTACAAGCCCACCAAAAATACCCGGTCCACCAACCCGACCCACCCACTCTAATTACTAATACCGGGGTCAATAAGTAAGGGTCAAACCCCTCTTTCTCGGTCAACATTCTAATCAAACAAACCCTAACCACTATTCATCCTCTTCATCCTCCTTAATCTCCTGCTAATCCCACCTCTCACCACCTCACCACACCAGTCCAAAACACCCACATAGTGTTGTCGTTGGTCCCCTCCATCCACCTCATCGATCCGAAACAACCAAAGAAAATCAACGATCAAGATTTCAAGATGTGGTGAGCACGTAAGATCCAAGGGCTAGAAAAGAAGCACAAATCCGCAAGAGGGAACACTCTCACGAAAGAAACACACTCGTATTCTAGGGCTTTCTATTTTTTTGAGTATAAATATAGGGCCGAGTAGTAGAGTTTTTCTTTCTCGAGGTTTATTTTAGCTTTTTTTAAGGTACTTTGTAATTTTATTTCAGTTGTAATTTACTTTAATTTTAATTTTAATATCAGTTTTTTTAAAGTCGAATTAGTCCTTATTTTATCTGCTTATGATACCCGTTTATTTGCTTATCTGTGTTTTTGCTTATGATGTTTATTAGTTTATTTGCTAGTTTATCTTGATCTTTGTGATTAGTTTATTTGCTTATGATGTTTATTATTGATGTTTATTTTAGCTGCTAGTTTAATACCAGTTTATTTGCTCATCTGTTTATTTGCTGATTTTAGCTTAATAGAATAGCTTGTGGCTTGTTTTGATCTTTGTGGCTTATTTTTCTCTAAATTGAGTTTTGTGTTTGTGTGCTATTGAATACTAAAAGAAAGTCAGGATTTTGGATTTTGCATTTTGTTTATTTGCAGTTTGTTTGTGAATCAGTGTTATAAAGGTGTTTGACTTTTTGAGTCAAACGGGTAGTTGCTAAAGTTGGTTAAAGTTTACTGCTCTTGAATTTTTTTTTGTTCTGCTTATGTGGTGATGCTTTAGCATTAGTTTATAGCTAAGTTGGTTAAAGTTTATAAGTTTGTTTTGGATTTAAGAAGAGTTTTATTTTTGGACTAAGGTTGTTACTAAAAATTTCATTTTCTTGGTTTTGGTTGTTAAAGTTTTAATGTTTGTGTTTTGAGTTTGTGAAAATTTCATCTTCTTGATGAATTACTTGTTAAGGCTGTACTAAGTTTATGGTTTTAAGTCAACACAGAAAATTAAATAGCAAAAAATTTTTTTTTGACAGTCCTGGGGTTCGAACCCAGGACAGTTAGCACACACAACTCCAACACTTTACCATCTACTCTAGTTCTACTTATTGTTTTATTTCCTACACTTAATTTTTATACTTGTGAAACCATTTTGCTTATATAAGCTGTTTTGGCTTATCACAGCTTATTGGCTTAAGCTTTTTCAAAACTTTTATTTTTCTTAATTTTTTATTAACTTAAAGTTACTTCAATAAAAATTTCAGATTTTTAAAATTAGTTTTAGTATTTTTAGAGATTTAAAATAGTTTAAATAGTTTTTAAATTATAAAAAAATTATTTAAAAGTCAAAAAAATATTTTTCTTTTTTCCAAAATTTTCTTTTTATATTTAAGTCGTAGAAAAATTATTTTGGTACTCGTAGGGTTAATTTTTCAAATATTTTACGTCTTTACTCGTTCGTAGTTTATCGTTTACGTTATTTAATTTTCGTTTTAATAGATTTTAGAGACACAAACAAACTCTCGTCTTTTCAAGCACTTTAATTACGAACCGAAAACGATATTCTCAATTTCACGCCTCGCAGGGAGAACGACCCGGGTACACGCTTATCCGGTTATTATAACTTGATTTTTGCGTTGAACCGTTCCTCGTTGACTTTTCTTCGTGAGAGGTTTGACTTGCGAGTTGTTCGACCCGAACAATCACTCTTATTCATTTATTTATCCCTTAACTCATATTATATCTGCATGACCTTTATTTCTGTTACTTGTACTTTTCTCTACTACTGCTTTGTTATCGTTATATCTGTTCACTGAGCTCTCGTAGCTCAGCCGCATTTCTTTTCCTGCGGCAGGTTTTAGTAGGAAGCTGGGGATGAGTGGAGAGTACCTTGGACTTAGAAGGCTATACTTGATAGATTTTCTGGATTAGAGATGACTAGAAGAGTTTAATCTAGACTTAGTATTTATTGTAATCCGCATTGTAACCTTGTAGTTTCAGTATTTCATTTGTAACCTTTGAGATTCTTGTATTACCATAGATGTATGCTTTGGTTTGATCTGATATGAAACCATTATTGTGATATCTTTACCCTTGTCGGGTTGGGGTGTTACAAATACTTTGGAGGACAAAACCCTAGACAATTTTCAAAGATTTTTTAGGGCATTTCTAGCCTTTTTCACCCATGTGTAATTGAAGATAGGTCATTTGTTTAATCATTCAATATGTCTATGTGTTGTTTGATTATTTGTTTTTCTTTTCTTCGTTATAACATGCTAGGCTAGATCTACTTGTGTTTGCTTAGATCTAATGAAACCTAGTTATTAATCATTGATTTGTCGTATCTTGTTTAATTGATTGCTTAGCGCTAGGAGTAGGAAAACTGGCTTCTCTCTTATACGTGCTAGCTTGAACGTCTTACTAAACGCAACCATAGAGTGCACTATTGGTTTTTCTCGTTGTATTTATTGCGTGAATTGCGGCTCGTAGATCCTAGAAAACTTAATAGAATTTAAGGTTTTTAGGGGAGACTTATACGTTTATAGAGTTGGGGACTTCGGCACCTCCCCACAGCCGATATTAAGGAATACAACGCTTCGGTTAAAACAAAGATGTGACAATTCGACAAATCAATAAGAGATAACTAGGGAGTGAGGAAATCTAAATAAATACGTTTCCTCATTATAAGAGTTACCAATTTACTTTTCTTGTCAATTAGTTTAATTTAGTTTAATTATTAGTTTTGGTTTAGTTAATTAGTAGCTAAACCGCCCACTCTTCAAACCCCGAGATTTTAAATTGCTTTTTATAAAATATAAAAATACAAAAAGACTCATCCCTCACCTTTAGACCTATCTTGACATACACTTCGGCCTTCACATACATTATTCCCCTAGAGAATGATCAATCCCCCATGTCTTTCCTATACTACAATACAACGGTTAGGTACACTGCCTAGGAGGATTGCAAAAATTCTTGTGAGGTCTTATAACCGCCACATCATTGCGTAATGCTATGCACGATGAGTATAATGTGTTGGTTAAAAATGGTACTTGGATTCTTGTACCGAGACCCTCTGGTGTTAATATGGTTCGCTCTATGTGGGTATTTAAGCATAAGTTCCATGCTGACGGAACTTTAAGCCACTATAAGGCTCGTTTAGTTGCTAATGGGAGTAGTCAGCAACTTGGTATTGATTGTGATGAGACCTTTAGTCTGGTTGTCAAACCGGCTACCATTCGCACTGTCCTTAGCCTTGTTGTGTCTCGCAACTGGCCAGTTCATCAACTTGACGTTAAGAACTGATGAAGCGAAAAGTGTACCGCTTTTAGGGGGTCATTTAAGCCCTAAATCGTATTTATTTGATCAAATATCGCCCTAAATCGTTCCTTTTGTCATTTTAGGTACTTTTGAGGAGAAATCTGGAAAAGGAAGCATTTTGGACGTTTTTGGAGCATAAAAGTGAAGAAAACGACAAAGTCTCAAAATCGGCTGAAAATTACCTTTGACGGCGTCAGGATTATCCCCAGACGGTGTCATGGCTTGGCAAGAAAAAAGTGGATGTGAAAATTACTCATGATAAGCCAGAGAAATTTGCATGGAATTCTGACGGCGTCACCCTTTAATCTGATCAAGGTCGTCACGGCTTAATTTAAAGAGGGACGGCGTCAAGCTATAATCTGACGGCGTCAAGCCTTGATAAGCCAGAACGGATTTTGGAGAGCTAAAGAGGGACGATGTCAAGAAGGCCATCCGGGAACCCTAAAAGCGGCGAGGTGACGGCGTCACACTCCATAACGTGACGCCGTCAGATCTGAAAGTCTATATATAGTTTTGCAATTTTTTGTCATAAGTGTGGAACTTATTGTGGAACTTTGTGTGTGAAAACCCTAAGACGATTTTAGCAGCTTTTTCAAGGCTTTTTGCCTTGAGATCTTCCATGTTACATTGAAGATAAGTTATCAATTAATCATTCAATATGTCTATGTGTTGTTTGATTCTATCTTGTTCTTGTCTTTTGTTTAACATGCTAGGCTGGATTTATCTTGTGTTTGCTTAGATCTAATGAAACCTAGCTATTGATTATTGGTTATTAGTGTGTTATTAGTTGTATTGGATGATTGTTTATCTATGTTAGGCTTAAGAAAACTGGCTAACTTCCTATTCGGTAACTTGCTTGAACGTCTTAAGAAACATGAACCAATGCGTACTAAAGGTTTTTATGGTTGTATTTAATGCACAAGTGAATTCTAGTGATCCCATGTTAGGAGCTTCCTAGCCGGCTCGACATAGGAGTGAAGTAGGAGCTTGTAGAGTTGGGGAAGTACGTACGCCACCCCACGATTGGTATTAAGGAATACACCCGTCATCCACACAATTAATACACACTAATCAACCGGTAAAAGATAGTTAGGGAGTAAGGAAATCTAAGTAAACACATTTCTCTCCACATAAGTTTTACCACCTTTTCATTTTCAGTTATTTTATTTTATTTGCATTCGTAGTTATTTGGGTTAGTTGACTAGCAACTAATTCCGACCACTCTTTCAAACCCGAGATTTTACTTGCTTTCATAAAATTATAAAAACATAAAAAAAAAGAATCTTCTCTCACCCTTAGACCTATTAGAGTAGTTTTTCATACCTAACGAACACTATTCCCTGTGGAGAACGATCAATCCCCGTACTTACCACTACACTATACTACATCGGTCAGGTACACTGCCTGGTGGGGTTGTAAGCCTCTTGAGATCCCTCGAGAGGTAAAACCTGTTGTAAGGTTGCAAAACCACGCATCAAGTTTTTGGCGCCGTTGTCGGGGAATAGTTATTGTTTAGGTTGAATTTTTATTTTATAGGTCTACTCACTAGATTCCTTTCTAGTGAGATTTTTATTTTATTTTTCTAGGTTTTCTTTAGTCTATCTATTTTCTTCGTTTCTTTGTTCGTAACCATTACCATCCGACATCATGGAAGGTGGTAATATCCTCGATCCCAACAACCCACCACAACAACCACCACCTCCTAGAGCCCGTACTCTAGGAGAGTATTCCCGTCCTAGCCACCATGGCTATCGAAACACCATTGAGCTCACTCAAGGAGCCAATGTCACTCCCTTGCGATCCGACACCATCCGGTTGGTGCAAAGCGGATGCGCATTCCATGGACTTCGTTCTGAAGATCCTAACCAACATCTCAAGGACTTTCTCAAAATCGTTGATTCTATAGACCTTGATGTTGCCACTCGAGAGACGACCCGACTACGTCTCTTTCAATTCTCTTTGCGGGACCAAGCTAGTCAATGGCTAGAGCGTCAACCCGCAGGATCCATCACCTCTTGGGATGATCTCACCACTCGTTTCCTTGCTCAATTTTTCCCACCGGGAAGAACTACCAAGCTAAGGAATGATATCTTGATGTTCCAACAACGTCAAGGCGAAACCCTCTACGAGGCATGGACTCGATTCAAGGACTTACTCCAAAAAGTCCCTCACCATGGCATAGAACTTTGGCTCCAAGTCCAAATCTTCTATGACCATATCAACCTCTCCACAAGGCAAATCATTGACCAATCGGCCGGTGGTAAGCTACGTGATCTAAGTGCGGAACAATCATGGGCTCTCCTAGAAGATCTTGCTCTTTATGACAACGAAAGTTGGAGTGATCCCCGTGATTTGAATAAAACGGTCAAGGCAATATCTTTGCCTTCGAACAATTCAAGCACTTCCGACCGTAGGATCATAGAACTTGAAGACCAAGTCAAGTTTCTCATGAAATCCTACGAGGACTCCTAAACCTTCAAGCCAAGTGAACAAAATCACTTCTTCATGTGAATTATGTAGTGGTCCCCACGACACTCGTGATTGCATGGAACTCCCCGAACAAGCTTTTGCGGACTACGCATCCTCGCGTACCGACGGAGCGGGAGACAAGTGGTACACTTTCAAACCCGAGCCAAACCCCTACGGTGATACATACAACCCCTCATGGAAAAATCACCCGAACCTTAGGTGGAAACAAAACCAAAACACACAACAAACCAATTCTTCCAACCCACCTAATCGTTTCCAATCAAGCGGTTCCAACTCGAACCGTACTTTCAATAACAATCCTTCCAACAATTATGGTAGTACCAATAACTTTGAAGGATTGATGTCCCAATTTATGGCATCTCAAGAAGCTCGGATAGCTAAGTTTGAATCCGAATTCAATCAACAACAATTGGAGATGACCAATAAAATTGACAACTTATTGAAAGCCCTCAATAACCAAGTGCTATCACCTCCACATAAGGACGCTAGGAACACAAATAGCGGACCCCAAGTAAAAGACCCCTCTTCATCCAAACACGTTCACTTCGTCAACATTGTCACTATCAAATCAATTGATAGGAATGAGGATAATAGTGAACCTGAGGATGAGGTTAAGGAAGTCGAGGTTGATAAGGAAGTTAGGACAAGTGAGATTGAAGAAGTAGATGATGATGAGGACTACTTCAATAGGCTACCCACTAAGGAAGAGCGCGCATATCATACAAACTTATTCGATGACCCCGAGACACCATACTTCCTAGGTAGACCAATCATTGAAATAGGCGACCCTTCTAATCTCAACATACCATGCAACATCGGACATTTGCATGTGTGGAAAGCCTACATCGACCTTAGATCACCCATAAACATCATGACTAGAGCCCACTACAACTTGATAATGAAAAATCAACTTGGGTATAGGATGTTCCCTGACAAGGGTTGGATGAGTAACTTCACGGGAAGAGTTAAGGGATTACCGGTTTATGTAGGAAACTTCGCCTATGTCACCGACTTTGTAATTGTAGAAGATATCCGCCCAATAGTCGATGCATCCTTAACTCAAGTGGTCTTTGGAAAGCCATTTGTTGAGGTCTCTAGAATGACTTATGAACCTTCCTTAGGGATAGTTAGATTTAAGGATGAGACCGATGAGGTAAACTACCAAATGCCATATAAGATAGAACAATTCCAACACTTGTCAAATGTTGAGAAGGAGCTTAAGCAAGCAGTCTACTATGGGAATGATAGAGATAGAAGTAAAGGAGTAGACTATGTTATGGGAAGGATATTCGGTTTCTACAAGGATTGTTTGAAATTAGGACCGGAATTTAGAACCGGACATGAGGATGACCTAGAAACCGTGACCAATGATGGAATCACGTAATGTACGTGACTATGAGTCTAGCTACAAGACTCGTTAATAAAGAAAAGCGCTTCTTGGGAGGCAACCCAAGTTTTATTTGCTTAGTGTGTTTATTTGTTCGTTTGATTTTATTTGTTTCCGTATGTGTGTTTAATTTTTATTATTATTAATTCATGTTCAAAAACTAAATTGTGAAAATGCTTTATTTTGTTTTTAACTTCGTCTTAACTACATATAAAGGTATTTTGCGAAAGTTAAGTGTAAGGGAAATCTAAATCGGTTTATTTAGAACACAAATGAACATGAATCGTAATAATAATAAATGAACATACATATTAGTGTTTGTTTGAGTCAAATGCTTGTATCGAGTCATAATGATGTTTTGCAGGAATTCCAGGAAGTAAGGTATAGGTTTTTCCAAAATTTTTCCGGAAACGTAACATGAGAATTCTGTCAGATCATTTCTGACGGCGTCAGGTTTAATTTTCTGAAAAATTTTTGAAAGTTTTGTTTTCATAAAAAGTTTTTATTAAATCTCTAACTTATAATCTCCAGGAATCTGCAAAATTATCATTTCACGAGCATTATATCCTTATATATAGAGTTTATCCCGCCGATGTTATACAGGTTTTCGTGTTTGTTTTCTCAGGTTTAACAGGTTATTTTGGACAAGGAAAAGTTTGTGGAATCAAGCTTATGGCGATGCATTAGTCTTGGAGCTTTTACATTCTCTTGGAAGAAGATTTAACCATGTTACTTCATTATCCACCGAACGAATCAGGAGAGTATTTGATTTCATTATTTTACTTTATGCTTTTACATTTGTTATTTGAACACTGGGGACAATGTTCATCTTAAGTGTAAGGGGGGGTAAAAGTACGATTAGAGAATGCTATTACGCTTGATTTTTGTTTGTTTAATAATAGATGTGTAATAAAACTGAGATAAATACCTGTTAGGGTAATTTTAGTGCCAAATTTAAATTTTTTTACAACATATAGGAGTGAAACTTTGATCTTAATGAGCGTCTCACGGATAGGAGTTATATGACTAGCACAAAAACCGTACCACTATGTTGGTCTACACTTATATTCATCATCCACTACTTCTCTCGTTGGTTATACAGATGCTGATTGGGCAGGTTTCCCCTCTACACGTCGCTCTAATCGGGTTACTGTGTATTTCTAGGTGATAACTTATTATCATGGTCCTCCAAACGACAGCACACTCTCTCCCGTTCTAGTGCCGAAGCTGAATACCGAGGAGTTGCTAACGTTGTTACTGAGACTGCATGGCTCCGTAGTTTGCTCCGTGAGTTACATTCTTCATTGTCGTCCTCGACCCTTGTCTACTGTGATAACGCTAGTGCCATTTATTTGTCTTCCAACCTGGTTCAATATCAACGGACGAAACACATTGAGATTAACATACATTTCGTCCGTGACATGGCTACCACTGGTCAGGTGCGCGTCTGACATGTACCCTCTCGTTATAAGTATGTTGATATCTTCACCAAAGGGCTGCCTTCGGTTTTGTTTGAGGAGTTTCGATCCAGTTTGAACGTCCAGCCTCCTCCCGCTCTAACTGCAGGGGAGTATTAGTCGATAGTTTTGTATCAGGCCCATTGGTGTAGGCCTAAGCCCATTCTTATTAGCTCTATAACTCTCCTATGTAATCTATATATTGATTGTATGTTTTAATGAGAAGAGAGGCAATCCTAATCTTCCAATAATTACAAATTGTATACATCATTATACCTACATTATTAGTATAAATAGAAGATTTGAGCTCACTAGGTCCTTATGGATAAAAACAAATTAAAGAGTAGGTTCAAAACAAATGAACTATTTTTTTTTAGAACGGCTTGGTAGTTGTTAGTGGTTTAGTTTGAGCAGTGACATCCAATTGGGCAGTATGCTGTCCGTGAACCCGCCTCTTCCTCCTTGTACCGCCTGAAGGGGTAAAAGTCCCGGGTGTGACTCGAACTAATCTATTGCACACAAAAGATTAATATAGATCACATATATTGCCATAGATCAAATGAACCAATATTAGCTATTCATTTTTTTTATCAAAATTAATAAAAAAAAACTATTTTCCATTAAAAAAAAAACAAACATATCTTGCAAATGGTAAATCTTCAAGCTACGAAAAATACACTATCGCGATAAATTATCTTTCTATAGATATGCAATTCTATATACTTTCGACGAACATTTTTTTTTCAAAATTTTCGACGAGAAAAATCACATGTGATTTTTCCGAATCACATGTGATTTTTTTAGGCGGAAATTTTAAAAAAAAAATAGTCGAATATATATAGAAGTGCATACATATAGAAAGATAATTTAATTCTCGTCGCGATGGTATGATTTTTTTCTCGTAACGATTAACGGTTTGCGAGATATTTAATTTTTTTTTAAAATGTGAAAGTTTATTTATTTATTTATTTTTTATTTATTTTTTATCAGAAAATGAATCGACATGATTGGTTCATTTGATATATGCCAAATATATATTCATCTCAACTCATCTATTGCATACCTAAATAAGATCTGGTTCCCCTAAGCATAGGTACTTTTTATACTTGTTACGTATTTTGAGTAACTTGAATTATACGCGTTATAACACCTAAACAGTATAATTAAAAGTTTAATGTTCCTAAGATATTTTATTGAATTGAAAAAGTTAAGTTTATAGCAAATGACAGATTTCGACTTGGCGCAATGCGTGGATGAGTTAAACTTGTTAAGATCAAATCTCAATTTCTAAGTATTAAACAAACACAAATAATCAACACATAAAGCTTGCATTTTAGCCAAGCTGCAAACCAGCCCAGAATTCATCAGGCCCTCAGTTTGGGCTTATTATATATTATATTATATTATACTATATACTAAAAAGCGTTTGGGCGCGGGATCCAAAACAGGGTAATTAGGAATATATTAAAGAGTCTAATTCATGATCCCATTGGTTTGTTAGGACAAAAGGCATAGCCTTATTGGCTGAGTAATATAATTGCTCCACTTATGCACAATATCGATGAATAGTAATCACTTTTGGGGGCACTGTTTTGCACTGTAACCTACTGTACTATACTGTTCGTCACTATGGATCTTTACTTAATTTCCCCTCAATTCTAGAGTTTTCTTCACACTTCTTCTTCTCTACCTTCACCCTCACAAACACACACACACACACACGAAACAAAACCACTCCCTTCTCCCCTGATTCATCAAACTCTCACATCTAATAATCAAAGTCACAAGTTTTAGGATCCACTGCCTTTTTATCATCTAATCCTCACCTCAAAGACGCCGATTTTCACCCGATGTAGAAAAGATCGAAGCATTCACATCAAATTCAATTTGATTCTTCATTCTTAAACAATATTCAACAGGCGGATTGAAGATGGAGAAAAACCAATTTTGTAATTTTATCAACCCTAATTACAACTTTTAACATGTTTATTTTTTAGGGATTTTCTTATGACACTACAAAATTGGTTTTTATCAACCCTAATCTTTACATGTTTTAATTGAGTGAAATGGGTTTTAATCTTTATATGTTTTAATGTTACATTTGTGTTTGGTTAGGGGAAAAAAGTGTGGAAACCATAGAGGGGGAGGGGGGGGGGTGGGTGAATACGTTTCCGTTTAAAAACTTAAAAACTTTTGTATCAAACATCCAATCAAGTGTGACACAATATGAAAAGTGTCAACTATTGATCTACAACAACTAAAGATAATGTTAAGTAGATCACCACGCAAACATAATATAAGTATCATGCCACTACACAAACATAGTCAACACAACATAAGCAACAAACCACACAAACATAAACACAATGCAAAGATAAATGTAAAGCAATAAATGCAAAAATAAATGTAAAGAGATAAGTGAAAGAGAACGCAAACCCGACACGATGATTTATAGTGGTTCGGTCACGAAGCTCCTCTTCGCCCTACTCCACTCCCCGAGTACCCAACTCGAGAGTTACTTCACTAATCAACAAGCTCCCTTCTTGGCGGAGAAAACCATACAACGTTGCTTACAATATTTTCCGACACTAAGCTAGATGTTGAGTTCTTCTTTGGGTACAACCAAACCCGTTATGTTTTATGGCCCAACATAACAAACCCTGTGTTTTGAGGCCTAAACACATAAACCGCGTCGCTTACATTATTTTCTGACATTAAGCTAAATGTCGAGTACTAATCTAGCTAGTACCAATCTCACTCACGATCTACTTGATCCTCACATATCATACAAGCTACAAGATCCACATGATCTACACTCGATATACCCAATCTACTCACGATTTACCCGATCTACTCACGATTTACCCGATCTACCCGATAACAACACAAGCTACACAATATCTCCCCGATCTCTATAAGATCACAATGATCCACACAAACTAACTAAACAAGATGATAGATAACTTGATGTATAGCAAGATACAACAAGCGCGTAACAAATGTTACGAGTGCACTAGACTAACACTATAACACTTTGTATCTTTGTGATACTATGTGTTCTTCTCTTGCACTAGTAGAGGAGTGAAGGTGATCTCTTGGTTGGATGAAAGGATCACTCTTAAACAAACTAAGACTCTCTAAATGATCAAAGAAAGTGATCTAAATAAGAAGGGATTAGACCAGAGTAAACTAACTGGAAAAATCAAGTTGGAAGTGTAAAATTGTCCACTTTTTATAGGCAAAGAAAAACTAGCCGTTACAGACAAACGGTACCACTAAAGTTCAGACGGTACCACTAATTGTCAGACGGTACCGTTAAATTTAGTGGTACCGTCCTAGACAAAAACGCTCCTCTTTTTGTTTTTAGTGGGGAAGGTTTATTTGGGGATGTTTGGAGCTGTTTTGGGGGGAAAATAGCTGTTGGTATTTTTGAAATAATTTTCCCAAATAAAACATTTCTTTATAATCCAAAAATAATTTGTAAAATATAATTTTGAAAAAATAATTTGTCACATTTATAAAAATGTGTAGTTTAGAACAAAATATTTATTTCTTTGATCATCCGTCAAGTTTTAAATTTGTTTGTTCATACCTTGAGTGATTTACGTCGGGATAGAAATCTACGACTCTGTTGAAGCATACTTGAGACGTCGAGAGATGTTGGAGTAAGTTTGCATTGATGATTTGTTTTTACAAGTAACTTGCACATTTTATGTTATGCATTACAAGTTACATGTTTGTCATTATTAAAACCGAAGAAACAGATTAGTTTAAATATCGAAATATTTGTACTAACAATTTCCCCCTTTTTGATGATGACAAATATGTAAACCGTGACACATAGTAAAATGTAAAAGTTACCTGTTTACACTTCCTTCTCCCTCTTTTGTCAAAGCAAAAAGGTAGTTGCGTCGAGCTCTCCCTTGTTAAATCCCTTGTTTACACTTCACTCCCTACTCCCCCTTATTACACAACTTTCCTTTCTTCCCAAAAAGGCGAGCTTGCATCATCCTAGTGAAGTCTTCTATCACCACTGTTAAAAAGAGTCCATGCAATGTATTCAAATACTCCCGAGCTCCCCCTAGCTCAATGCTCCCCTATCCCCTATGGTGATTGAATCCCCTTGTTTATTTACCTTAGTATCTAGCGGATCCATGGATCAAATTTTTACAAAGGCTTTTCCGACATCAAGGGTTAGCTTCGTGCAACATAATATATAAAAGAATAAGAGCAATATTATAGGGATAGAATACTCATAGCAAGACATGCAAAGGTTAAACTATGTTAAAGTGTAGCTACCAAAAAAATGAGTTTGATGAGGTATGTGAGCATATCAAAGTATGCTAGAGGTTAGAATCATGATGAAAGTGTGCCAAGAGGATAAAAACAAAGAAGGAAGTCCAAGAAAGTTGAGCGACCCAAAAAAAATTAATGCATATTGCAATTCAAAGACACTTGAGTGTCACAACCCGACCAACAACCTAAGGTGTAATTGTTCTATCAATCATAATAACAAGAACGAGATTCATTCATTGACTGACACACAAAATGACTTCTTCCAAGTTGTCATTAGGAAGGCGAGTTCTAACAAACCTTTTGAATGACATAATCATCTACCTAAGATGATTGGTGAAAAGGATAGTTTGTTGAAAAGACATACTCAAAATGAGGTAGTATATATGTCATTACTATTATGGAAAGTCAAGCCATAAAGTGGACTCGATGGAAGTTATACTAAAAAAAATAAGAATGAGAACGACACGCACCAAGATATTAGTGGAAATGACTCCATACGATGGGAAATTGTTGGATTTGACCTTTGAGAAAAGATGGACAAAGACGGTTTAGATTAATATATCGTTTGCACTGACAATAAGATGCATGATATATTTCAAGAGAAAAAAAATGTGCATGTGATCCTATTGTGGATGGATATCTCTAACGGGGTTGAGGTAACGAAGTTCTAGATTTCTAGTTTTGGATGATCCTAGTTGTGTGTTAGAGATGATTTGGTGTATGAAGGATTTTGTGTGATTGTGTAGCTTATACACATTGGGTATAATGATTGTGAGAATTGAAGGTTATTGAACTAACTATCACTATCAAGAGTGAAGGATAGTTGTGAGGTTTGAGTGTAATGATCGATGGGTTGAAGGTTCTTAAACTAAATATCACTGTCAAGAGTGAAGTTTAGTTGTAAAGGTTGAGTGTGATGATGAATGATATTAATGTGAGGTTTGATGTGAGGGTTAAAGGTGTTTGTATAGAACAAATATCTAGGTGTCAAAAAGAGTAGAAGTTAGGAAGCTAGAACCGATTGTGGTTTTGTGACTGAGGTTTTGCTAAGTAGTGGGTACTTAGGAGGCGAGTGTTTTAGTAGAGAATTCTAGGGAATAAGAACCACATTTGTGTGTTCTTGAGAGTGCTTGGTGAAAGACTATATGAGTGTGTTTTCGATCCCCCTTAATCGATGACCATTCGGAAGAGATGTGTTGGAAAAAGAATAAAAAAAATAAAGAGGAAAACAATCGTTGATGGAAGTGATGAGCTTAGTAATGTCATGACAAGTGGTGGATAACATACAATAAACTTCACCTTTGAAGTCACGTAGCTCTTCTCAATCATTGTGAATATTCATAGAACATTCATATGATGAGGCATGTGATTACGTGGAAATGTGCTAAGGGATAATAAGATAGAATCTTCAAGGTTGTGGAGTTAGTGATAAGGTTCTAGTGGGGTTATCTTTGATAGAAGAAACTATGCTGATGAAGAAGGGTTATCTCAACTTATCCTAGCGGTTCTTCGCTTGAAGTGTGTGGAAGATGAGTGGGATGCGAAAGCATTGGTAGTGTAGAACGAAGGTTGAGAATTGTAGATAAGTTGAGAAGATAATGGATACCGAAGTAACCAAACATAAGGTGTGTTTAGTACCATGCGGAAGTGAAAGGAGAAAAAGCTAAGGAATCAGAAGATAGGCAGAATCTATTCTGATAGGAGACAGTTCAGGTTCAAGACTACAACGAGTGGGTTTAGATAGTGCTTTTGAAATAGTGAGAATTGAAAACAAAATAAACTGTCTCAATAGACAACGTTCCGACGGTACCATTAAATTTAGTGGTACCGTCCCCTATTTAAGGGTACCGTGACCTGCTGAGGTCAGTTTTGACCCAAAATTTGATTTTTGACAAAGAAATTTCACATATTTTGTGAATTTTCTGGACCTTAAATTAAAGGAAATTATACCAAATAAATTCCTTTTAGGAATGAATCCAGTGGGATTCGACGAACATTGATCGAGTTCATTTTTTCGAGAAATGACATTTAATTGCATTTCACAAATTAAATTTACTTTAAATATTTTGGATGAAATATTTGAGTTGTCATTGGAAGCTTGAGAGGATTTGACTCTAATCTTGAGAGGATTTGATGAATAAACCTCGCTGATTTAGTGAGAGTTTTAGACACGATGAGAGAATTTATACCTAATAAATTCTTTTTACGAGATGGACGAGACTAGATGAGAAGAGATGACTTTAGTATTTCCAAGGAAATATTTAAGTAGTCATTAGAGGGATTTAAAGGATGACTTTAATATTTCTAATGAAATATTTAGATAGTCATAAGACGAGATTCGGAAGAAAGAGAGTATCAACATACTCTTGGCGAGATAGGATGGTACGTTTGTTTTCTACCCTAAAACCGATGGATAAGTTCGATCCTCATTATCTATGAGGTGAGCTTGACGACAAACCACGCTGACAAACCTATGGGGATAAGAGGAACTAACGAAAATGAATATACTTGGTCTTAAGAAGTGTATATTCACACAAGAATGAAAAGAACTACTAATCACTTATGTAGTAACTCGTGAGTCCTTGTCACCCGAAGGTTGATGTTAGCTTTTAGCTTTTGGATGAGCGTTTTAACATACATTGTTAAAAGACTTGAATATGATGTTTCGGATATGACATTTAACAATTGCGATCGCAAGTTAAAATTACTTTAATTTTCGGATTAAATATTTAAGTTGTCAAACCTACTCCAAGTTCTACTAGGCTTGTATCTAACATTCCCTTGACAAAATAGTGTATTACTTGGAAGAAAGCGAAATGATGACCAAGGAATTAAGACAATTTCGCGACTACTTCTAACTTATAGATTTTGACGATAGTGTATGACTATATGACGTCTAAGAGTTTATAGGAATAGGCATATCTAATTCATTTTGTGTCAAAATAACGTAGTGTGGGTGCACAAGAAAATCATCTAAAAAGCACATAAGGAATAAATGAAAATATCATGCAAAACATGATGATCATTTAGAATTTAAGAGTATGTATCATAGATATATATATATATATATCAAGAGATATAATATCGGAATAGCTAATCAAAGACAAAAAAACTTTATAATAAACATGAATTGAATAATTAAGAAAATAATCATTGAGCATTAAGAAAGCAAGAAGGCATTTAATCATATCTCACAAGAACATGTTATCACTTTGAAACACATATGTGGAATGCAAGTAATCTAGGTTCGCTAAGGAGAATCCTAATTCCTACTTGTTCAAAATGCAATGCTAATGGAAGATAAAGTTCACCGATGTAAACTATCTTTAGTCAAATGTAGGAATAAAAAATTTTCAAGTTAGATAATGAGTATCAAACTATCACTAGTGGTGCTCAATTCGGGCTAAACACAACCACTTTTACGGGTTATACCACGAACCCAACTTCTCTCCTGGAAGCAATTCAACCGTTAGGTTAAATTGAATTTCTAGTGCGATAGGTTCTTCAGTAGTCATTCTCATGTTAGAAAAATTCAAATTCCTATATTTGCCTATCGAAGTATAGCAAAGATGATATTAGCTTATTTCGCTAATACATGGCCTAATACATGACTCAACTAACCATATTTTAAAAGTCGGTTAAGAAGATGACATGTCTTACACAACTCCTAACAAAGGCAAGCAAAATGTTTTAATTTCGTGTTTGAGATTTAGAGGTTATTTGGTGGAGATGGTGCATTTTATGATCTCTTAGATAACATCTTTGTTTGTTGAGTTGTTACATGTTATTTTAACATGATTTGGTTTTCTAGAACCAAGAGATGCTATAATATGATACAATGTAGAATCTACTACATCGAAAGTGTTTCAAGAATGCTCTTTTGCATATCTTGAGAAAAAAATCTAGTAAAGGTTACTTACCTCAATAGATCTTGTGAGTATTATATGATGTATGATTGAAATGAGATATATTGTATCTTTCAACAAATATGCTTTTCTAAGAGGAAACTTATCACTCTTACGAATGGTTAGTAAAACAAGTATTTTAGTGTATGATCAATTTTACTTGTTTATGCAATGACACATGTTGTATTGGGTTATTACTCAACTCTAATATCCTATATTTGTTAAACAAGATGCAATGTATTCTCTTGTAACATAACCATTCGTGTTACAACGAAAATAAGATGCATAAGATATAAGTTATCCTTTGTCAATCTTTTGATAAGAGAAATACATGTGATATTCTCAAAGATTGATAACGTACATAATAGTTAATAACATATTATGTGTGACACTTTTACTAGACATGTGATTTTGAGTGTTGAGTCATTCATAAGCAAAGTTTACATATTTTGTTTGTTTGCTCGTGTTTGGTTTTTCAGAAATGACACATTTACTAATTGCATTGCAAAGTAAATTACTTGAATATTTCGGATGAAACATCCAAGTTGTCAATACTATTTAGTTGTGTATTTTATGCATCTTTTTAAATATATTATTTTAATGTTTGGAACACAACCATTGGACAAGAAGACTTAATATGACATCTTCAACACAAGTGTGAGTTATGATCCGATGCATATTATTTTTGTCTTTAGAGGACATCATTATTTTCATAACAACCGAGTGTGATTGAGTATGTAGATTCAAGATAATATATTTCATTATATTTTGATGTTATCTTGAAGCTAGACAAATAATGACTCCAATTTCATGTCCATACTCGAAAACTTGTCAATTAGATTCGATGATGATATCAATCATAATTTGAATAATGAATTGATATGTACTCGAAATCTTTCTTGACCCTCACGATCACTCCTTTTAAAAAGAAAATAAAAATTTACGGAATGTGTTCCATTTATTCTAATACTAGTTGTATGTGTGAGGTTAATGACATATTAACTTACTACTTCGAGATTGTCATTTATTTTTAAAACTATTTATTATTAAGTATAATATTCTTAGTTTTCGACATATCATGAGTATAAAAATAATTATCTTAACCATTTTTATACAACATACGTAAAATACTAAATGTTTAAAACATTTTGTGTGTGTGTTAGATCAATGCAAGTTTAATACATTTTCTTTTACTTAAATACTAATGTATTAATATGATCTTTTATCTTGTTTAGACAACTCATGGTCAAGCAAGACAAAATGATATAATGTTTTAGAGATCATGTTACGGATTTAATGAAAGTGTTAAATATTTTGAGGTGATATATTTTTTACACTTAAACCTTTGGAAGAATAATTGTGTAAGACAATATCTTTCGACACACATGATCAACCAACTTAGTTTCCATTCCTAAGAAAGTTACTAAAGCATTTTAAAACTTGCAAGATGTCAAAAACACATATGCAAGAAAAGTGGTCTATGCCTATATGCAATGCAAAATCAATTACGCAACTTAGTGCAAAAAGTCTAGTCTAAGTCCTATTGACACATAAACTGAAAAACTAATAATCAACACATAGCAACAAGGCATGTAAAACGCTTGTGATTATAGATATAATTAGCTCAACTAGAGATAAATATAAGCACTCAAAAATATTAACTAACAATATTAGGAGACAAAGAAAAACAAATAACCATTTAGCATAACACACAAAAATACATGTCGTCATTTTGTGTATTAAGTATAACAATGTACACTTAGCTTGATTTTATTTGAGAATGAATTATTTTACTCCCCATTTCAAAATTTTATTAAGTTCAACACTTTGAAAATACAAATACAACAACGTGAGATGTTCTCTTTGCAATTTGACCAAAAATTTGCGCAATCGGCATGACTGGACTAGACTTTCTATTACGAATCAAAGACATTGATAGATTTCACTTTAAAATCAATTCCTATAAGTATTTTTAAATGAAAGTAGACCCAATTACGTTTAAAACGATAGGTGGCACGACTCCTATGGACTTATGGTTGATTTTATACACATTTATGAAAATGACACAATTCTGAAAACAGACAGACAGATGCACGGTACCTTTAAATACCCCACGGTACCATTAAATATAATGGTACCGCCCTATATTTAGTGGTGCCGTGACCTGTTTCCTGATTTAGTTTATAATTTTAGTGCGGCGACTCGACGGAAAGATGTAAAATTTAATAAACTAGATACCGAACATATAAAAGATATATATTGAGCATCATTTCCACGTTTAGGACTAAGAAAAACAATTACGATAATACTTTTACTACAAAATAATGGTTTGTCCCAAACACTCCTTTCAAAACCGCATCACTTTACGACTCGTTCTAAATACATGACCGGGTCCTTACAAACTCTGTTATTTTTATTGGTTTAAGAAAACCTTCAAGCTAGTATGATAAAGTATACATAACAAAACTTGTAAGTATTAAACAACTAAATACTTTTCATATTTTATCCCCCTTCATGGGTAATTTGATACATGGATCGTACTCAATTTTGAAAACCACTTGTTTTAAAAATTTGAGCGACGTGGCTCTGGTACCAATTGTGAAAACCGTAGAGGGGGTGAATACGTTTCCGTTTAAAAACTTAAAAACTTTTGTATCAAACTTCTAATCAAGTGTGACACAATATGAAAAGGGTCAACTATTGATCTACAACAACTAGAGATACTGTTAAGTAGATCACCACATAAGCATAACATAAGTATCATGCCACTACACAAACATATTTAACACAATATAAGCAACAAACCACACAAACATAAACACAATGCAAAGATAAATGTAAAGCAATAAATGCAAAAATAAATGTATAGAGATAAGTGAAAGAGAACGCAAACCAGACACGATGATTTATAGTGGTTCGGTCACGAAGCTCCTCTTCGCCCTACTCCACTCCCCGAGTACCCAACTCGAGAGTTACTTCACTAATCAACAAGCTCCCTTCTTGGCGGAGAAAACCATACAACGTCGCTTACAATATTTTCCGACACTAAGCTAGTTGTCGAGTTCTTCTTCGGGTACAACCAAACCCGTTATGTTTTATGGCCCAATATAACAAACATTTAGTTTTGAGGCCTAAACACATAAACCACGTCGCTTACATTATTTTCCGACATTAAGCTAAATGTCGAGTACTAATCTAGCTAGTACCAATCTCACTCACGATCTACCCGATCCTCACATATCACACAAGCTACAAGATCCACATGATCTACACTCGATCTACCCGATCTACTCACGATCCACCCGATCTACTCACGATCTACCCGATCTACCCGATAACAACACAAGCTACACAATATCTCCCCGATCTCTACAAGATCACAATGATCTACACAAACTAACTAAACAAGATGATAGACAACTTGATTTATAGCAAGATACAACAAGCGCGTAACAAATGTTACGAGTGCACTAGACTAACACTATAACACTTGGTTGGATGAAAGGATCACTCTTAAACAAACTAAGACTCTCTGAATGATCAAAGAAAGTGATCTAAATAAGAAGGGATTAGACAAGAGAAAACTAACTGGAAAAATCAAGTTGGAAGTGTAAAATGGTCCACTATTTATAGGCAAAGAAAAACTAGTCGTTACAGACAGACGGTACCACTAAAGTTTAGATGGTACCACTAATTGTCAAACGGTATCGTTAAATTTAGTGGTACCGTCTTAGACAAAAACGCTCCTTTTTTTTGTTTTTAGTAGGGAATGTTTATTTGGGGATGTTTGGAGCTGTTTTGGGGGGGAAAATAACTATTGGGATTTTTGAAATAATTTTCCCAAATAAAACATTTCTTTATAATCCAAAAATAATTTGTAAAATGTATTTTTGAAAAAATGTTTTGTCACATTTATAAAAATGTGAAGTTTAGAACAAAAAAATTATTTCTTTGCTCATCCGTCAAGTTTTAAATTTGTTTGTTCATACCTTGAGTGATTTACGTCGGGATAGAAATCTACGACTCTGTTGAAGCATACTTTAGACGTCGAGAGATGTTGGAGTAAGTATGCATTGATGATTTGTGTTTACAAGTAACTTGCGCATTTTACGTTATGCATTACAAGTTACATGTTTGTCATTATTAAAACCGAAGAAACAGTTTAGTTTAAATATCATAATATTTGCACTAACAAAAAGGTTAATGGATAAATTTTTTTGAAGAGAGGGATATGGTCGCTGAAATATAAACGCAGAGGAAGGCCAGGTTCTGCACTTTGCCCTTTTGATTTCTTTTTTTTTTTTTTTTTTTGGGTGCTGTTAATTTCGTTTCGCAGATTTTGTTTTTTTTTGGAGATGATTATTGGGGAAGTAATTAGATTCGAAGGGGAACTAATCAAACGCCAAAGAAAATTATGAAATTGCATGTGTCGAGTTTTAATTTGTAAGTATCAATCTTTATTGATTTTCATTTTTTTTTTGGTAGGATTTTCATTCTTATATATTAGGATCTTCTGTTAAGAGTTTGGTTGACATCAAAGGATGGGTTGTCGACGCCCGGTCATAACAGGATATAGAAAGGGATGAGATTTGAGATTGTGTTTGAGTTGGATGAATTAAGTGAAACATTTGATTTAGGCTTTACTTATATGCTTGGTGTTAGCCAAAGTATATATAAATATATTATAGTAAGAAAAACCCGATCAAAAGGGTCAATTCTCTCTCTAACCAAGAGTGAATATACCTAGAGGTCAAAGAAAATCAAACAAAATATAATTCCGGAAGTATTGTATTTTCCCGGGTCGTTAAGTTCCGATGAAGTGTGAATGGAACTTTGAATTTCGTTTGTGATCGGGTGATTTGATTAATTGAGAAGTTTTGGAATTATGATAAAAATCAGAGAACATATACTAAAAAGCAACTAATAACCATATAAAATTAGTAAGTAAAGCACAAATAATCAAAAAACGCAAATAAGACTTAAACGAGCCTAAGACAACCTAAAAATCAAAATTAACCCTAGATGTGTAAATTTGGTTTCTAAAAGTCCTAAATGATTAAAAATAATTTTAGAAAAAAGATTTATATTTTTTTGCTTTTTATTTTATTTTTAATGAATTAAAAACACTTTTGGACTAAAACTAATATTAAAAATACTAAATTAATATAAAAAATTATGAAAAATTCTAGAAAACTAGTTTAAGCAATAAGGAACCTAGGAAAAATAAAGACGAATCGACAGCTTATTTGGATAAGCTGTAAATAAGCTAATAGAGGAATTAAGCTAAAAGGGAAAAAGAAGCTTAAGTAAATTAATGCTGCACCCTTAGTCGAAAAACACACAAGGGCGCAGATGGTTGAGGTGTGGTGTGGTGTGTAAACGGTTGAGGTCAGGGGTTCGAGCCATGCTCACCCCTGACTTCCCAACTTACCCTTTTTTATTTTTTTTCAAAAAACCTTTTTAAGGAACTTATTACCTACTTAAAAATAAGCTCTTTTAATAAAAGGAACTTTTTTAGATCTAGCAAAATAAGCTAAAAATAAGCTGAACAGCAAGCAGTTTTGTTAAGAGAATAAAAGCTAAATGGGTAAACTAAATAAGCTAATAAGCTGCTATAAACTAGACTAAAACCTAATAAGCTATAAGAAACCTAAAGGCTAACTTAATGAGCAAATCTAACCTAAAATAAGGTATCAAGTAAGCCAGAAAAGCCAAAAGCTAAACAACAACTAAACTGAGCAATAAGATCAGACTGCGAATCCAAACAGCCTAATGGGGCAAATATAAGCTTCTAAATAAGCTACTTAATCAATAAGCAATTCCATGAAATCTCCAAACAAATCAAGTTAAGCAACTAAAGAGCTTATAAAATCAATTTCAGACCTTTTTAAGCTTATTGAATGCTTAAAATTCAGCTGATAAGATAGCTAGTTCAGACAAAATTGAAACTGATATACTAGCAAACAGACCTGGTATACCACTTTCTAAGCTATAAATAAGCTATTAAAAATTGTTGAAATAAGCTAGAACTTGAAAACAGCAAAGAAATCAAACTAAAGAACAAATAAAATAAGTTTCGGATCATTTGGACTAAAAATAAGCTATAGAATAAAGCTGATAATCAGACTACTAACCTGTTTTTGGTTTTTTGAAAATGTTGACACAGACCTGACAAATGAAAACTAGGACTCAAATCAATGTGACAATTAATCAAAACATGTAAACAAACTTATGACACTGATTTTGACTCAAATCTAACACCTAAAAAGGACTTTTCATGAAATTATCAAAATAAGCTAGGACTAATGGTTTTAAACCATGAAAACTAATCTAAAACCTATAAATCTATGTAGAAAAGCTTTAAACAACTTTAGAACAACATATAAGACTGAATTAAAACTAAAGCAAGTTGACCTTATAGTCAAAACTCATGAACACAGTTTTATAACCCCTTCTAAAATCCAAATCCAAACATTCCTTTAACTTCTCAAAACTTAGTTTAGAACAGATTTAAGCCATAAATCTAATGTTTTATTGAAAACTGATTATTATTAAGTGTATTTGAAGGATTTTAAGCAAAAATTTATAGGAAATATGCACTTAGCCAATAAGCAAAGCTTATTGGCTATTTTGACTATAAAATCTCTTATAAGCAAAAATATCTATTACACTATGAAATAAGCAACTAAAATAGTAGATCTACTACTAATAAGCATATAGAAGATAGATTAAGCACAAATAAGCCTATAATAAGCAGAACTAAGTAATAAGCAGTTTCATAGGCTAAAAAGGTAAAAATTAAACCTACTTGGTCCTTTGCTCAAACAAGGACTATAAATGCTCCAAGAGCTGATCTACAAGCTCCAACTTGTTTAAAACAAGCTGGTAAAGTTCAATAAGCCCATCCAAATCTGGCTTATCATCCAAAGTGCTTATTTCTCCTTAAAGGCCAAATTGCATAAACAAAATTGAGTACAGTTCAAGCTTGAGTAATAGAAGCTCAAAACAAGCTATGGAAAAGCTAGTTTGAGTTCTAAACAGTATTTAAGAAAAGAGCTTATTAGAGCTTAATTCAACCAAATGAGAACATTTTAAACAATAAAGTAAAAGAGACAATGCAATGAAATAAACTGAATTTTATTAATACTTTAAAACTATTACAAAGCTTGTAATTAAGACAGAAATTAAAAACAATAAGCACTAATTAAGCTAATAGCTAAAAATGTCTCAAGAAAGAGATAGAGATCCTCTTGTGTGTGATGGAGCCTTGTATTTATAGCCTGATCAGGGTCCTTCTAGGGTTTGGGGTGTGATCTTATCATCAAATTCTGTCCATCCAATCATTTCCCATCAATGTTCACCCTTGGATTGAGAGCCAAGGTGTTTCCACCAATCGGGTAGCCCTAAATTTCCAGCGTGGACATGATGGCATTACTTTCTCTAACAAGTCAGCTTCCAGAAGGAATAAGGGTGCGTGTGAATTGGGGTAAAAGTTAGGAGAGTGCAGGGTAAAAGGTAGAGGATGGTGAACAGTGTTAACTGTTATTCCCGCCATTGTTCATTCTTTGTTGACCGGGGTTATTTTAGTTAACTTGGGTTAAGGGATGGGTTAAAAGGGGTGGGCGGGTTATAGGATATGGATTAGGTTTATTTGTTTGATTTGGGCTTGGATGGGTTTATATATAAAAGGTTTGGCTGGATTTGGTTTTTATGTTTTAATAGAATTAGGATTTTACAAAAGTTAGATTAGGACTAACTTTGCAAAATTTTAGGGACTGATGATAAAAATGATTTTGGACTTTTGATGTAAATGATTTAACAATTAAAGTTTAGGTTTGCTATTTTGGTTTAGGCATGATCCGAAAAATGTAGAAATCCATCCCCGGCTCCTGCTTTATCACACTCTTTCCAATCCTGTGCTCGTTTCCGTCCGTTTTGTCTTTCTTTTTGTCCTTTTCATCATATCCATTACCTGCCCATGTAAAACACAAAACAAGCATATATTTGGCATTTATGGTTGGTTTTTGGTCTTTTAAGTGCGTTTTTGATAAATAAAAGGTATGTGATTTAACACATACCAAAATCCCCCAGACTAAGGTATTGCTGTGTCTTCACGCAATGTCATCACAACACGCTTTTAAAACCAAAAATTTCAAACCTATTTTTACTAAAATTTTTGAAAAGTAGCAAAATGTTCCTCAAAAGAGATTAAGAAATCAATAGTTCTAAAAACGCCCCGTTTGACCATTTTATCGAATATAATATCTTTTTGTATTTTTTTCTTTTTATGACGGAATGTTGACTTTCATTATTTAACAAATAATTTTTAATTTCACGGAGTAAGAAGCACTTTTCATGAAAAAGCGTTCACATGGATAAAATTCATCGTCCTTGGTTTTTCACAAGTCCCCAAACCAAGCTTAAAAATGAAATCATTGTTAAAACACAAGTTAGATTCCAACACTACCCATAGATGCTAATTGTGTACGCGCAGCTACTTCTTGCTCCCTTATTCCTATTTCCTCTAAGGATTTTATAAAAAAAATGAGGTTTTTCCTTTTTTATTTCGATAGATTTTTAGTCCGATAAAGGCATTAAGTTTAGACGCTAACTAGTTCAAAATCCTTCCCTCGAAAACCGTTGCCCACAAAAATGAGGTCCACATCAAGGTCCTAATTTAACATGATTTAAGGGATATCCTTTTTATTTCGACCGAAACAACTCATCTACGAGTCCAGAGACAGAAGCTTTATTAGGATATCCCCGGATTCGAAATTTGGCATTATTAACATTATTAAGCACATATTAGTCGTCGGCCTTTTAAACAACCTAAACAACGGCAGCTAACCGTTAGGAATCGGGAGTCTTATTTTGACCTTGGAAATTTTTCCTCTGCCTTTTTTATGTCTGAGTCAACGGGAGCGAATCGTTAGGAAATAGAAAACTTTTATCGGCTTTGGATTATTATTATTTGGTTTATTATTTTATATTGTGCCAAATTCCGAGTCCTGTGGTTTTTTGACAACCGAAACAATAGCACGTACTATCAGGAATCAGTAGTTTATTTTGCCGCAACACTGGCAGTACCTTGATGTGTACCCAACTCACATAAGCAAGAATTTTCTAAAGAAGGAGTAAAAACTAGTTATCGCCAAAACCGTGCACCCAACTCACATAAGCAAGAATTTTCTAAAGAAGGAGTAAAAAATAATTATCACCAAAACCGTGCACCTTTAATTATTTTGAAAATTTTATATTTTTACGTTTATTTAGCTGATGGGAGCAAAAAGCCACAAATAACCTCTATGAGCTCTAAAGAGATCCAACTACTCCACGCTTAGCATCTAACTTATATTTAACTCTATCATTTTTCGTTCTTCGCAAATTTAAAATCTTAAATAATAAGATCCGCGAATGCTTAGTCTAATAAAATCAAGCTGCGCATATTTAAAGTCAATTATGGAAACTTGCAAATTCTTGCTAGAATTCGCGTTTTATAGCTTCTTGTATAAGAGACTAGCACAACTTTCAATTATAAAGGTTAAGGGGACAAGCTAGAACTCAACACGCTCGATCAAGTCAAAATTTTATTCCTACTCTCACCAACGGAAAATCAACAATGTGTCAAAACACTTATTATTTTTTTGCAAAAAATTTTAAATTTTCTCATCTTTTTTTTTTGAATTTTAGAGGAAAAACGGGGTTGCGAGAGTATAAGGCAAAATGCAAGGTAAAATCAAATTGAAAGATTACCCCCCAGACTAAAACGGGACATTGTCCTCAATGTTTTGAGATAAGGGTCTTCTTATGCAAATCTAAAGCCGTCTATTAATTATGCTAATAGATAAACATTAATCGATACGATTTAGGATATCGGCTTTCCCAATAAGCACTGAAGGATAGAACTCGAGTGGATGAAAGACAAAACCATGAGCACGAGAGTGTTCATAATTTGGGCAAATCCTGGACATAAAACAAACAAACACGAAACACGAGAAATGGAAGAGGTGGGCCTCCTCACGTTACACTTATTAGAAAATAGAAAGAAGATAGACACGGGTTGCCTCCCGAGAAGCGCTTGTTTATTATCGAGTCGTTTAGCTTGACTCGCCCCAAATTTAATTGTTCATGGGGAAGAAACTAGTGGAAGAGAAAATCTCCATCGGACTTCCATTCAAGATGTTTAGATAAACATTGAAGCACATGAAAGTTCCACTCCGATGAGACGCCACCGACTCTAAGTAATAGAAACTATAAGCGGAGATGCCGGGGTCAAAAATGGTATCCTCACTCCCGAAGGAGTGAAGAAGGGGAGAATTCACATGATAGGTAAGAAAAGGAAGAAAGATTTTGATAACAAATGTGAGGGAAAGATAATGGCGATCCTCAAAAGTAAACCTCACATTTTCCTTAACTTGTAAATCATCATTAAAGCTCTTTAAGTCGTGGTCTAAAAACACCTCAGGAGGGAGTTTAGGGATAGTGTCATTTTTAAGCAAACTCTCAAGATAAATTACGTCTCCCTTCGAGTTATAACCGTCCTTAGGGTCAAAGTAAAAATGATCATACTCTGATGGAGATATGATGTGAGCGAGTTCATTGGCAAACTCCTCATGATAAAGATCACTCTTATCGGCAGGAGGAGGTTGTTCAAAGAGAAACGATTCATAATTAGGAAGAGAAGATGAGAATGAGAAGTGGTACTGCCACTATTCTTTTCTTCAGTATGATTGATATCAAAACAGAATGCTTCATAATCCAGAAGAGAAAAATTGTAATGAGAAGTGGTACTGCCACTACTCTTCTCTTCAGTATCAAAGAAATTTTTTTCATAATCCGGAAAAGAATCATCAGAATGAGAAGATAAATCCTTGAGCTCGATCTCCGAAAGATTTGACGTCTTAATTCCCTTAATTTCTTCAATATCAATTTCCTTCGAAGGGGGTGAAGGTGACGGGTCATCGTTTAACATTTCCTTGAGTAAAAGAATATCTCCCTTCGGATCAAAGTCGGTATTATCAATTTCCGGTGAAATTGAATCATTCTTAAGACAAGCCTCGATCTCTTCCAAAGTGAAATCACTTCCCTCAAACGAAGTGAGAGAAGGGGAAGAGTCGGCAACGATAGGTTGGGAAGATGGAGTGGTGCTGCCACTCGGTGAATTATCTGAAAATCCAGGAACTTTTTGAGCATACTCCTCAACATCTATGACATCGATCCGGTTAACCGATAATTTATCGTAATTAGAGGAGTATCTCGCAGTTCGATCGAGATTAAAAGTTACGGCTTCATTATCAACACGAAGGGTTAGTTCTTCACCATAAACATCAATTAAAGCACGTCCCGTCCTCAAGAAGGATCTCCCGAGAATGAGGGGAACCCGAGG
Source organism: Artemisia tridentata subsp. tridentata (assembly GCA_021014915.2). Classification (NCBI taxonomy): domain Eukaryota; kingdom Viridiplantae; phylum Streptophyta; class Magnoliopsida; order Asterales; family Asteraceae; genus Artemisia; species Artemisia tridentata. The sequence continues at coordinate 86,737,774 of CP139501.1, forward strand.
ATCGGCATCAAAATAAATGACTACAAAGTCGACTGGAAAATGGAAGTTTCCTACTTTCACGAAGACATTTTCGGCGACACCGATAGGACGAGTAATTGATCGGTCCGCAATCTCGAGAGTCATACAAGTAGGAGTAAGTTCTGGAAGGGAAAGCTTTTTCCATACGGAAAGTGGCATAAGATTGATGCTTGCGCCAATATTGGCTAAGGCTAGGCATTCAACCATTCCTGGAAAATCGCACGGAATGAGGAACTTGCCGGGGTCTCCAAGTTTCTCGGGTAACTTTTTGAGGAGCACCGCCGAACAATTCTCATTTAATGGCATATTAGCTACTTCAAACAATTTTTCTTTATTACTCAATAAGCTTTTAAATGTCGAAGCAAATTTAGGCATGAGAAGAAGAGCATCCGCGAAGCTAATATCGAAGTGTAAATCTTGAAAGATTTGGAAGAACTTTTCCATCTGATGGTTAGCTTTTTCGCGGAGCTTTTGATCATTAAGTCTTGACGGGTAAGGTATTGACGGTTTAAGATTAGACTTTGGAGTATTAACAGGAGCAACTTTGGGCTCAGAAACTTGGACTACTGGAGGTTGGATGTCTTTGGTACTTCCCTTATTAGTAGGAGGCACCGTGTCCTTTGTCACCTCAGTTTCAAGGTCCACTACTTTAGGAGGAGAAGAAGAAGTAGTAGGAACCGTAGGTCCATTATAAGCAACACCACTTCGGGTGGTGATAGCTTTCAAATCACCTCTCGGGTTAGCAATGGTATTGCTTGGAAGAGATCCCGAACTCAAGGGTTGATTCATTTGCTTAAAACTACTCATCATGTTCTTAAGCTCATTCGTCATGTTCTTAAGCTCATTCGTTTGTCTAGTCAACGTAGTATCCATTTCTTTCTTAAACTCATTCTTAAGTTCGACTTTCATATTGTTGATTTGATTTTGCATAGCTCGCATGCTAACATCATTCGTCTTCATGTAGTTCGAAAAATCATTATTATGTCCAACTTGAGGAGGAGGGGGTTGATGAGGTGGAGCTTGGTAATTTTGGTTTCCTTGATTGACATTTGTTTCACGGTTTTGGTTATAACCTTGATTCTGATTGAAACGGTTTTGATTGTTTTGAACGGAAGGAAAACCGGGTGGTCCCATTTGATTATTGGCACGGTAATTAACTTCTCCTTGAGCCCGAAATCCTTGATTTTGATTGTAATTCGCTGATGCTGCGGTAGCATTGAAAATTTGGCCATTGGTGGCTTGACAATCATAATAAGGATGAAGACCACCACAAATCACACAATTTTTAGTAACGGCTTTAACGGGCCCTGGTTTTTTGGTTTTGAATCTTAAACTCTCTCATCATACATTGAATAGCATCCGTAAGTTCGGCCATCTTCGATGGACGTGCCGGTGAAGAAGAAGTAGAAGCATTCACTTTGGAAACAACCGGTTTGTTTCGTGAAGTGGGAACTTTCGATTTGTTCTCGGTAATAGTGAAAATATCTCTCGGAGTACGATTCAAGATATTGCCACCGGCGGCTACATTAAGCGAATCTTGATCGGTTTGAGTCAAAGCATTATAGAACGTATCGATTTGGTGCAATTCCGAAAAACCGTGATGTGGGCATTTACGAAGGAGATCTTTGAATCGTTCCCATGCCTCACCAAAATTTTCATCAAAACGTTGTTGAAAATTCGTAATATCATTTTTAAGATTTGTTGTCTTAGAAGGACGAAAGAAATGATTCACGAATTTAGAAACGAGATCTTCCCAAGAAGTAATCGAATGAGGGGTTTCTTTTTCGAGCCAAATCCGGGATGCCCCCTCGAGAGAAAATGGGAATAACATCAACTTAATCGCGTCATGAGGAACATCCTAATATTTCATAGTTGAAGTCAACTTATTAAACCATCGGATGTGAGCGAAAGGTTCATCACTCTCGAAACCAAGAAATTGATGTGACGTTACAAGTTGAAATAGACCGGTTTTTAGCTCAAAATTATCGGAAAGAATCGGTGGTAAAAAAATAGCATCTTCGTAACCCTCGGTGGGTGCGTGGAGCGACTCAGACATAGTACGTGTATCCGCCATTTCGGTAATGGGAACTTCAACAAGAGTACGTATCTCGGGTACGTTTCTCTGTCTACGATTACGTTTACGATATTGTTGAGTCGGTATTGTGGGATTCGATTGAGAACGAGTGCGCATGCACTAAAAACACAGAATTTAAAAGAAAAATAAATTTTGAAAAAGAAAATATTTTTGGGTTTTTATATTTAGAAAAATGAAAAACAAATATTTTTGGTAATCGATTCGTCAACCGGTGCTCGGTAGCTCTCTAGAATTACTCACAAAGTGGCGGAGAAACAAAGGTCCGCAATAAATGCTAATTAAAAACAGTTTATTTCGGTTCGACAATTTAATGTCAATCCTCCTTAAACCCCTGTTATAAGTTGTAATCTAAAGGTGAGCCGACGTAACAATTGACTTCACGATTTCTTTTGTTGGTTTTTTAATTTTTTTGGTATTTTGAATATTTTAGGAAAAATATTCGTGATTTTAATTTATATATATATATATATATATATATATATATATATATATATATATATATATATATATATATATATATATATATATATATAGTAAGCAAAACCTGACCAAAAGGGTCAATTCTCTCTCTAACCAAGAGTGAATATACCTAGAGGTTAAAGAAAATCAAACAAAATATAATTCCGGAAGTATTGTATTTTTCCGGGTCGTTAAGTTCCGATGAAGTGTGAATGGAACTTTGAATTTCGTTTGTGATCGGGTGATTTGATTAATTGAGAAGTTTTGGAATTATGATAAAAATTAGAGAACATATACTAAAAAGCCACTGATAAGCATATAAAATTAGTAAGTAAAGCAAAAATAAGGAAAAAACGCAAATAAGACTAAAAACGGGCTCTTACGGGAATTAAACGAGCCTAAGAAAACCTAAAAATCAAAAATTAACCCTAGATGTGTAAATTTGGTTCCTAAAAGTCCTAAATGATTAAAAATAATTTTAGAAAAAAGATTTATATTTTTTTGCATTTTATTTTATTTTTAATGAATTAAAAACACTTTTGGACTAAAAATAATATTAAAAATACTAAATTAATATGAAAAATTCTGGAAAACTACTTTAAGCTATAAGGAACCTAGGAAAAATAAAGAGGAATCGACAGCTTATTTTGATAAGCTGTAAATAAGCTAATAGAGGAATTAAGCTAAAAGGGAAAAAGAAGCTTAAGTAAATTAATGCTGCCCCCTTAGTCGAAAAAGACCCAAGGGCGCAGATGGTTGAGGTGTGGTGTGGTGTGTAAACGCTTGAGGTCAGGGGTTCGAGCCCTGCTCACCCCTGACTTCCCAACTTCCCGTTTTTTATTTTTTTTCAAAAAAACTTTTTAAGGAACTTATTACCCACTTAAAAATAAGCACTTTTAATAAAAGCAACTTTTTTAGATCTAGCAAAATAAGTTGGAAATAAGCTGAATAGCAAGCAATTTTGTTAAGAGAATAAAAGCTAAATGGGTAAACTAAATAAGCTAATAAGCTGCTATAAACTAGACTAAAACCTAATAAGCTATAAGAAACCTAAAGGCTAACTTAATGAGCAAATCTAACCTAAAATAAGGTAGCAAATACGCCAGAAAAGCTAAAAGCTAAACAACAACTAAACTGAGCAATAAGATCAGACTGCTAATCCAAACAGCCTAATAGGGCAAATATAAGCTTCTAAATAAGCTAGTTAATCAATAAGCAATTCCATGAAGTCTCCAAACAGATCAAGTTAAGCAACCAAAGGGCTTATAAAATCAATTTCAGACCTTTTTAAGCTTATTGAATGCTTAAAATCCAGCTGATAAGATAGCTGTTTCAGACAAAATTGAAACTGATATACTAGCAAACAGACTTGGTATACCACCTTCTAAGCTATAAATAAGCTATTAAAAATTGTTGAAATAAGCTAGAACTTGAAAACAGCAAAGAAATCAAACTAAAGAACACATAAAATAAGTTTCAGATCATTTGGACTAAAAATAAGCTACAGAAATAAGCTGATAATCAGACTACTAAGACCTGTTTTTGGTTTTTTGAAAATGTTGACATAGACTTGACAAATGAAAACTAGGACTCAAATCAATGTGACAATTAATCAAAACATGTAAACAAACTTATGACACTGATTTTGACTCAAATCTAACACCTAAAAGGACTTTTCATGAAATTATCAAAATAAGCTAGGACTAATGGTTTTAAACCTTGAAAACCTGAAAACTAATCTAATACCTATAAATCTAAGTAGAAAAGCTTTAAACAACTTAAGAACAACTTATAAGACTGGATTAAAACTAAAGCAAGTTGACCTTATAGTCAAAACTCATGAACACAGTTTTATAACCCTTTCTAAAATCCAAATCCAAACACTCCTTTAACTTCTCATAACTTAGTTTAGAACTGATTTAAGCCATAAATCTAATGTTTTATTGAAAACAGATTATTATTAAGTGTATTTGAAGGATTTTAAGCAAAAATTTATAGGAAATAAGCACTTAACCAATAAGCAAAGCTTATTGGCTATTTTGACTATAGAATCACTTATAGGCACAAATAGCTATTACACTATGAAATAACCAACTAAAATAGTAGATCTACTACTAATAAGCATATAGAAGACATATTAAACACAAATAAGCATATAATAAGCAGAACTAAGTAATAAGCAGTTTCATAGGTTAAAAAGGTAAAAATTAAACTCACTTGGTCCTTTGCTCAAACAAGGACTATAAATGCTCCAAGAGCTGATCTACAAGCACCAGCTTGTTTAAAACAAGCTAGTAAAGTCCAATAAGCCCATCCAAATCTGGCTTATCATCCAAAGTGCTTATTTCTCCTTAAAGGCCAAATTGCTAAAACAAAATTAATTACAATTCAAGCTTGAGTAACAGAAGCTCAAAACAAGCTATGGAAAAGCTAGTTTGAGTTCTAAACAGTATTTAAGAAGAGAGCTTATTAGAGCTTAATTCAACCAAATGAGAACATTTTAAACAATAATGTAAAAGAGACAATGCAATGAAATAAACTGAATTTTATTAATACTTTAAAACTATTACAAAGCTTGTAATTAAGACAGAAATTAAAAATAATAAGCACTAATTAAGCTAATAGCTAAAAAATCTCAGAAAAGATATAGAGATCCTCTTGTGTGTGATGGAGCCTTGTATTTATAGCCTGATCAGGGTCCTTCTAGGGTTTGGGGTGTGATCTCATCATCAAATCCTGTCCATCCAATCATTTCCCATCAATGTTCACCCTTGGATTGAGTGCCAAGGTGTTTCCACCAATCGGGTAGCCCTAAATTGCCAGCGTGGACATGATGGCATTACTTTCTCTGACAGGTCAGCTTCCAGAAGGAATAAGGGTGCGTGTGTAACACCCCTAATTTCGTGATACGCAGCGAAATTCAAACTGTGTGTTACTTCATGGCACAACAGTCATAACAATAGAAAACGAACTCTAATGGAGTCGTTTTAAAAGATTTATCATTCGAATTATATAAATATCAGAGTTTACAAAATGATGTCCCAGTAGTTTCACGGTTTACAAATTACATTAAAAGAGTTTTCGAATGATAATAAAATTTATAGCCTTCTTGAGTATCCGAGCTCCTCCGTGCCAGCCTCGTTCATTATGGACCTGAGATAAACATGCTAAAGTGTCAACACAAAGGTTGGTGAGTTCATAGAGTTTGTAGGAAATAATGTGAAAACCTTGTACAAATCATCGATACTAGTATAAATAAATACTAAATGAAGGTTTCTAGGATTCCAAGTGTATGACTATTGTACTAAATACAATATCACATGTAGGTAGTGTTTCTGTTACTCTTAATTGGATCAAGTCCTGTTTGTTCTGTACGGCTGCCCAAGTATATTGCTACATGGGTCCGCAATAACGGCTGCCCATGCATATTGCTACTTGGCCCCGCAATGAGTTCTGTACGACTGCCCAAGTATATTGCTACATGGGTCCACAATAACGACTGCCCATGCATATTGCTACTTGGCCCCGCAATGAGTTTTGTACGACTGCCCAAGTATATTGCTACATGGGTCCGCAATAATGGCTGCCCATGCATATTGCTACTTGGCCCCGTAATGAGTTTTGTGTATGGGTTACGTTGTTATACACCCCAAAGCATTTGAACATTGTTTTGTTTGCCCTACCCGGGTCAACACAAAGGATGATACGCTTGTTTGCTCTAACTGAGTCAACTTAATGGTTACATTAATCCTGATAGATCTAACCATAATATTCGTGTTCACTACGCATAGTGCTTAATGGTCTATGATAAATAAACTCTAAGTATGGCAATCACTGTTACATAGTGTGAATAAACATTCAGTTCAGATAAACATATAGTTGCAAATAATCGTGATTGAAATTAAAAGTAGTTGAGCATGTATCTCCCCCAAAGAGTTTGTAAAACAATTAAGTAATGGAAAGTGGGGCTAAGAACTCACCTCAGAGTACATGATGTTAAGGATATAATGAAATCGCTGGATAAGCCGGGAGAATCTCTACGAGCAACCTAGAAATATGATATCGTGTCTTAGGTTCTAAAACAACGAAGTAAATATTTAAACATGCCGTATATAGGTTATATATCTCGTACTACCGTTCGGGCCATCATAATTCAGAAGTCATGTAGTAAAAGTTCGAGGAGCTAGGACACTTTAATTCGTAAATCCAGCAACTCGTCGATCCGTTTACCCAAATGAAACCCCTCACATGAAGTTCCATAGTGTTGTAGTATTTGATAGAAAATATATATTTTGCTTACTTGATTACATGACACATTAAGAGTTTATAAATACAATAAATAAACTAACAAAGTTTATAAGTATTTAAAGTATATAAATACTTACCTTAATATAGAATGCTTGAGTATTATAGAAAAAGGGAATATAAGCGGAGCTTCGACGTGAAATTTGTAATCTTCGTAAACCCGAAGCTACTTGAAGATTATAACAACGCCTTCTTGAAAACCCGAAGCTATTTGAAGATAATAACAAAGTCTTTTTGGAGACTTGAAGTTATTTGAAGATTATAGTGACTCTTTCTTGAAAACTCGGAGAAAATAAGATCAAATGCTAGCTTTTCTCAAGAACAAATGAACTTTCTTACAAAATATAAGAGAAGTGCCTTTGGTTTGAGGACTTTAAGGTTATAATAAGGTGTGGTGCAAGTTTTTCTATGTGTTTAGGTTGGTATTTATAGGCTAGAAAATCTAGTTAACTATATATCGGGTTAAAAACTAACCATGGTTAAGTTTACACTTGTAAACATCTAAAGAATGAATGGTCAAGATCAAGCCACCATACATGATGACTCCTCAAAAATGCCACATATGGCTAAAATGAGGAGGTTAAGAGTTTTGAGTTTTTATCTTGCCTTTACGGAGTGAGTTTTGCTCCCGGTAATTGCTAACGGTAAGTATTTAAATCACGAAACGTAAAACCGGGTATCGTAAAAATACGAAACTTATAGGAATGATTAAACTTGTCAATATACTCATTATTATCTTATAAAAATGAGTGATAAGTTTAATGAGTCTCAAAAACGCTGATAACGCTGGAAACGTAGGTTTAAAACGTACGAAAGTTGCGTAAAACTGAGAAAAGTAAAATGTAACTTTTCTAATATGATTATAATGAACTTAATAGACTTAAAATGTCTAGGCTAGGCTTAGTCTAGCGTCGGTTGGTGTTAAATGTTCTTTAGACCTAAAATCGTAAGGGTTAAAAATCAAGGAATGATTTATATAATCAAGGAATGATTTTTGGTCAAAGGAGGAGGGAAAAAATGTTGACTTTTCTAATAATATAAAAGCTTCTAAATGTCTTAGAAAATATGGTGTAGGTATAGGCTAAGGTTGCGGATAAGTAAAAGTGCTTAAAATGCAAGTTTAGTTCTGTAAGACACAGGGTCTATTTGGTAACATTTTAACTTAATATCAAAAATCATCCCTATATTGATTGTGAGTGTACTAAACATTAATCTTATGTGAGAAAAATTGGCGCAGTTGGTTTTCGTTATGCGCAGGATGTTTAAACGACGTTTAACCCAAACGTATAATTTCTTAATAACTTTTGCAAAAATGACCCGATGAGCGTCAAACTTTCACTTAATCATGGAAATAATTTATCTTACGAGAATATAAAATAAAAATTTCGGGAATGAATAGTGCAAGTGAATAGTAACATGAATAGTAAAATTTTCGGGAATAGAAATTAACCTGAAATGCGAATTGTTACAGCGTGTGAATCGGGGTAAACGTTGGGAGAGTGCAAGGTAAAAGGTAGGGGATGGTGAACAGTGGTAACTGTTATTCCCACCATTGTTCATTCTTTGTTGACCCGGGTTATTTTAGTTGACTTGGGTAAAGGGATGGGTTAAAAGGGTTGGTCGGGTTATAGGATATGGATTGGGTTTATTTGTTTGATTTGGGCTTGGATGGGTTTATATATAAAAGGTTTGGTTGGATTTGGTTTTTATGTTTCAATAGAATTAGGATTTTACAAAAGTTAGATTAGGACTAACTTTGCAAAATTTTAGGGACTGATGGTAAAAATGATTTTGGACTTTTGATGTAAATGATTTAACAATTAAAGTTTAGGTTTGGTATTTTGGTTTAGGCATGATCCGAAAAATGTAGAAATCTATCCTCGGCCCCAGCTTTATCACTCTCTTTCCAATCCCATCCTCGTTTCCGTCTGTTTTGTTTTTCTTTTTGTCCTTTTTATCATATCCGTTACCTGCACATGCAAAACACAAAACAAGCATATATTTGGCATTTATGGTCGGTTTTTGGTATTTTATGTCCATTTTTGATAAAGAAAAGGTATGTGATTTAACACATACCAATGCTTAAAAGATGTATCATAGGGATGGTTGTCTTATATGCTTAAAAGAAGTATAATGGTATTAAACAAGTGTAGTGTTAATTGTAATTTTTGTACCGCTTTATTGTTATATGTTATTAGTTACTTTTTAAGGTTGTGCTCAAGTTGGATAAACTGACTGATGCTTCTAGTTCTACTTGCTATGTAATGTGGTTCAAAATTTTATTTTGTCGGTGTTTATTAAAGGTACTACTAATTGACATATTTGCTAAATTGACTTTACTTGCTTATATGGTATACAGGTAATCATGTAAATACGTTGACATCAATGCCAAAAATATAAAGAGACATCAACGGTAAACATATGAAGCGACACAAGGTTAGGTTTTTATGGTTATAGCGACTTCAGTAGGGGCGTTCAGGAGGTGATGAACCATTTGGGGACACTCAATTTCTTGAAGAGTATTCAAGGTAAGGGTTCGGAATCTAAAAGCTTCCCTTTATTATTTTCCATATAACTGACCCTTCAATACGTGTTAGTGTTGTGTGCAGGTTTTCTTGATGTTGGTATTTTTTGAAAACGAACTTGCTGCATAGGCGCTTAGAAGAAAAGGAGACATGGGCTGAGTTCTTCCATGAGCTTTTTGAGTCGTCGTGTTCATTTTGGGAGATGTTGTAGCTTCGTTCATGGTTCAATTTAACCAAGAAGCTACAATGAACAACGATATCCAAATGTCAGTCTAAGTCAATCTCTTCATTTTTTTTATTTTATTATTATTATTATTATTATTATTATTATTATTATTATTATTATTATTTATTATTATTATTACTATTATTATATTATTATTATTATTATTATTACTATTATTATTATTATTATTATTATTATTATTATTATTATTATTATTATATTATTATTTTTTTTTTTTTTGTATTTGCTTTACTTGACTGTTTATTAACGTACAGAAAACAGAGAAGAATTGGAAGGAAGTATTTCCAGATCGAAGCCGACTGTTTCTCTACACACCTATAGACAGAAAATGTGTTTTCAATGGAGATGGACTCGATAAATTTATTACACAGGTCAAAATGAGAGAACTGGAAATTTCTTATGTGGTTGCTATAACGAGTTCACAAAGTAACGGTAAATCTCCCTTACATTGTTATCTTTTATTGTATAATTCGTGCGACTTAGGTTTTTTAGGTTTCGTACTTGACAAATATAATATAAGAGTTTCTATTTGCGCAATGTCTATATATGTACTGATTTGCACCTCTCTTTATTAAAAAATCTTAAATTGTGCCGATATATATAGGCTTTTTTCTTGCTATGAGTTACCTACACAATATCCGTTTACCGAAAAAACAATATGTCCAAAATATGACGGTACTTTTCTTTTTGCAGGTTGCACAAAATATGAAGTCAAATACAACTCTCTGCGAGGTATGCACCACACCCTCTGACCCGCGTAGTTATATTTTTAATGTTATAGTGTTAAAGTTATACACTCTACTGTTAATGAGTTCATATTCCGAATTTGTAGCACCATATTTTGTGCGGCTTCCATATAATGTTGGTTATTTTGTACACGTTTGAACCTATGCCTTTTGTCTCTGTTTGTAGGGCCATATATTTTGGGCTTGCTTTATGGTTTTGAGGTCAAGAATAATGCAAGATGGTGATGTTCCCTGATACAAGTTGAAGATCTCTGTAAATCATAAGAAAGGTAAACGCTTTAAGCTCCTTTTTTGTTGTATTAAAAAAGTGCAACAAATGCAGAAGCAGCAAAGTCAAAAGCTTATACTTGGATAAAATCTAACTTGGCATGATCTTTTTAGACTATTTTAGACAAGATCACTATTCATATAGATTTTAAACGGTTTTTCTTTTGTTTATTTATTAGTTTTACAAAGTTAATGCTTCAGTAAAGATTGAAAAAATAGAACGTATGCAAGATCTTGATCATCAAAGACCACTTATGGTTTTATATGGCTTGCTTTTAAGTCTCTTCATAGGCTCCATAATATATTTGTGCTTATTCTTATCCTTTTATACAAAAGGCATCCGTACAACATCATTTTAGGCTAAGCGCAGGCAACTAATATGTTTGAATGAGCATATGTTATAATTTCATTGAATTTCAGAATTTGTTGCATATTGGTATATATGTACATGTCTTTCAATTGGAGTGTGGAGTTTTATATGTTTTGTGTGGTGTTTAGAGGAAGAAAACATTGTTAAAAGATTATGAGATTAGTGGGAAGTCTTCGGTTTTCATAGATAAGCAAATTGGTGAGAAGAATGCAGAGCAAATGTCGTATCATGTTTGTCTTCACACAAGCATGTAATGCCTAAACAATATGATGCCGTACGTATACCTGATAAGGCTTCTACTTTACTAACCAAATTTAAACACTTTCAGTATTGTTTACACAAAATTAATATGCTGATGCGTAGTTTAGGAATACATCGTTAGTTATGTATCTATTCAGCAGTACAAAGGAGCAAAGTTTAGGCGACAATGAAAGTGCAGGTAAGTTATAAATATTAATACTTTATACTTATTCGAGTAGTTTTGCGTGTTTAGCCAAACGTCCTCTTATGTAATGCTCATATATTTATTGGCTTACAGTATTGTAAATGAGCATTTTAATTAAAACGGGCTGCTTATTTCTTTTGCAGAAATCCGTACTAACCAATGCATACCACCTCCTAAAGAGCTTTGGTTAGAAAGAACTGGGATCTGACCTTTTTGTTAAATTGAACAGGCTACGGCAGGTTAGCACCCTAACTTTTGTTGGGTTTTTTTTTTTTTTTTTTTTTTTTTAGATTTTGCAAATAACTGTACATGACTTGGAGCACACTTTTAAAAATGGGTAAACCCGATATGGGCACTGTAACCATATGCATTTAGGGCCGTGTAACCAGGTTTGTCGTCATTGTGGAGCGTTATATATCAAATACTAACTTACCGGAAAAATATTCTACCGTACTTGACACAACGTTATCCAAAAAAAAATGAAATTATGTGCATAAGTGTTCTCGGTCAAAAGTTTTTTACACACGGTTCATTTTAACCCTTTGCTTCTACTTTGCCACTTTTGGTTAGCTTAATCATTATGCTATGCCCTTTATTAGTTAACTATTTTGTTGATAAATTGAAAATCTTGGTGTTGAGATATTTAGTTTTCTTCTTAATGCAATGGAATATGTACTTGATCTGTAGTTATTAATAGCGTAAACTGGACCTGCTTATGGCGGTGTATTAGCTGAAGTAATATCTTCCTTTGATACTAAGGCAATACATCAAATGATATGCTTGAACAAGAAAATGTAGAATTAGATGGGAAGACAAAATGGCAATTTGCAATTTTACAAATGGGTATTTGTTCTTACTTTCAGCTTTCGAATGTCTGTCAGTATTAACACATGATTAGACGGTATTACGGGGAATTAAAAGGTGCCAATGAAGATGTTGGGAAGATTGCGATCGCGGTTCCCGTATTAGTATGTAAGTAACATCTCTATGCTGGCATTATTTCTTCATATGATCTATTCACAATCAATTAGAACTCGATAGCTTAGTATAAATGTTAGTTGTATGCGGTCATTATTTCAGTGTGACAAAAAAAATGAAGAAGCCGCTGTTGATTTATTTGCAGCAGAGATACAAAAAGGCTTAAGCAATGTGGGTAGTCTTTTTTGGAGGGAAAAAAAGTGTGCAGATGGTTGTTTATGAAGGTCCATGTCCTGTATAAGTATTGTATATAAGCATAGGAACCCATCTAGCCATTGTCTATAATGTGTATAAAAATATGTTTCAAAACAAATTGGAACAAGCAAGACTTGAGACCACTCCAATTCAGTTTAGGCTGAATGCTTATAATTACATAATAAAAATAACATGGGTTACCTTAAATGAACATTCAGTACTTTCTGTCATAGTATGTTTTTAACATTTTTGCATAACTCTACACTAATACTTTTTTACTTTTAATAGCATTACCGCGGCAACGCGCGGGCTCCCACACTCGTATATACTAAAAACCATTACACAGTAGCTACAGTAACCCTTTGACAAAAACACTGTAGCTACAGTAACTCGCAAATTTTCATTTTAGACCCTGAGGTTACTGATCGATTACAAAGTTAGTCCTTAACGGCCGTTACTTAACAAAAGTGACTTAAATTTGCAATGGACCAATAACTTCAGGGGCTGTTTCTGTGCAAAATATTGTGCAGAAACAGCCCCTCAGGTTAACTTTTAATTTCAAAGTTAGTCCCTAAGGACTAACTTTGCAACATACCGACACTTTCAGGGACTAAAAATAAAAATATCGCCGCTACAGTTCCAAACAGTGCAAAACATTGCCATGAACATTATTTACTATTCATTACAAATTACACAAATAGTCCCTCAGGTTATTTATAAATTTCAAATTTAGTCCCTAAGGACTAACATTTCAAAATTCTGATAACTTTAGGGACTTTTTTTGTAAAAAAATATACTATTTTTAGAAATTCTTAATGAAAATAGTACTTACGGTTATTGCTCTTTTGCATAGTTAGTCCTTAATAACAAAAATAGTTTTTTTTAACAACCATTTCATTTCGAGTTTAAATTAAACAAAACATTTCTGCTGCAACGCGCGTCTACCCCACTCGTAATAAACTAGTTATCTTTATCTAAATGCATCTTGAAATACAACAAAAAAAAAACTTTAATTATTCGCGACGAGACATGAGAAGTAAAATATACACAAATATACTATTACACAGTAAACTCAAGAGTAAGAAGATCGCACAAAGCTGAGAGCGAAATATGCGCATAAATGACTTGTCTTAGTACATACAATTATGCATGGTTTACAAAACCGGGCCGGACATAAAACTAGGTTTTCAATTGGTTCACGTGCTTTGTTAGAAATTATGGATTCAGTCTATTTTTCATTTTTGTATCAGATCCGGTCCCTGTGATTTTAAAATTTCTCAGATTCAGTCCAATTTGTCTAATAAGGTATGTGAAATGACCAAAATACCCCTACCTTTATCATTTTATTTATTTTTTAGGTGGGGGTATTTTGGTCATTTCATGTCAGAATGAACTGAATCCAAGACTTTTTAAAACCACAAGGACCGGATCTGATACAAAAATGAAATATGGACTGAATCCCTTCCAACAAACCACATGGATCATTTGTGTAGGTAACTCTTCTTGTTATTATTGTTTTCTTAATATTCCTATATATCATTGTCATTAGCAATTCATTCCTGATTTCTAAACTAAAACTATCCTAATATCAAAATAAGCAAGTCTACATATGCTATCTTATAGAAGTTTGAGAAGTAGATATCTATACTTCTTTATAAAATATTTGGAACTTCTTATAAAAAAAAAGTCTTAAAAAATAAGACTACACACTTACTATAAAAGGAAGTCTTATATTTTAAAATAAGTATAACGTTTTACTAATTACTAATAGCTTCCATTACAATTTTCATAAATAAAAAAGTAATAGCCCAAACTTGTAACTGCAAAAATCATAGGACTTGCAACAGCCCATCGTTACTCCCTCCAAACTTAAAGTCAAACATCCAACCTACTCCCGAGCCTGCCATATATATAACCCCGATTACGAAAAACAACACACACCCATAAATCCATAGGATTTCAAGTTCTCTCTACTCACTCTTTCTCTAAATTCAAACCATTAGCTCCTCCGCCGCCACCCCCATCTACCGCCACCACTTCTTCCTCTGTCCACGCTATAAAAGACTTACCCTAATTTCAAGCACACTTTAACCTAATAAACAAAAAATAGGGCAGAGAGTGTCTTATACAAATTTACATTTCATTTTGTATATTAATAGTTCACATATTTATGTTTATGCAAAATCACATTTTATTTTGTAATGACGTCTATCTTTGATTTATGTTTCAAGATGCTATTTATATTACTCCCTTCAATTCGGACCTTATGTTTATTTGGATATGATATAGTTTACATTGTTTTTGCTTATAGTTATTTTAATTATAAGTTGTTATTCATTTGTAAAGTTATTGTTAAAAAAAACGTATAAATGAAAAATATTTTCTCGCCACAAATATATGGGTGGTATTATTAGTATTACTTTCACATTGATTACAAGTAATACGCCTTATAATACTAAATTTATTGATAGGAAAAATACATTTTTTATATTTTTTGTTCAGTATATTTTGACTTTTACTATTTTTAATTGCCAAACTTTAAATTTCTGTTATGCAATTTTTTCAGCAATTTTGCCCATTTTATTAACAAGACAAGACACTTATATATATATATATATATATATATATATATATATATATATATATATATATATATATATATATATATATATATATATATATATATATATATATTTTTTTTTTTTTTTTTTTTTTCTTATTTTTTGAGTTATCAAATTTTATATGTTTTTTCTTTTATTTTGCAGTTTTATAATATAAACAAATTTATAAAAATAATATATTCTTTATAAAAAAGTATTACTCCCTCCGTACTATATTAAGTGTCCACATTCAAAATACACAAAGTTTTAGAAAATTCCACTAACTACACTCTCCACCAATCAAATATCATTTTTACCCACTAAAGTCTCATCTCATTGGTTGGAATACAATATGGACATTTAATTTGGGACATCCCAAGATTCTATTGTGGACACTTAATATGAGACGGATGGAGTAGTTAATAACCAACCCCTATAAGTCAAAACTTTACAACCTTAGACCATGCGTAATGGGGCGTGGATCGCCCCATTTTCCCCTGTTCCGCGACCTACCCACTCCCCACCACCATTACCAACCGGCGTGGAGATCAAAAAAACCGACGGGGCTTGGAGATCTCCGCGCCCGCGCCCCTGTTGACCACCATTTAATTCTTTGGTTGTGGATATGTGTGTCTCGAACAAAAGAAAGAAAAACAGAAAATGAAAACAAGCTTTGAGGTATTTGTTTTTGGTATAAAATGTTCTCGTGTGGTAGAGAAAAAAAGAAAAAGGATAGAAGTTTTGTGTGGGTTTAATCTTTTTGTGTGTGGTTTCGTTTGATTTCTGATGAGGATTGGGTGGTGTTGGCGGTGGTTTTGGTGTGGGGAGAAGATGAAAAATATGTAAGTGATGATAAAGTGAGGTTTTATTTTAAGAAAAAAGTGGATAGATGATGGAGATATGAAGTTGGTTTCTTTGAAGAATAATAATAATGTAAATTTTGGTGATTAAAAAAAAAGAAAAAAAGAAAAGAAAAGGGTTGTCAAATGTCACACCATGCCCCATCTACAATTACACCACTTTTCTTTCCAATCCCCATGATGGCCCACAATGCCAATGTTTTAAAAACCGGACCGGACCGGCCGGTTCGACCGGTGTCCGGTTGGTCGGCCGGTTTTTTAGAGGTCCCGTTCAATGGTTCGAATCGGCCGGTTTTTCCGGTTCAACCGGTTTTTTTTTTTTTTATAATTTTTATGATGATGTGTATACTTTAATGTTTTTTTTTTTTTTTTGTGAACATTAAAACACATTATTTCTTTAGATTATAACTATTTTGTATTATTTTTGAATGGGTTGTAACAAGTTTAGTAGCATTTAAAAAATAAAAAATAAAATAAATACCAAACGGTTGAACCGGCCCGTTCAACCGGTTCGACCGGTGTCCGGCTGACTGACCGGTTCGATGAAAAATCCGGTTTTTAAAATATTGCATAATGTCATATGTCAAACCATGCCCCATCCTTCTTACACTACCATTACACATGGTCTTAGAGCAATGCTGTGGAGTGACAAATCCTCGTTACTATCTAAATGTAAGAGACGTGTTGATCCTATCAAATTGTGTATTAACGTTCTAGTTGCATGTTTAGTAGATAGATTATCCACAAATCAAAGTATCAAAAGGATTATAAACATAGACACGTGGAAATGAGTGGAACAGAAGTGGCAAAGATGTCACTTTTGGAACTTATCTTGTCACATGACTTACCATCGATCACCATGATGACTCATTCCATTTATCCATTTATCTTGAATTATGCAGTCCATCCATAATACATATTGTCATATTCATA
Organism: Artemisia tridentata subsp. tridentata; assembly: GCA_021014915.2. Taxonomy (NCBI): domain Eukaryota; kingdom Viridiplantae; phylum Streptophyta; class Magnoliopsida; order Asterales; family Asteraceae; genus Artemisia; species Artemisia tridentata. The sequence goes on from CP139501.1 coordinate 86,754,817, forward strand.
GTGTCCCATGCTTCATTATTCTATATATGATCACATTCAACTCATTTCAAACATACAATTTTTCAAACACATTCCTTAAATCATAACAAAAGTTTCTGAAATATCTATAGATTTTTATAATAATGATGATGATTAAACAAATTGTTGTTGGTTCTCCAATCTCCTCATTTCCTAGTATATCTCCTCCTCAATGTGTCCCGAACCAAAGGTTTTGTTCTATTTATGTTTTGCTTTGATTTGTGCAAATTTGGTTATATCATAATTCATAAGTCAATTGTGTTTATGATTATTGGGTATTTTCAGATTGCAATTGGTTTCAAATACTAAGGCTCAGTTGTCGAGCCAACGAGGCCGTAGGAATGGTAGTGGCATTGGCACCCGAAAGTTGAACTTTAGGTGAGACAACTTTGTGATCATGTCATGTTTACACAACATTTGTTCTAGTTACCTTTATACATTTCCTATTATCTATAAACTGGCCCGTTTAGATGTCTCAATAACATTATTCTATTATTATCTTGTTGTAGGTTCAGTATTGTATAAATGTGCAACTTATAACTTATTATAAACTAATATGATAAATATATAATACTACACCAAAAGCTATATACATCATCTTGGCTTCTTATTTGAAGTTGGTTTACACAAAGTTTACAAAACATTGGAGATGTGTTAGAAATTGACATAGAACATTTACCTAGGAAGTGTTCCCATTGCGGTTTTTGTTTGTCGTAAAATAATTGTTTAATTTAAACTATAACTAATCAAAAAGAAATTTAAAAGATAGCAGATGACATTTTACTGGTGCACGCGCGGTATAATGATTGGGCTTTTATAAAACTGTAAGTTTTTAAAGTTTTTGGGTTGCCTTGTGGAACAGTTGGATGGCTACAGTAGGAGAAAATGTGAAGCCGTCAGCACCAGTTACACCTACATCAGTGCCTGTGCGTGTGGCACATGAGCTTCATCAAGCAGGTCATCGTTATTTGGATGTCAGGTACTCAAACTAAAAGATCATTTATTTGTAAACGATTAAAATGCAGGGGTCTAAGGTTCAGTATGGATTTGTGTAGGACTGCTGAAGAATTTGCCGCTGGACATGCTGTTGGTGCAATCAATGTTCCTTACTTGTTTAAACTTGGATCAGGTTTGTTATTTCTACCCTAATGTCGGTTTTTAGAGTCGTTTACTTGTACATAGAGGTGGCAATTTGTGCCCAAAATAAAAAAAATGGGCTAGTTTGGGCAAATTTTTAAAAAATTTTGGCACATTTAGCCCCATTCTTTTTTGAAATGGTTTTTTGAAATGGGCATATATTGCCCATTTAAAAGTTAAATGGGCACAAATGGGCGGATATTTTCTCTCAATTGGAGAACATTCCAAATTCTTTTAAAGAAAAACTTATACATATAATATATTTAATTTTTTAAATATGAGTGAGGTGTTACGTTTGAGGAATTTATTTCGTCGTTTTGGGTCTTTTCTAAAGCGATTTGTATAATACGCGCCCGTTTGGCCCATGCCCGTTTAGCCCGTGCCCATTTAGCCCGTGCCCGTTTAGCCCGTGGCCCATGCCCGCCCAACCCGCCCGTTTTGCCACCTCTACTTGTACATTCATGGATTTAAGTTATGTATAATGTGTGACATAGTCATTTAACAATGTAGCTAGGAACCCAAAGGTGTTGGACATTCCCCAATCAAATGAATGCAACCAACTTGATTAATTTTATGAAAATGTTAGATTATCCTCTTTGATGAAATTATGTGTTTGATCATATTTATGCATTAGTTATATAATAACAGTGATTAAAGAAGTGTTTGTGGACGTGGCGTCCTTGCCTATTTCAACACATACGCATTTTGACCCGTTAGTGTCACATCATTTTACTGTAGGCGAAGTTTTGATTTGTTTTAGTGTAAGAAGATAAGCATTTTCATAAATATTTTTTGTTACGATACAACATAACTTTAGTCCACCACTAATTATATCAATAAATCACATTTTATTTATTTCGCACACGGATTTGTACTTTCTGTTATAATAATTTTTGTTGGTATTATGTTATAGGAATGACCAAGAACCCTGAATTTCTAGAGGAAGTCTTGTCCCATTTCGGAAAAGATGATGAGATTCTAGTTGTAAGTGCTAAAACCTTGATTTTACCGATATATATTTTGCTACAAACATTGTTGCAAACTTGTAATGAATCTTTCGGTCACTTACTTTATATTTGTGATGAACAGGGATGCCAATTGGGCAAAAGATCACTCATGGCTGCTACCGAGCTTCTTTCTGCTGTAAGTATTCAGTTATTACCAACAATTGGGTTCATTTGAGCTATATTTGCCCACTCATTTGTAAATTGTAGATTCCACAAACTTATTTAAATTCGAACACGTCAAATAAATCTACCCAGAGTGTGGATACCAAATGTTGGACTTCAAAATGTATAATCTGACAAATTTTCTTGCATTTCCGCAGGGTTTTACGGGTGTGACAGACGTAGCTGGTGGATATGCTGCGTGGAATCAAAATGGACTTCCAATTGAGTCTTGAAGATAATTAGTATAATGAATAAATAAGCTTCTGATGTAGCAATGAAGCATCAATGTCAGTTTGTAAATACAGCATGTTCAGATATTTGCACATATAATGTAGCTTAGCAAATTAAGGGGAGTGGTGTGGTTCTTGATCTGTGTAACGACAAGGCAATAGTAACAACCCTTCCCACTTTGATTAAATTTTATTGGATAACAAAAGGAAAAAAAAAAAAAACATCTTGGTATGATATCGAGTCTTGAAATGTGCCGCTATGAATCTTTTGTAAAGATCAGTACTTTGTTGAAGTAAGTTGATGGCATTTGTTAAAATTCAAACATTGGATTCCTTATAACTAAGGGATGGAGTACCTATGTTCTGTGTTCTATAGAGCAACTGAATCCTCGATCCCGAGTTCTCGCCTTTTCACCTCCTGGGCCTATACGGCCGTGCAGCGTATTAAATTTTTGCACATACGTAATCATTTTTTATTCATTAAATTTGACCATATACATATACCAGTTTAAATGGTTGCCTATTTCTGATGATGATGAATTGATGATGACCATCAAATAATACATTTTTTTTTTTTTTTTTTTTAATATCAAGAATTTTAAGATTTGTTTTGTTTAAAGAATTTAAAGATTTGTTAGCAACGGTCTCTTGTCTATTATGTTGATAAATGATGACGGGTTCAAGGTGTTAAGTGGATCAAGTCAAATTGTTACATCAATACTCTAATGTAAATATACAGTTTTTTTGGTCTGTATCGATACATGTATGCAACCAGTAAGAAAACAGCTGTCTGACGTAACATACCCAGAAAACGTACAGGGACGAAACACAATATTAAAGACAAGGAGCATTCTAATAGTCTTAGTATAGAGTTAGACAGCAAGTTCATAACAGACAGCCAACGGCAACAATTAGTGTCTCAAGTTAAAAATAAGCATCATAACAGAATCTGCTTAAACAAAATTACTTGCTGATATCGAAATTTAAATGCATTTGAATGCAGAAACCATGTCTAGCCAAAACATGAATTCAAAGTGCCATCAATCAACTAACTTCTTCCCCATTAGGACCATGATCAAGCAATAGTTATTCCCGGTCTCTGCATCAGTTTGATTTAATCTCTTGAAGAACCTTCAAGTTTGATGGAAATATGAAACCTTTAGCTTTTAAACAAGCGAGAGCCTGCCAGCAAAAAATACAATGAAAAAAATGAGAATGGTGCAATGCCTGTATGAATTGATTGTTATCAAGACAAAAATAAAAAGGAACTTGCAATTACATCCCTTAAGAACAAAAGATACAGGAGTATATATAGGGAAAACATCAATACTCCATGGAGGAGTTCTAATCAGAAAATAAAAGCACCTTTCCCAATGATCAACAAGAAGAAAGCACACAAATGTGCTTGTGAAAAGCACACAAATGCGCATAGCGCGGGCATTCAGCTAGTGAAATAAAATGTCAATTAGTCACATGTTAACTATAATATAGCTGCGGTTTGAACCATGCTATAGCAACAATGCACTGTGTACTCTGATTTGACTGAACTTATAATCTCATTACAATCTCATCAGGAAATTCATATTCAATCTGTCAACATCATGCAATTACATACTCATCACTTCATCTTACTCAAGAAACATAATTAAATCCCAAGCAAACCAATCGGCGTGATTTCTAAGTTTTGATATCAATCAAACAGTTAACGCAATCCTGGTGGCCTAATAGCATGTTTGTTGTCCCTCAAAATACTACTCGTACAGCATTTCATTTACTTAAACAACATACAGATCTTTACTGATCCTAACATAAGCTTAAACCAAGCAAACGCACACAATAATCAACGCACAACAGCCGGAGACAGACCTGACTAGCTACGGCCACAACTAAACGTATGTTGAACAAACTCATACCAGGCTTACATTATTCCATATCGATGCCTAATAACATCACTACTAGCCACATATCATGATTCCTGAAGGCAGCAAACCAATTCATTTTATCAAAATCTGCAGTGTATCTTTGGATTTTACACCTTTCATCACTCACACCTTTGGAAATATATCTCACCCGCATATTCTGCACCACGCCTACTTTAAAACAGCTTGGCTTTATAGACAGGATTCAACCAGGTTAAATATAACCCTAATCTCCATAAGCCCCAATTATCAACTATTGGTGACAATCTGTAGCATAATCATTGTGATCATATTTAATCAGCCATGTCAAAGTGAACCAAAACACAATTAACTGTTATCAAGCATTAAACAACAGCCATAAATTTCTACTTCCATAGCATACAATTTATAACAGGCTGATCCCTAGCATTTGATCAATAAATGATCCTACTTGAGCCCTGCTGATAACAGTGGCTGATAAACTTGTTAAAGATTGATACGAAGCAACCAACAAAAGCCTCTCAGAAAAAAATATAATATTTTTACCCTAATATCACCCACAAAACTATAATAAAAAAGAATGTCCTTAACCCCTAATCAACTACTTACAACATCAATATAAACATGCATTTTATTTCAATAGAGGGCTAAAAACCCAGCGCGTGAACTGTCGGCACTATTTTGCACGTCTTGAATCCTAGAAATCTTTATGTACGTATCCACACACAAACATGTACTAGAGAAAAAACATTGATATATACTAAATCTCAAATATGGGCATGCTTGTGGGACAACCCGGTCCACCAAGTTTAACAAGACATAAATGTACATGTTTCAACCTGAACTCATATTAACCTATTAACCTGTTACCCAACTCATCTAACCTGACCATTTGGTCACAATTACTAATATGGTTGACAAAAGTTGACTAGGTATACTCAAATTTGGCATAGTCAATCACTAGAACGTGCTTGATAAATAAAAGTCAAAAGAGCATAAGAAAAAGAGACAGTTTCAGAAGAACTATGGACGCGCGTTTGAGGAGCAACTAGTAAGGATTAGCTAATTCACCTTGAACATAGAATAAACGAAACAGCCATAACGGCAAGGCATGAGAAAAGATACTTCTTATTTACCCCTTTTCTTTATTACATGACGTTTAAGAGTCAAACTCACTATTCTTTTTCAGAACATCTTAGTTAAATTTATCCGGCCCTTTGTACAAAAGAGTAATCACTTTAAATAGAATAAGACTATAAGCTCTACAATTATATGCAAACTGGTGTCAAGAATCTAGAGCTAAAACTTATGAAATGCAAGTTTGACATTCAAAATAAAAAGTCAACATTTACCTCTCCAGTTACCCAACCCACATGGCATGACCATTTCATTAGGCATACAAAAGTTAATAAGTAACCTCTCATCAGAATACATACAAATCCCCTAAAACCTCACCCACCTTTAGTTCCTACTTCCTACCAATCTTCACTTTCAGATGAATCATAGTCAGGCCAATCAGGATGCTCCATGTTTGATGGAAATGTGAAACCTTTACTTCCAAACGAGCAAGAGTCTACAAACAGAATAGAGCAATGAGAATGGTGTAATACTTGTATGAATTAATTTTCATAATGGAAAAAATGAGACCATTAGCTTCAAAAAATTGATTAGCCAATTTAAAATTATCCAGGTCGCTGGTCGCAATCATCACTTTCAAAATGTACACTATTTATAATCAATAAAGTTCTCCTAGAGCTAATGATCGGTAAGTCCTATAAACACACAGATTGCAACAAGTAAAATAAATTGACGGAAAATTTACCATTAGACAAAGATATCCAATTTGAAGCTTTTTGACATGGCGAAGGCTTAGTATAAGACCTTTAAGCATTTGTTCTTTCCCTTCCTTACTTGTCGTCTCATAATGGCCACCCTCCCATGGGCGGATCTGGGTTGGGGCCCGCCCCCCAACCCCGTTTTTTGGCTCCGTAGTGTTAATTTATCCGTATTTCGTCCGAAAAAATTTATATTTATTAAGCCGGCCCCCTCCACAATTTCCTTCAAGATCCGCCACTGCACCCTCCCAATAATCCAATTCAGCTTCAACTAACGAAGACACATTTAGCAACACGACCTTCCATAACAAAAAATCCATTATGATTTGAAGTGACAAGATATGAGGCGCATTTATTTCGACAATATCTGCAAGATCCCATTCATCTTCAGGATCACTATATCCACCAATTACCAAGTTCTTAACACTCGTTGAAGTAACATCAATCCGCCCAAAACCATAGCACTCTACCAAGCACAAAGTTTCCAAAAGAGGACTACCCGATAATATATTCGCAATCAAACCCTCGTCTAATTTCCCTTTTAAAATATACAAGCGGTTAAGGTTACTCCAACTAATAATGGTTCCATTCCTCAAATAATGAACTCATATAAAATGAGAAAACGAGATTAGGAACTTGAGGCCAGAGATGTTGCCATCGTTTGGAGAGTGTACCTGTTCTTATGGCGTATTTTGTCTCGGGTAAACGAGAGATGATTTCAATAAGTAAGCAATCTGGTAACGAACTTATTCGATTTTTTTTTTTTTTTTTTTTTTTTTTTTTTTGTGGGATTTACTTTGTTTTCCTTTCATCATTTCAATTGCAGTTACCAAAAACACAAATCATCTCATCATGTTTAAGGGGAAAGGTGAAATGAAGTTTTCCTTTTGCCCCTCACCATTTCCAAATTTGTATTTTAGGGGAAGTTTGTTTAGGCGACTTATCTAGCACAAGCTCAATTTTTATAGCTCATTTTGAAACTTTTCAGCCTCTATAAGCTTAGCATGTCAATAGATTTAGTAGATTTAGGGATACACTATATAAACGGGGTCTAGGGGTCTACTACCCCGGACGGGGTCTACTAAGGAATGTACGGATGTACTTTTTTTTTTTTTTATTATTTTCCTTATTTTGTCTTTTGCTGTTTCTTTTTTTCTTTTTTTTTTTTTCTTTTTTTCCAAGTTTTTTTGGTCCTCATTTTTCTTTGTCCAAGTGCAGATTGCACAAAATTTTGTCCAAGTGCAGAATTGCACACAAAACACAAGTCCAGTTTTTTTTTTTTTTTTTTTGTCCAAAGTTTTTTTGTCCCAATTTGTCAAGTGCAGATTGCACAAAATTTTGTCCAAGTGCAGATTGCACTATCAAACACCAAGTGCAGATTGCACACAAAACACAAAAGGAAACAACAATCTGAGCTACAAAACACAAAACAGATTCCACACAAAATAATAGGCTCGGATTTGAAAACGTAATCGTCATCGCCAAGTATATAGATTTTTAGTAGGCTCGGATTTGAAAACGTAATCGTCATCGCCTTATAGTCTCAAAATAATAGGCTCGGATTTGAAGGTTGCAAAGTGATAAAAATATCACTTTGCCATCCATTCGGTTTTTAGAAAACCATTCGTCATCGCCTTTTTGTCTAAGTTTTTTGTCCCAATTTTTTTTCCAAGTGCAGATTGCACACAAAAGGCAACAACAATCTGAGCTACAAACCACAATCAGATTCCACACAAGCAGAAAGAAAGGGTAGGGATATATTGACCCTCCCTAAATCCAACACAATACACATGTTACACAAGTGAAACACAATACACATGTTACACAAGTGAAACACAGCCTGTAATATTCTCACAAGCTCAATAGTAAGATTCTCAAAATGCAGCTTTGCAAGATTCTCAAAACTGCAGCTTTGCTCCATTATAAACAAAGCAAACTATCACAGCCCACTATCAAACTATCACAGCCCATTTTGTGCAATCTGCACTTGCAAAAAACTTTGCCAAAATCAAACTATCACAACCAACTATCACAGCCCTAACCAAAAGGGGCTACTAACCGGACGGGTCACAAGGTATCAAGCACAAGGTATCACAAGGTATCAAGCACAAGGTATCACAAGGTATCCCAAAGAAAGCAGTATGACAAGGTATCAAGCACAAAGCAACAAGGTATCAAGCACAAAGCAGTAGCACAAAGCAGTATCACAAGCCGAAAATGTCGAATTCACCATTTTACACACAAGAGGTAATACTAAATTTTGCGCTTTTCAATATAACATTAGGCTCAGATTATGCATAAAGTTTTTTCATATATGGCTGCAACATCAAAGGTAGCAAAATTAAGTTTTTTTTGCCGTCCATTCGGAAATGCCATGCCAAAATCATGTTTTTTTATAAATCATCATTGCCTTATCTCAGTTTTTTTTTTTTTAAAAGAAACAAGTTTCAAATCAGCTTAAAATAACAAACTGCTTAGCAAGCATATAAGCAGTTTGTTATTTTCAGTTTCATCACCAAACTCTCTACATAATAGAAAGGGTTAAACTAAAAAACTAGCCATAAGCAGTTTGCCAAGAAACCCTCTACAAATCAGCTTAAATACCTGCACTTTTTTATCATAAGCACATAAGCAGTTTGCCAAGAAACCACACAGAGCCTGTGGACTAGGGTAGGCCAGAGCAGGTATTCATACCACTCAAAGGTGGCAGATCAAGGTGTTAACCTACCCGTTTGCACCCACACAACTCAAGCAGTTTCACATAAGCACAACTGCTAAAGCAGTTTCACATAAGCACAAGCAGCCACACTAGCCACCGTGAATATATAAAAATAGGCACCGTGAATATAAATCACCCACCACAGAACACAGCTTATAAATAATCACAAATAATCACATAATCACCCACCACAGAACCAAAAAACCCAAAACCCCCAAATTTTTTAGAAACCCTAATTTTGGCGAACCACAATTTTTTCATAGATCTGGTAAATTAAACAACACAGGTTACAAATAATCACATAATCACCCACCACAGAACCAAAAAACCCAAATCCCCCAAATTTTTTAGAAACCCTAATTTTTAAAAATTAGGCGAACCACAACTTTTTTATAGATCTGGTAAATTAAACAACACAGGTTACAAATAATCACATAATCACCCACTACAGAACCAAAAAACCCAAATCCCCCAAATTTTTTAGAAACCCTAATTTTTAAAAATTAGGCGAACCACAACTTTTTTATAGATCTGGTAAATTAAACAACACAGGTTACAAATAATCACATAATCACCCACCACAGAACCAAAAAACCCAAAACCCCCAATTTTTTTAGAAACCCTAATTTTTAAAAATTAGGCGAACCACAATTTTTTTATAGATCTGGTAAATTAAACAACACAGGTTACAAATAATCACCCACCACATAACCAAAAAACCCAAAACCCCCAAATTTTTTAGAAACCCTAATTTTTCCAACCCAGAATCAGATAATCACGTAGCACTCACCAAAATCCATCACATATCACATACCAGATCACCACTCACCATAAAATCTGAGGGGTGGGGTTATATTCACGGTGCGATTTTAGATCTAAAATAGAGAGAGAGAGAGAGAGAGAGAGAGAGAGAGAGAGAGTTGTGTGTGTGTGTGTGTGTGAGAGATTGTGATAAGAGAGATAGAGAGAGATAAGCGTACGTAAACGCGTTTTCTTTCTTATTATTATTATTTTTTTTTATTTGCTGTTAAAAAATGTATATGTTGTAAAAAATTTACAAATGTTGTAGTAAAAGTTAAAAAAAAGTTTTAAAAATGTAAAAATGTAGTTGTAATAAAAACTAAATGTGTAAGTTTTAAAAATTTAAAAATGTAAAAGTTGTAATTTTTGTAAAATGTTAAATATATTTTGTTAAAAAAAATTAGTTATAAAAGTATTAGTTAAAAAAATATATGTTATAAAATTTGTTATGTATTTTCAGGTTTTCGGTTCTTTAGAGGAAGTAACTGAGTGGGTGCAAAATATAGCTCGGGAGCTCGGTTTTGTCATTGTTAAACATAGAACCAAATCAGAAAATGGTCAGATGTACGAAGTCAATTATAAGTGTACAAAGGGTGGGAACTATGAACCTCACGGTAGTGGAAAACGGAAAACCAAAACATGTAAAACCAATTGTCCATTCAGATTAGATGCGAAATATCATCGAACACAAAATTATTGGATTTTGAGGGTGAAGGATGATAGGCATAATCATGATATGCTAGAGTCGTTGCATGGTGTGGCATATGCAATGCGATTAAAGGAAGATGAGGTCGGGTTGGTCAAAGAATTGTCAGATTATAACGTACGACCACGTAATATACTTTCGACAATACAGGGTCGTAATCCGGATAACGTGTCTAGCGTTAGAACTATATATAACGCACAAAATAAGATCCGGAGAGCCATAGTAGGTGATAGAACTCCAATTCAGGTCCTTTACTCGCATTTGATGCATTCAGGGTATACGTATTACCCGAGGGTAAATGAGCATAACGAGCTTGAGGAGCTATTTTTTTTGCACCCCACGTCGTATGCTTTATGGTGTACATTCCCTGAAATCATGCTGATGGACTCCACATACAATACCACGATGTTTAAATTGCCACTGTTGGAAATTGTTGGAGTAACTTCAACAAATAAAACATTTTCAATGGCGTATAGCTTTTTAAACAGTGAAAAAGGGCATAATTTTCAATGGGCATTGCAACGTGTGAAGGATGTGATAGACGAAAGATATTACCCACGTGTTATCGTCACTGACAGAGATTTAGCGTTGGTTGGGGCATGCAGAGCAGAATTTCCTAACGCTCACAAATTACTCTGTCGATGGCATATAGAGCAAAATCTGATTCAGTATTGCAGAAATAGATGCGGTTCGTTAGAAGAGTATGAGGCCATTAAACGGAGATAGGATTGGATGGTTAAAGCTCCGACACGCCTCATGTTCGAGCAACATTATGAACGCCTACAACAGCGATTGGTCAACCATGAGGGTAATTAATTATTAATTCATTGTTTTATATTATTTAATAAATAAGCACCCGAATGACCTTTTATTAATTCATTGTTTTTTTTTTTCAGATATCGCTGAGTATCTGAATAACTGGCTGCGAGATTACGCACACATGTTTGTCTCGTATATTACCGATCGATATCGCTCCTACGGACGGACAACAACGTGCAGAGTTGAGAGTCACCACGCGTTGTTGAAATTATATTTGGGCGGCACACAGTCCAACTTAGACAGGTTGTTGAGTTCGGTCGATAAGATTCTCATTGCGCAAGAAAATGCGATAAAAGAGAGTTTTAATAGAAGCATCAACGAGAAACAAAACAATTGTAATATACTACTATTTGAAGAATTGTGGTATAAAGTTTCCAAACATGCTTTCAAACTCATGTTCAAGGAACTCCACCTGTCGATCACCGTAGAAGACTGTAGCCATAAGTTGCGGTCAATTTACGGACTGCCATGCTTTCACGAAATGCAATACTATGTATATCATGGTAAGTATATTAAATTTATAAGGGATAATTACCAAAATAGCCCAAACACAAATGGGCGGTTCCCTATCTAACCCGAAATCCGAAAATAATTGTGTTGCCCAGGGCAACCGGCATTTTTTGGGGCAACCGAAGGATTTCCAGTGTATTTTTTGGGCAACAATCGCCCTTTTTTGGGCAACTGGGGGCATTGCCCAGGGCAACCGGGGTAGAAATATCCCATTTGGGTTTTGGGCTATTTTAGTAATTATCCCAATTTATAACTATCAAGTTATTTTCCCCGTTAATTTATATAAGTCACTTTTAATGAATTCAGGACGCCCCATTCCACTGGATGAAATTCATATTTTTTGGAGAACCCTGTCTGTTCCGTGGCCTATTATCAATAAGCCACCGCCTGAAGATGGCTCTTCCAGCGAACCTGATGATGATGATGATGATGATGATACTTCGTTTCAAAATGACATGTGACAATTCAAGAATGTTTTTAGCAAAGCAACATCGTTTGTCAAGAAAAATATGTTAACGAGGATGAAAGCGATATACCAACCTGAACCTGTTGACACACGTGAACCTGTTATTCAGAAAAATACCCGTGGACGTCCAAGCGCAAAGGACAAAAAGGGCAAGGCTACAAAAGTCCCGGACTTGAATGAAGTCCCGGACTTGAATGAAGTACCAACCGTAGATCACCGAAGAAGCACAACTTCAAGATCTACGAAAGTCCCGAACTTCAACAAAGAACATGCAAGACATAGTTCTTACACGGGTCCTAGTGTTCAACAAAGAATAAGACACCAGTTGTACATTGGAGATGTAGATAGCGAATATTTTATGGAGCAGATTCCAGAGAGATGGCATCCATACATAATAAGTATATATAATGTGGTAGGTGATGGAAATTGTGGGTTTCGGTGCGTTGCCCACGGTATTTGTGAAGACCAAAATAGGTGGCGCGAAGTTAGAGAGATGTTATTGCAAGAGTTAGCCCTACATAGGGAGGTTTACACAAACATGTGGTTGCAAGCTGGCTTTAACAGAATTTGGTATTCAGTAAATTGGTTCGGAAATGGAGCTGCACCGTTAGATCGCTATATGATTATGTCAGACACGGGGTTGGTTATTGCATCACTGATTAACCAACCTGTTGTATTTATATCTTGGCAGGGTTGGAATACGTGTTTTCCGCTTTTTTTCGGTCCAAACTTCTCACAAAGAACTGACCCCCTTGTGATAGCCCGTGTGGGGTCAGACGAATGTGGTCACTACATTTGTCTGACGCTAGACGGAGATTCTCCACTTCCGCATCTCCACCCACAATGGAGGAGGCACAGAACCCAAGATGCATC